>JAUIMM010000010.1:3310000-3617500 GCA_031769625.1 Taudactylus pleione | reverse complement strand
AAGCTACCTTCGGCATTGGAACATATGGGTCAAACATTCCTGGAGAGAGGTTACGAACCAAGGGAAGTCAAGGATGCAATTAAGAGGTGTCTGGGACTGAACAGAGATGACCTGCTTAAGCCAACTCCAAGGATTGATGGAGACGCTAGATTGACCTTTGCTAGCACCTACTCCATAACATCAGGGGTTTTAAGAAAAGCCATCCTTAAGCACTGGTACATAGTCCAAACCGATCCGATCCTGAGTGAATTCTGTGCTAAACCACCCCTCTTTTGTTATAGAAGAAGTCCCAACCTTAAAGAGCGGATTAGTCGCTCGGACATTAGCCCGCGGGGCAGTCAAGCTTACAACTGGCTGCATCCACACAGTGGGGCTTATAAATGTGGTGGCTGCGTTAACTGCAAATTCATGCAGACTGGCAAGACGTTCACTCACCCAATCGATGGGATGATGTTTCACCTTAAGCACAGGATGAGTTGTGACACGCGGTATATTGTATATATAATTATGTGCCCGTGCAAAAAGCTCTATGTCGGTAAGACTATCAGAATGCTCAAAGAGCGCATCGCTATGCATCGGTCGTCAATCAAAAAGGCTAAATTTTGTGTTGAAGCAAGTACACCGCCAGTTGCCAGACACTTCAAAATGCTAGGGCACAACATTAATGACTTTGTCTTTATGCCCATTGACCACGTACCTCCGATTAGGAGAGGAGGGGACAGACACAATTTGCTTCTCCAACTGGAGTGTAGGTGGATTCACAAACTTAGAACCATGGTGCCCCGTGGACTGAATGAGGAGTTTATACTCACTCCATTTTTGTAAGACTTGAGTGCAATGTATGATCCGGTTTTGGTCGTTTTTTGCGGCCATTATAATCCTAGTTACCTTAGTGTAATCCTAACTTTTCAGCTCGCATATGTTCTCTACTATTATCCATGGTATACATAACTGTTTGTTTGTTAGTATTATATATTTGTTCGTCTTGTATTTTTTGTTTTTATTTTGAGTGATTGTGGCTGGGTCATTGTGGTGCATCTGCCTTATGGGTGCCAGTATTTGTTGTTACTTAGCAACTATTCTGTTTATCCATTTAAAAATGGTTGCCATGGCTACAAACCAGTAATTTATGATGATATGTTCTAGTAAGCCTGATATTCTTTAAATATATACACGAGTGTTAGCGCCGGATAGAAGACCCAGCTTCAATCACCATTTATTTTGTTTGTTAATAATGTATGTTTGATCTGTATGTTATTGATTTTTTTTGGAATAGTGGCGCTGCGTCACTTCCGGTTACTAGGAACCTTGTTGCCTTCCCCGGAACTTGGTCGTGGTCACATTGGTTCCGCCCACCGGCGTCCAGCATGGCGATGAGCGGCTGCTGTGTCCAGACTTTGTGTCTGTTGGGAGCGGGTTTCCTATGTGCCAGGTGACGCGATTATTTGGTGAGTCTCAGTGCTCATGTGTTGTCTATTTTGGTAATGATTTTTGGGTATATTTGCTGTTGGTTTGTAAGGACATTTTACAGCAGTCCCCTGAGGAAGGAGGATCCGAAACAGCTGTTGGGGCTTCTGAAAGTTGGGGTTCAGAGCATGGCTCCCCCTATGCATATCGATACCTGATGCTAAGTACCATTATACTTTTTGAGTGTTATGTGATGGCTTTTCACCCCGCTATGGGATATTAAAAATAAATAATATTCTTTTTCAAACGGTGTGCTGGCTGGATTCCACTTCCGTTTAGGTAGTGGTTATATATATGTATATATACATATATATATATATATTTAGAATATATATACATATATAAATATTATATATATATATATATATATATATAGATATATATTATATATACACACACATACATACACATGTGTACATACATATACACATATACATACACACACATATACAGTGCTGCTTATCTCTCCCGGTTTCAGAGGCAGCAGAAATCATCGCAATTCGCAGATCATCGGAAAGGGGGCGGAGCCAAATGCAGGGGTGGGGCTTAATCGCGGGCCGCGGAAGTCAGCTCCATCAAAAGAAAAAAAATGTTAATATGGGCTCTGGGTATGTGGCAGGGTGCCGGGGACAGTGTGTGGGAGCTCCCTATGTGTGGGGGCCCCGGGACGCCTGCCCCTGTCGCCCTGCCTATAATCCGGCCCTGGGCCCCATATATTGGCCGATCAATTGATCGGCCAATATATCGGCCAGTGTGTACTCAGCATAAGAATAGTTTATTTGTAATAGGCAAACATACAAAAACGACAATACAACAAAAAGATTTAATATTCTTTTTACCAATAGATGATCATTAAAGTATGTAATTTCTTATCATATATTACCAATTGTAAAGCGAACGGAATATGCTGCGCTATATAAGTAACTG
The DNA here is from genome assembly GCA_031769625.1 of Taudactylus pleione. Lineage (NCBI taxonomy): Eukaryota > Metazoa > Chordata > Amphibia > Anura > Myobatrachidae > Taudactylus > Taudactylus pleione. Next base: position 3,615,106 of record JAUIMM010000010.1, on the reverse strand, counting down.
TTAATAAATAATAATAAATATCTGGTAATCCATCAGTCAAAATATAGCTTCAAAGTAGTTTCAAAATATATATCTAAAATAGCACAACTTGATATAAAGGTAAGTATATTTTATGTAGCTGGTTAATACAGCGATTTGTGATGAACAATAAGCAGCCTGTTTAAATAATCAGGATATCAAACACAATTTCTCTTAGTAACATAGGGCCTGATTCAGACCCACTCGCAAGCGGCTGTCGATGGTGTGCACTGCGCATGCGCACGACGGCGGGAGCTCCGTCGTGCGCATGCGCCAGACGCGACGAGCGAAGGACTGTCCTTCGCTCGTTGTGTCTGATCAAAGGGGGTGTGCTGTCGATGTTGATTGATAGCACGCCCCCTTTGGTGGGCGTGCCGGGGGCGTGCCTCCCTGACGGGGGCGTTCCCAAGGGAACGCCTACCGTCAGAAGCCGGCCCACTGACATCGCTAGTGATGTCAGTGGGAGTGATTTTGGCTCCGATAGAGCCAAAATCACTCCGGGCCTTGCGGTTGAAAAACTCAACCGCAGGCTCCAGCTCGCAGTCGCGATGGTCAAGACCATCGCGGCCATCAAACTGCACGCTCGTATAGGCTGTGGGTGGTGACCCACAGCTATACGAGCGTCCAGGAGGACGCTCCAAAATTATGGAGGGCGGCCCTCATTCAGAGCGTGCGCTCTGCTCAGAGCGTACGGCTCTGAATGAGGGCCATAGTTCAACCCTAAGCATATATTTCTTGCTGACTGAGAATAACACAAGGTAAAATTACATTTGGAATTGATTGCATAGACACAGGGCCGGTTGGAGCCTAATTGTTCAATAAGCGAATATATATTACGGCACCCTACGGTGCCAAGTTTGCCGCTTATACAGTATACCCACAGCAGTAGTTCTCCTTACACATTATACCTACAGACACTGTCAACTGAAATATTCATGCTGTGTAAAAACAACTTTTATTGTCTGATTACAATAAACATATAATTGGGTAACACAACAAAATGGACACGTGCAGTCTATGGCCCTGATTCAGAGCCGGACGCTCTGAAAGAGTGCTCGTTCTGAATCAGGGCATCTTTTTTTTTTTATGGAGCGGCCTCCTGACCGCTGGCATTGCTGTGGGTTGCTACCCACAGCTAATGCGTGCGGCCAGGGTGATTGTCGCGTTGGTCAAGACCATGGCGACCATCGGGCTTGCAACGAGACCCTTGTGGTAGGGTCTCGTGTCCGCAAGCCCCAGAGAGCTTTCGGCTCAAACAGAGCCGGAAGCTCTCCCACTGACATCACTTGTGATGTCAGTGGGGTTGCCCCCAAACGGTAGGCGTTCCCATGGGAACGCCTCCGTCTGGGCAGCCACCCCCCTGACCCGCCCACCGAAGGGGGCGTGCTGTCACTCAACATCGACAGCACGCCCTCTTTGGTGCGAGACTCGGAGCAATGGATTGCCCGTCGTTATCCAGGTCTCGCGCATGTGCACGACGGAGCCGGCTCTGTCGTGCGCATGCACTCTGGGCCACCATCAACCCGGTTGCAAGCGCTCAGCGCTTTCGAACGGGTCTGAATCAGGCCCTATGTACACTATGTACATATTTTATCCTTTGGGGAAGCCTAAAACTACTCCTTTTACTAGACAGCCAGTGTGCAGTGTCACAGTCTGACTAATTAAAAAGGATATGCGCCGACCCCCGTGTTTTAGTTTTGGATCTGTATCTCCCTCAAGGTTTTGGATCTGGATTTGGTTTTGCAACCACCCTCAGGTGTTTTGGTTTTGGTTTTTTCTATTTGGATTTTTTAAATAAAAAATAGATAAAAAGTTTTAAAAACAGCTAAAATCATGTAATTTATGCAATCCAAAACCCGAAATTGGGATTTAAAATCCAGATTCGGGGCCGCAAAAAGATCAGTACAGCTACCCGGATATCCTCAGGAGATTTGAACCGCGACATGGATTCGGATTTCTGGAGAACCGAACCGCACATCTCTATTAAAAACCTTAGATAAAGCGTCAAGTCCTGACTTTCTTATTTCAGGAGGAGTGAGGACACTTACACACACACACACTTTAATTACTACGTATAATGGGACTGGGATGGTACTTGAAGCCTGGCCTGCTGACTCGAGAGGCGCCACCTGCCGCCATGGCTAGCAGAGTCCTCAAGTCCGGGACTCCTCACAAATCGGCCGCCACAGTGCACTACCAGTCATGACGTCACGTCGTCTAGCCCAGCAGCCGCCCAAGCAAAGGAGCCACAGCCCACCCCTAACACAATGGCGAGGTGAAGGCAGCTGTGTCACAGTGACATAGTCCGACTGCCGTCCACCCCCCTGAGCTTAATTCCGCATGTTGCTGGCCGGGTCAGGGGTCCCTCCTCTATGCGGCACCCTACTCGGCCGCGTAACCAGCGTATCTATAGGACCGGCCCTGCATGAGCATCACATTTATCATGTATCTTGCACTGAGTAAGAAGAAAATAAATACCACAGCAATTAGTTACAAACGAGAAATCGAGTATTGTTAGTATCAACAAAATTTCCAAATATATTGCTACAATATTGCTACATGCCCCCCTCAACAGTGCGCTGCGCATTCTGCTATCAGCTTTACTTTACAAGAATCTAGTTTTCTAAAATAGGCATGTATGAGCTAATGCCAACCTGAGATTTTTATTGCTTGTTAACTTGTCTCAGGCTGCCATCCCGATAGAGGTCTATGGGCACAACTGTAAATGGTGGAATAAAGAGTTATCGCGGGAGATAAATGATTTCTTCACGGTAAACTTCTTGGTAAATTGTGAGAGGCAAAGATAAGGCCTATCTATGGTGAAAATGCTGTAGAAAGGGTTTATCGCAGCTTCATAAAGGCAGTCAGTCATTGTTGGGGGGTGGCAGTGAAAAATATAGTTTTCCATTTAGAAGTTTTACACTGTATACTTTTCAGCTTCATGATCCATAAATTTATTAGGCAGTAAAATGAATTAATCTGAGGACAGTAACTGGGTAAATGTATGGCTAAGTAGACATTAAATAGCAAAATATTGGGCCAAACCAATAACTAGAAATCAATTCCAGATATATCAAGGAAGAACTATAACTAGAGGTCTATTATCTATACCTCCCAACCTTGAGGAGGTTGGGAGAGGGATGCTCTGCACATTGAAACTGCTCACCAGAAAAGGGGGTGTGGCCCACTGGATGAGGGCATGGGTATGGGGGCGTGTTTGCGCAGCACATTACAGTTTTTCATCGTGCTGAGGGCATTGCCAGCGCTCCCGGAACTACTGAACGCATCCATTCTTGAAGTTTCTTGATATACAAAACAATTTTGAGGGGTTAATAATATTTAAGGTGCGCCTGTTACATACATCTAGTGAAGGCAGTACATTACTTTACATTACAGTATGTGTTAACAGTTGCTAATAATTATTTCCCAATTTATCAGCCTGCATGAGTTACAATATACACAAGTTTATATAGAAAGCAATAGCAATGTTTATGCAACACTCCATCATTGTGTATACAACATAAACATTATTGTTACTATCAAAAGAGTCTATGGGTGGAATCCAGACAAGCAGGATTTGGTTGCCACAATAAAATTGTGTATTCAATTACCAAAGTCCTAAATTGATGTTAAACAAATTAAAAGCAGAGATAAAACTCAATTTGTTTTAAAAAATCTTTACACTTTCCGTATATTCTTCAATCAGTCCCAATGCTAGTCGGCCTGTTGTAGTATGGTGCTGCTTACCACTTTGGCATGCTGGTTACTCAGTCCTGGGAATCGGTCCTGGCTTACTATGCTATCTCTTTATTTCAATTATTGATTTAATAGGCAACGCAGGGGGTGGGGTACCGGCTGCCTGGAAACCCCCCTCCCCAGCCCACACCGATCACAATAGAAATAGTAATATAATAGAATTTAACTAGTATTGCATGTTCTTCTCAGTATCACAAATGAAATAATTAGCGCCACCTGTGGATCTTTTAACATGTATCAGCCAGTGATAAATAACCTGTGTAGCAACTAGGAGATCTGGAAAACATGCACTGTTAGGGATGCACTGCTATAGAGCCCAATATATACATATATGTCCTCCAGAGCAGTGCTAGATTATTCTGCTGCTCCTCATGGTTCCTGGACTTGCTCTAATAGTCTGGAATGGTGCCCACATCTAAAATAAATACATTCAGCTCAGGCAGGATGGCCTACTGCCGCATATAATGGCTACTGTGATCACTGGTGCTGTATATGCTGGAATTATGACACACAATACACTTTGTATGACGCATATTAAAGCTGGTTAAGTACTAATTCTGCCCTTTTCATGGCCTGGCCACACTCGCTCTAAAATCAAGCATTTGGAAACCCCCCTCTAGAAATCCTGCGTTTGCCACTGGATTTATCAGAGCTATAATTAATTTACCCTCTCACTCCGGTTCGCTTTTTGCATTAAGCACACATTGGATCGCTCATTGAAATGAATAGGAGACTTCACTCATTTCGCTGGTGTTTGGGCAATCTCTAGTGTCTGAAACCAATTATATATTTAGGTAGATTTAAATGGTGGTTTACTAAATCACCCTTTTAGTAGATTCCTTCTGTTCTATACATAAATCTGTGTTTTTCTAGCAATTTTGATCATGGTTTTAAAAAAAAAAATTAATTTACATGGTGATTTCAATTAACTAGATTTACTATATTTGGGTCCTGACTAAAGATGTTAAAGATGGATGCAGTACAGATGTGTCCTTATTCACCTAGCGTTATTGTACCTTATGGTGTGAGACGCTTGGTGTGACTAAGACACTGCCATAGATATCTATTTGTACTTTTTACTACATTTTGCTTCTTATTCACATTGTAGCCACATGCAATGTCGCTCACACCGTGTCAGGCACACTAGATTAGTCATTTTATCATTAAGGAATTGGTGTAAAGTCACAGATTTAGCATAAGGAAACATGGCATGAAGCATGGCACAGTCGCTTATATCAGAACTATTTTGCCTTTATTACCCAGATGACAGACTATGGACAGACATGAAATGCCAGTTTCCGTATTCAGGGTACCCCCTACATTGTGCTATTGTCACATTAATGATATGAATAAGATACATATTTTGAGAAAAGGTCTTTGGCAGGACTCTTGGCAAGGCTCAGTCTCTGCTGTGCCAAATGTAGCTATCTGGCGCTATTTAAGAAAAGTGAACACCTCTGTGTTAATGATACCCCTTTCACATCGCAAACCTGGCTCTGACACAGGATTTTAAACACGGGTCCAACCTGGCAGTGACCCGGGTCAGACCCCTTTCACACTGCTCCTGCGACCAGAGTTATTCCCAGGTTGGCACTGTTCACACTGAACCCAGGTCAGCCCTGTAAAATCCTATGGATGTCATTGAAAATTTACTTTTTCAGGCTCACAAAGATAAGATGACAAAAGGGAACACAAGGGAGGGGTGGGGACTGCTTACAGCATTGAAGGAATCATGGCTGATGGATTACCACTGTGTAGCCCTGAGTTCATGAGTGTTTGTGCTTTACTGCTACAATATTTGATTCAGCCAGTGAGAGCAGGATGCAGCTTCTTGCAGCATAGGGCCTGATTCAGAGCCGGACGCTATTTGCGCTCGCTCGTTCAGAAAAAGGGGCTGGCTATTTAAATGAACCGTTCGCTCTTTGCGGTCTGTTCACGCCTCTGTCTGAACGAGCGAACAAAACATGCGAACGTAATTTTGAAAAAAACGCACCCTGGCCGCTCGCATCCTACGTCATGTCCGCTATTTATTAGATTAATCGAGTACATCGAAAGGCGTCTGAACTGCTCGCTATTCTTGTGGTTGGTTTTTCCTACCACAATCATGCGAGCAGTTCTGACTATAAAACAACCAAGTGACGTGGTCAATGACGCTGCTTTGTTAACTATGCACACCCTTAAAACGCCCGTTTTGACCTTTAAACACGCCTGCGTTCGGATCTCCACTCCCCGTTTTCAAGCACCTTCCCCTGTTACCACCCACAAACGCCTCATTCTGTCACTCAAAATAGCAGGCATTCGCTATTTAGCGAGCACACGATTTTCGGCCGCACTGACTGGTTCGCGCATGCGTATTAAAATCCGTACGCATGCGCAGTTGTGCGAACATCAGTAGGAACGAATGAGCGGCCGTTTACGAGCGGCTCTGATTCAGGCCCATAGTGTACAGTCCACATCATCATCACTCCAATTAGCCATTTATGACAGTAGTGGTATGTGGCCGGAGGCTGGCCAAACGAGGCTAATGGCGGCCGCAGCACTGAAGGGGTTAACCCCTGTGCTGCGGCACCATTTTTAAATTTACAAAGGGTGCTAGGCACCATATTTAAAATGTAATAGCGGCGCTAGGCGCTGAGTGTTTTAATTAAATGTTTTAGAGCTGTATTTCTCTGCCGCGGTCTGGCCCCGCTCTGGTGGCCGCGGGAGGGATAAGGTAACCCACGGTGTGCCACACCGGGGGAGAACGGAGTGCAGGGAGCTGCTCTGCGCTCCACGCTGGGACCCGGGAGTGTGACTCCCGGCGTCCAAGCTCCACAGGGACGCCACTGGTCCCTCCGTGCCGGCTGCTTACTGCGGCCAGGTAGCTGAGGGCAGGGCTGGGGGGCTGCGAGCGCAGTTCCCACCACCCCAGCTACCCGGCAAGGTGGTAGACGCCGGGCGCTGTGTGTTGTGCTACAGCCCCCGGGCCACCTCCGGAGGTTGCCGGGCTGTGTGCCGACTACTGGGCCCCAGTGCACCAGACAGCGGAGGGCAGGGTTTAGGAGACGCACACTGGGAGACCGGAAAAGCCGGCTCCCAGTGCGGTGCGGAGTAGCCACCCGCTGGGGATCGGGAGCTCCCGATACCCCGTGCAGAGGGAGGCTGTGTGGGGTGATTGCTGGTGATTGCCGGTGCCCGACATTAAAAGGCAGCCAGGCTGGGTGAAGCACTGTGGGAGGAAGTCTGGGCAAGCTGGGCCTCTATGCGGCAGTGCAAGGCTAGGAGGTGCAGAGGGCTGGAGACCGGGAGCATAGCTCCCGTGCCCCCAGCACTACATGGATTTCCGCCAGTCACTCCATGCCGGCTGCTTCCTGTGGCCAGGCAGTGTAGAGTAGAGTGAGCAACTGCAGCCGGGTCTGAGTCCCTGGGCTGCAGGGGCTAGGTGCTTGCACGCCAGGGGACAGGGAGAGCATGCTCCCTGGACCCCCAGTGCTGAAGAGGGAGCGGCAGCTGAGCGCTGCTGAGTAAAAGTAACGCTGCTGCAGCCAGGACATGGTCCCAGGCTGCAAAGCTGAGAGCCCTATGCTGGGGACTGGAAGCTCTGCTCCCAGTGTTCCAGCATGGAAGGGCTGAGTTAAGTAAATCCCAATGCTTGGCACAGTTAAAAGCACACCCCTAGGTACATATTGTTAAATGAAATGTATAATATGAAATGCATGTATGTTAAATGTATAATTTAAGGAAAAGTGCACTTACCTGTGGTCTGTGAAGGTCCAGAGGGATCCGGAGCTCTCTGTGGACTGCTGAGTCTCCCAGCCTCTTCCCTAAGGGAATAAAATGTTCTCCTATACAGCCTCATGCCTGGAAGTGGTATGAGGGGGTGCATAGGAAGCTGGCTAATGCAGCCAGCTAAGTGGGTTTAGGGAGCTTCAAATCGCTTCCCTTGCATGGTCAGGAAACCGTGGCTTGGGACCCTGCTTGCCCACCTCTGGAGCTCAGATTCAGGCAGAGGTAGCAAGCTTGATCCCTTAGCAGATTCCTGGAAGTCCGTTTTCGGAGGGAGATCCTTATCTCCCCAGGCTGTATCCAGACAGAGCGGAGCCATGGGCGTTGCCCAACTCCGAGGTTGAGCCCAGGCACAGGGGAGTTACCACTCCCCCTTGCCATAAGGGACAATGTTAAACGTGTATGTGGCTACCACATGCACAGGTCATGCACTTATGAAGATTGGTTGGAAACCACAGGGCGGGCTTACTCCCTGTGGAAATGTGTATTAGCGTGGCATAAAAGAAGGCTTCGTGTCTGGTAAAATTGTACATCTTTGAAAATCCTGTGTGGAGAAGAATTGCTGTAACATCTTATGTATGCTGATTATTCCCCTTCAATCTAAAGGTAGGGTCTTTTTTAAGACTTTGAGCAAGTAAACACCTTTTGCCTTTAAATTCTACAACATCTGTACCCTGCGACCAACAGAATTGCGCAAAACGCTATTCCGTTCTCCTGCTGTTCTGGGTAAGAGCTCAGCGTCTCCAAGTTCAAGCCCTCTGCCAAGCTACCATGCAGACCTGGTCCATTGCGAGGGATCAGGTGGGAACAGCCGACACCAAACATGAGGTGTGTCCGCAGTTAATCAAACGCATACGCAGCACAAGAGGTTCCAGGTGCTGAGGTAGGAGCCTGAGGGTAATGTAAAAAGTGGTTCCAAACGCCGATGGTAGAGTTTGGTGGTGGCAGCATCGTTAAACGCCAACGGCGCAGTGGGCGGAGTCAGTGACAGGTGGTCACTGACGGTGAGTGGGAGTCCAAAAGCTCTAACCCATGACCAGGGCCGGCCTAGGCGGAAGGCCTCCGGTCACATGGTATTAACCCCTTTCAGACTGCAGGAATGCTGCCTCTGCTGTTGTCTGCAGTGTGCTGCCTGTGTGTCTGGCTGCTGCCAGGTCGGTGCAGCAGGGAGGGTGGGGGCAGCTGAAGTGAGTGGAGCGGCGGGGGTGTGTCATCGTGACCCTGCCCCCCGCTTTAGAATGCCGATATTACCGGCATTACAAAGCAGGGGGCTACAATGACGCGATTCAGCGCAAATTGCGTCATCGCCCCCAAACTGCCCACTTTCACATGCAAGTGCAGGGGGGCAGACAATGCGGGGGACTTACCTACTCTTGCGTGGTGCCGAGAGCAGCACACAATTTTTTGGGAGGCTCCCAACAGTCCCAGGAGAGTAGGCAAGTATGAGTGAGACCCAAGAACATCCAATTCCGCCTCCTCTGGCCAACCTAACCCCGGCGCCGCAGGGAGGCTCCATTTACCAGACGCCCGCCGTAACCAGTGGGCACCCGGCTCCCTCCCTGCAGCAGCAGCCGGACTCGGAGGCTTGAGCTCACGTGAGCTCCAGCTTCCGACTCACGCAGTGCACTATGTAGCAGCCGAGCGGACTGCAGAGGACGCGGGGCTTAGCTTAAGGCAAGTATGAGATTTTTTTTTTTTTTTTTTAGTGCAAGCGGCCTACTGGGGGCATTACTGGCGGGGGGGCATTACTGCAGGGGACATTACTCGGGGGGGCAATACTACTGGGGCATTCGGGGAGGGGGGAGGCATTACTACTGGGGCATTACTACTGGGGGCATTACTACTGGGGGGGGGAATTACTACTGGGGACATTATTCGGGGGGGAGGCATTACTACTGGGGGCATTAATCAGGGGGCATTACTATTGGGGGCTCTACTAGAGAGGGAGCATTAGTATTGGGGCACTAATAGAGGGGCATTACTACTGGGGGCATTTCTACAAAGGGCTCTACTAAAGGGGGAATGACTACTGGGGGCATTACTATTGGGGGCACAACTACATGGGTATTACTACTGGGGGATTTATACAGGGGGCATTACTACTAGGGCATTACTATTGGGCACATGGCCAATTACTACTGGGGGGCATTACTATTTGGGGCACAACTACAGGGGTATTATTACTGGGGGCATTTATACAGAGGGCATTACTACAGTGGGCACTATTAATGGGAATATTGCATAGGGGGCACTACTACTGGGTGCAGTGCATACAGGGCACTACCACTGTGGGCACTGACACTACTGGGGGCTCTGCATAAGGTCCCCATTGCGCATACCCCCAGTTTGTCACATTTAATAGGGGCCCCCACATGTTTGTTGCCCAGGGGCCCCCACAGATCTTAATCCGGCTCTGGCTGAGCTATTTATGAAATGTCAGTGCAATGCATAACAATACACATTTATTAATTATACTTATACCACTTCACTTTTCTATGTCTTCTTTCAGGTTCTTACGTTGCTGTCCCCTTGGACACTTCTCTTCCGGTAAGTAAACCACACTTGTAAATTTCAGCTATTAGTTTATAAAAATAACAACACACACATTTGCAATAATGCATATACTTTCTTATTGCATTCTTTTGAAGTCCATAGGATATATTGTATAATTACATGTAACACGCTTCCATCACAACTTATACAAATACATATGTGACTTAACCTTTACTCCAGGGTTGCCTACCCTCCCGATTCGGGCGGGAGCCTCCCGATAAACAGGTGCAGCTCCCGTCCCCCCGTAAAGGCAGGCAAGCCTCCCGCCTGCCGCCGATCCCCCGAACCCCCCTCCCCATTACCTGATAAACCCCCGCAGCGGGGGGGGGGCCTCTGACGCGATTCGCGTCATTTTGGCCCCGCCCCCTGCTTCGCAATGCCTTTTATCCTGCATTGTGTAGCGGGGGCGGGGTTAAAATGACGCGATTGTGTGGCCCCGCCCCCTGTCACGCCCGCAAACCGACCTCAGCTCATTTGGACCCGCCAGATTGTCGGCAAGTATGCTTTACTCTCCCCTCTCTAATGTCCAGTATCAAATGTTGGTGTAACAATTCAAGTAAATCACTGCCAATTTCCAGTACAATAGTCCAATCTATGCTTCCCTAGGAGTGAGACAATAACCAATGCAGTCCTTCAACAGTGTATGCCAGTGGCTCTCAAACTCGGTCCTCAGGACCCCACACAGGTCACATTTTCCAGGTCACCCAGCAGGTGCACAGGTATATTCATTACTCACTGACACATTTTAAAAGCTCAACAGGTGGAGCTAATTATTTCACTTGTGATTCTGGGAGGAGACCTGGAAAACATGCACTGTTTGGGGTCCTGAGGACAGAGTTTGAGAACCTGTGGTGTATGCAATGTAGCTCTCCACCATTTTAATGCAGCCTGTGGAGGTTTGACACTCCTTTCTCTCAAGTATATTGTTACAGGCTTGAATAAAGAGAGGCAGAAGTCAAAGTCAAAAGTTTATATGTGAAATGGTTAATAACCCCTTGGTGCTAGGTTGTTGACTAATAACTTTAAATATATCACTGTCTCTAGTTGTTATTACTTGCACAAGCAATTATGGTGCAGCTCCCAATCCATTGAGTGCAAAATGAGTGACTCTGTTATTAAAGAGGACTGGATCCGTTATAGTATTATACTATATAACACCGAAATCCCTTTTCTTCTCACCCAGCACTGGCTTTTACTTTGATAGCAATTTGGTAAATGACTTCTAAAAACAGTGCTGTACTTATGACTTTATTCCTGTAAGGATTCCCACATGCCTCACATTTCTCCTGTTTAGACTTGATCCTCTAAGTCAGCTGCTGACTGTAATATAATTATGGATGTACTCCAGATAATGTGAGTGGTATGTATAGCGCTGCTGCTATACTTAATGCTATCCCTGTGAGTGTTCACTGACATGGTCACTGTAATTGGCTATATTCAGTATGTAAAGGGGCAGCCAGGACAATAACCGGCATGTACCTCAGCCAGCTCGGCCTCCGTATCAGCTGCTTCCCTATCTGTCACCTGTCATCTGCGGCTGTAGGACCCGAAAACCCCACCCCTGAAGCCTCTGGCTTCCTATACTGCCGGGGACCGCTCCACGCTATAGCCGCCCGCGTCTCACCAATGCCGCTGCATCATCCTTCACTCTGGGCGGCCAGACTTTATGCACAGTCATCGCCGCTGCCGGTAATCTCGGCACTGCAATGCTGAGAGACCTCTCCTATGCGGCTACGGATACCCTTCTCTGGCCGCGCTCCACCTGACTCCCGGCTGCCGTTTGTTACAGCTCTGAGGCAGCGCTACGGGGGAGTCAGAGGACTTGGCTCTGGAAGGGGGAACAGCTGACTGACTCCAACTGTCACTGCCTCTTATTCCCTCATCCATGTGACCTACTTCTCTCCCGCCTGTGTCACTAGCCCCTCTAGTACCTTCCACCTCTCCTATAATATAAGCCCCTTCTCTGTATGCTCAATGCCCTGACCCTGACTTCTACCTCCCTGTACAAAAAAAATACAGGTTACATATGTGTCTATCAATACATTTATACATTCCATGAACATATTAATCCTATCATATTTACATTAATCCCACTCCAATCCATACTATTCTTAACCATCTACCTATCACTACATGTGTTCTGTCTTTATTGTAATATTTTCTTTACAGGTACCAGCGAGCCCTTAATGTCCAGGCATGCTGGAACTTGTTGTTCCACAAGTGCTGACATGTTGAGGCAGTTTTGCTGGGACTTGTAGGCCTCTTGTAAGGAACAATATTAACTATTTCCATTAACTCCGCACCCACCGCCCCCAGGGGTGCAGGAAATAACCCTGGTTGCATGGGAGATGGGACCCTATTTTATTTTTTCGGGGTCCCTACCTTCTGAAGAATTCCAGCCCTGAGCTGACCAGTTTGGGGCTGGGTAATATGATGCAGGGGGACCCCACACTGTGTGTTCCCCTTTTATGGTATCACCCTGGCTGGTTCAGTCTGGTGCTGGTAATTGGAAAATAGGGGGAACCCCACATCAATGTAATAACAATTGACCTCGGCGCTGATTAACCTCCTAAAGCTGCATACACACACAACGATTTTTTTAATGAACGATTTGAGTGAACGATTTTTTCCCTTGAAAAAATTTACTAAAATCGTTTACTAAAGTTGTTCATTTACTAAATGTCATGAACGATTTTTATGAACTACAAACGATTTTTGCATATTCCCTTAATGAAAATCGTTGAGTTGACAAGTCTGACTGAACGACAAACTACAAACGTGAACGCGCATGAACGATAATCGTTCATCGTTTGACTCAGAAAGTGAACGATTTTTGCCATCAATTATCGTTAAACGATATCGTTTAACGATAATCAATAAAAAAATCGTTGTGTGTGTATGCAGCTTTAGAGTCTCTTATACTTGGTAATATATCAATATGTTAATACCTATGGGTCTCTTAATTGACTATCTAATTGTCAGCTGCACGTCCACACTTATAGGTGTGTGAGCACCTAATTAAAGAACAAGAATACTACAAAAACAATCAGGACTGCGCTCTATAGTATCCAAATTGTGAAATGGCAGAAATAATAAATAGCAATCAGAACTTATCAGCAATACCTATGATTTTAATCACATATATAAAAGTTATCTCAAACATACATTTATAAATTAAATACATTGTACACAACAAGCTTATAAGATGATTAAAAAATACAACGCTGATCAATCAACCTATATGAGTCAATCTGAACTATCTATCAGCTATTCCATGTAAAAATTGTGTGCAAAATAAATATAGAGTGTATACAATACTATTGTCTCCCAAATTATAAGCTAAAAATGTAGATGTTGTATCTCATTAGGGTTTATAAAAGATCCTTGATTTAATGTTGTAACTCCAATCAAGGAAATACAAATAGAAAAAAATGAAAAAATATGAACACAGGGGATCCGTATTAAATGGTGTGCACACGCTTTCAGAGTCTTGTTACTAATACCCCTTTTACACTGGAGCTAAATCCCAGGTTATTGCAGGGTTAACCCGGGCAGCTCCCTGGTGTAAAAGGGGTGAGGGTTGGATCGCCGGGTCAAGTGACCCGGGAATCCAACCAAGGTAACTAGCAGGGTTTAACATGGGCGTAGCCTGTGAAACCCTGCTGTGAGAACAGCGCACTCCGGGTCACGATGACCTGGAGTGCGCTGCAAGCCGGCCGATTGATCCAGCTTCAGTGGCGCTTGGAGATGATGTCATCTCCAAGCGTTCACTTTCACGCCGGGAAAGCCAGGTCTATGCAGACCCGACTCCGGCGTGAGTGGCGCCAACTCGGGATATTCCGGGTCTGATCCGAATAGGAACTCTGTTCCAACTCCCGGACAGACCCGGAATTTTGGTGGAAAAGGGGTATAAGTGTTTATCTCCACAGATTGGAGACTCAGCAAATGTAGATCTCAAAGTCTCGTTATATAGTATCCATCTCCATGAATCGGAGATTATGTAGCTGTAATTAAAGGCAGTCTCCTGCGTTATGACGGCAAACAGCCGTATATTGTGTACCTGGTCAGCTGAGAATATCCGAATGATGGCTTGAAATGTATAGCCCCTCACCGGCAGTCACACTGGGCTCTCCAATGCTCTAGCTGAGGGATATACTCAGGGCCCGTGATATCTGGCTGTGAGCGGCACGATGACTTGCCGCGTATCCTCAGTCTAGACAGCTAACGGGGTCCAGGTAACAGCTTGGAACAGATAGCTTTACTCCAGCGGTACCACTTATTTCCCGTAATCCTCCAATGGTCTAGCAATAAAATTAGCTCAAGACCCGTGGTGAATATAGCTGTAAGCGGCGTGTGATTTTTTTCATTTTTTTCCATTTGTATTTCCTTGATTGGAATTACAACATTAAATCAAAGATCTTTTATAAACCCTAATGAGATACAACATCTACATTTTTAGCTTATAATTTGGGAGACAATAGTATTGTATACACTCTATATTTATTTTGCACACAATTTTTACATGGAATAGCTGATAGATAGTTCAGATTGACTCATATAGGTTGATTGATCAGCGTTGTATTTTTTAATCATCTTATAAGCTTGTTGTGTACAATGTATTTAATTTATAAATGTATGTTTGAGATAACTTTTATATATGTGATTAAAATCATAGGTATTGCTGATAAGTTCTGATTGCTATTTATTATTTCTGCCATTTCACAATTTGGATACTATAGAGCGCAGTCCTGATTGTTTTTGTGGAACCCCACATCAGACAGAGAGGACTGGGGCTGGTTGCTGAGGTGGATGGACTGAAGATAGTATACGGCCAGGTCAGATAACGTGTCAGCTGCTGGCAGTCAGCCGCTAAGACGTCAGCTGCACTACTGCAGCCATTCTGACTTAAAAAGCAGAAGTGGAAGGATCACATCTCAGTTCCAGCAGCGCTGAGTCTGTGCTCAGTTTAGCTGCTCTAGCAGCAGCAGTGAAAGGGGAATGACACTCCTTTTCTCTCTCAGGGGTATATTTACTAAAGTGTGGGTTTTTAGATGTGGAGATGTTGCCCTTAGCAATCAAATTCTATTTAACATTTAACTAGCACCTTCTAGAAGATAATACCTAGAATCTGAATGGTTGCTATGGGCAACATCTCCATTTCTAAAAACCCGCACTTTAGTAAATATACCCCTATGTCTGACAGTCGTCTCCCAGCAGTGAAAGTGCTACTGCTATTGACTGCTACAGTTATTTAAATGATGATGTGTTACCAGCATAGTAAAGTAGCTTAATACTGACAGCTGGCACATTTTTACTGATGTCTTAAACAGATTTACAATGGCACTGTGCCTTAGCTTATAATATGAAATACCGGGCATATATTCTGTTACTCACAGTCTATCATTTTACTGACTTTCCCCAGTATGAAGGCTATTATTAGACAAAGCCATTATAATGTTACCAGAGGAGCTTGGCATAGGAGCACAGATATCTTAAGTGAGCACTTTATAAGTCACCTACATTAAACACAAAGAAAATATTTAAATTGAAACTACCAAAATGAATAAATACTTTCAGATTTAATTGTACTTTAAAACCTCCATAAACAAATGTTCTGTTTCTCTTGCTCCAGAATTGCTTACTTTTTCCATTATTATTATTATTATTATTATTTTATTTTTTTTCCATCTGGTGTCTTTTGCTTTGTCAGATTTTCAAATGAGTGTTCTTAAACACTGGACACCTAGGGCCTGATTAAGAGATCCCCAGAGCTGCCATGAAAAGTTTCAGGCCCTGATATTTTAGAGAGGCATGGCCCTTGAAGGGCATTGCCATGCCCTGTTGTGCATATCATGGGCCACACTCGAGGGGACATGGCTACACAATATTGGGCGCATGACTTACTCCTCTTTGGCTGGCTTGGGCATGAGGACAGGCCTGGAACTGGTCACTTTGTACCTGTCCCATGTGTACAAAGTTGAAAGTTCCCTCGAGATCCACTTTAATTGAAGTCGGGAATCTGATCACACAAACACACACTAGTGAAGGACTCAATTAATAGAACTCCATTAAAGAGGACTTTATGGATTGAAATACCCTATCGCTACAGCTCTAGGTAAGGGGGGAAGGTTCCCAGGAGATAAATTCTATACATCCTACAGCTATGTAGTGCTGGTGGATCTGGTTATATTAAGGAGGTTTGTCCAAACGTGGACTTCTTCTAAGTGACCTTTAGACATTGCACTTAGTGAAGCATATACAGTATGTTATCTATTTGCTGTGTATATAGTTTTAAACAAATATCTGAATTTTTATTACTAGTTGAAACAGGTCCTGTTTCATATAACAGATTGCTACATGATAGTAAAACACTTCTACGTGAAGGGGAATGTATGTGTGAGCAGATAACTAAATGAACAATAGAAAGTAGTGTATTTATATAAAGTAAAACATTCCGGCTGTGTGAAAATTATGCGGCACCACAGGGAGTCATCATTGGGGCCAGAACTTTTCACTCTTTTTATTAATGACCTTGTAAATGATCTAGAAAGTACGTGTCCATATGTACAGACAATACTAAATTATGTAACATTTTTAACTACGGACTTTAATTCACAATAGGATGAGTTATCTGAAATGCCAGATGAATGTCTATGTAATAGGCGATGGCATCAGTTATATCACTTATACTGTACATTAAATGGTACAGTATATATGTTTGTAGGTAAAATATGGCACATGATGTAGGAATAACAATATAACATACATGGAGTAGCAACATTTGGTGTTTATCAATTGCTAATTTTCATTTCATGCTGAGATGGATAAAACAGGGAAGAGATATACAAAAAACAAACATAATTTTAGCCTTTTGTTAGTAGTCGGGTTTCATGGAGTGGACACCTGTCTATAAAAAAGACGTAGGAAGTAACTCTTAAGATGGTTCTGAAATAAACAATTCTAATTAAAATTGGAAATGGAGAGAATAAAATATAATGAATGTATAAACTAAGTAAGTGGGTTTGTAAAGAACAAAAAATGAACCTTAGTCATGAATATGTGCAAATATATTAAAGGGGTATACGTTTAGGAAGCCGGCGGACGCAATGCCGACCACCGGCTTCCAGACTACTTAATCCCGGCGAGGGTTAAATGACAAGTGTCTATATCTAGATGCCTATCATTTTACCGACGCCGGGAGACCGGCGCCCGGCATCCCGATCGAAGGGATGCCGGGCGCGGACAGCCGTGGGGTAGTGGAGGTTTAGGTTTAGGGCTCTCGGGGGGGGACTTAGGGTTAGGCACCCCCCCGGGAGGTTAGGGTTAGGCTAGGGGGAGGGAGGGTTAAGATTAGGCACCCCCGGGGGAGGTTAGGATTAGGCACCTTCCCCCAGGGGACTTAGGTTTAGGCAGCGGGGAAGGGGGGGTTAGGTTTAGGCACTTAAAGGGGGGTTTAGGCTTAGGCACAGGGGGGGAGGTTAGGGTTAGGCACTCTAAAGGAGGGTTAGGGGGTAAAATTAGGTTAGTTTATACTTACCTGTAGGATGATCGGGATTTCCTCCTCTGTCGGGCTGCCGCTGATGGGATTTGAATGCGGCCAGCGGTGAATCATACCGAATGCCCTTTTTTAAAGGTCAGTACTATAAGTATAGGTATTTGTCCAGAAAAGGTTTGACTCCCTGGCATGTGCAGGTGACGAAGGAGATTGCACTGTGACAGGAGTATGGGGGAACACAGATGTCATTCTGTGAGATTCTCTACTGAGGGAGGCGATGATAAAGTGGATGCTTTTCTTACAAAGCCCGGCCTGAATAGCTATAACTACAACACTCCATAATAATCACCACCCTCACTATATTGTTTGTACAAAAGAGCATTAATTCATTACATATATGTCACCCTCTGTATTTTAGCATACTTACTCTAATATCAGGGATGTTCGCCTATATATATATATATATATATATATATATATATATATTGTAAATTGCACAAGTAAGGTGATGGAGAGGGAATGTATTCCTTTGTCATGTGTGGGGTCAGAAAGGAATGTCTTTCTCACTCTGGGTAGGTACTACGGGTGTATCACTAGCAGACAATCAGCTTCCACAAGCCTAATAATGGTCACAAGAATGAAATCATCAACAATTAGCATAACAGAAACTTAGGGTGTTTCCTCCATCCCTTCATCCTCCAGTACAGTGTGTCTATTTCATACACCTGAACAAAAATGTGTACAAATTCCTGCCTCAAATAATTTCCTGCCAACTTTAGTGTTCATTGTTTAAATAGCAGCTATAGGGCCTGATACAGAGTTGAACATTAATGCAAATGCATTTGGGCATTTTGCCACTTAGCAATTACTAAAATATGCTAATGAGTCAGCCAGCGAAATTTGTAATTAGACGCCCAGTGGAGCCTTATCAGTTGCTCGCAACTGCGTACACAAACGCAGCAGGTCCTGAAAACATCGACTCCTCCAGTGAGCTTATGATCACTCAGAATGGCCGCAGTAACTGAGATGCTGGAGCTTTGTTTTCTGCGTATGTTTTCAGGAAATGGCCCTGACCCGCCTGTGTTTAGGGCGGAACTCCCCATAACCACCCACAAACCTGTCTCTTCTTGTCTATCAATTGCGAGTGAGTCCTCACAGAAAGCGCGATTGCAATTCATTTGTAGCGCGTGCACAATGTGGCTGTGACGCATAATCGCTCAACTGCGTGAAAATTGGCATAGTGTTCAGCTCTGTATCAGGTTCATAATCAATTGTTGCTCGCTTAGGGCCTGATTCAGAGATGCAATTTTCATGCAGATCGAGCGATTGTTTACCATTGCCTATGCATCCCAGTGCGCATGTGCGAAGGCAGCTCTGAGATCGCACTGTGAGCACGTAGGCCACGGAGACCCTTCGCAGAGTGATTGACAGTGAGTGAGCATTTGGAGTGTTGACAGGGTGGTGGTAGGTAAAATGCAGGCGTGCCTGTCCGTGTAAACACCGTTACATGGGCGTGCATAAATTAGCCACTGCAATTGCATACACAGCTCTGCGTGTCAGGAGAGCTCCCTAGGCTGCGGCAGGTTGCAACTGCCGCAAGGGTAAGATGGCCACTGATGTCCGTCGATGTTACCAATATTTATGTGGGTATGCGTCGTCGCTCACATGCAAGAAGGCAACAGTGGGCGTCAGGTGATCTTTGCTAACATTAGCCTAATTTCGCCGCTGTGTTGCGTATGAAATCGCGGCTATGTTTGCATTAGCATCCATCTCTGAATCAGGCTTGTATTACTGTAATTTACACAGAGAAAAAAAATATAAAAAGCATGTATAAATAAAAATAATTAACACCAAACCTTTAATTATTAAACACACACATATGGTATCTTTATCAATGTTAGAACCTGCAGAATACATCACGGGGTAGATTCCATTAAGGCTGACCCTCAAGTGATGTGCAACTGCGCACATTGCAGGTAATTACGAGAGGTAAAACCTCACTCGTTTTTGCTTGCAAATCTATGGGATGCGTGGGTTTCCTTCCTGGATAAGCCACGTTATATTAGCACTAACTGAATCACCCCCTAGGTGTGTATTATGAGGGTTCATCTCATTGTGTCAAAATAATTAAGGGAAAAATGTAAGAGTTTATAAAAAGTCTGCAAAAGCACAATTCTGCATAGCCCACAATTGTATTTACACACCCTCGCTAATCGTAGACTACGTGAGAATGCCCCATTATGACCCACTTATGCTCATTCAGCAGCGAAGGAAAATGCGACCCTGATGTGTACAACTCCATATTATAGCCTGTAGACAGGGGCGTGCAATGAAATTTTCATGGGGGGTGAGGGGACAAAGGCCAAGGACTACTATTGGGCCTGGAGACCCTTTTTCTCGCGTTTGGTATCTTGTGTGACAGGGACAGCATGCTTTCACATGAAGTTAATTTGGAGCAGCAGGGTTGTGCAGAGATGGAGCAATAAACAGCATGGTAGTGAGATCCAGTCCAGATTTTCCTGGGATCACTTGTAAGCTACAAGCAAGGATAATTAGCAGCACCTGGTATCTGTCTTTAAAGTTGTGTCAGTGCAAGTCCTCAATGATCCTGATGGTGAATTAGTCGCCCAGGTTATAGGCTCGGGGGTGACTAGTGTTAGGGAACCTGAGGGTCCACTAAAAGAACTGTGTTGCTGTTTGGAAGATTCTGTGTATTTGCTATAACATCTTGCCTGTGAACACTGCACTGACCTGTATATCTGCCTGTGGTGAGAAAATAAACTTCTGTTGAATTTTACTCTGGTCTATGTGATTCTTGTCACGTTTGGTGCCCACACAGGGACCTTGCTGGATATTACTACTCATCAAGAGCCCGGATACAGTGACCGGATCCACCCACAGTGGCAGTGAGATGCATTGCAGGACACTACCCACTGCACAGCAGCTTGGTGAGTCGCATTACTAGCAACTGGGTAGGTGAGTGTGGCAGGCCAGCCATAAAAAGGCAGTTGTTCACAATGGTAATCTGTCCATGTGTATATAGCAAATTGTGCACAATATAAAACTGCTTAATGCCTGTGTATGGGTCTGGGAGCCCAGGGAATGTAGTGCAGTTTTAAAGGGAAGCCAGCTGATATAGATTGCTGGGAACCTGTCTTGCAAGAGAGAGTTAATTAAGCCTGCTATATTTATCCACAAAGTGGAAAAGCAGTGTAATATGGAGGAACTTTTGAAAAGTTTGACAAGCAGCAGGGCAGCAAACTCTGGCTGCTAGGCAGCAAACTCAAATACAGTTACTACATGCTGAATTACAGGAAATAAGAAAAGCTGGGCAGGAGCAGGAGGTGTTACAAACACTTACACCAACAGATGATATTGAGACATTTTTGTGCACCTTTGAATGCACTGCTGTTCGCTTAAAATGGCCAGAGGAGGAGTAGGCTGCCAAATTAGCTCCCTATCAGGGGAGAAATAAAGAGCATATGTTGTTTTAACAGTGTCTGAAGCCAGCTCCTATATTAATCTGAAAGAGGCAATACTCAGCAGGGTTGGGGTGACTGGTCCCAGTAAAGCCGAGCAGTTTCATGAGTGGCAGTTGAACCCATCTGAGCTTCCTAGAGTACAATTGGCAAAACTAGCCAGTTGAGTAAAGCCTGGTTGCAGCCGGATAAAAATTCTGCACAGCATGTGTTGGAAATGGTTGCTCTAGACCATGTTATACGGGCATTAGACCGAGTTGTACAACAATAGGCTCTACAAGCTGACCCCCAAACATTTGAGGAGTTAGCAGTGGTAATTGAGCGGTACCTGACTCTTGGGAAATTGAATAAAGCCAAGCAGGGGTTCCAGCCAGTACCTAAGCCTAGAACCCAGGTCTCAGTTGTTAAAGCGAACAACCCACCTCCGGCTGTGTATTTTGTTTGCGGCAAGCCCGGTCTGTGTGCCGGGACTGCCCAAAGCAGGGCGAGCCGATGGACTGCAGTGCAGGAAAAACAACTCGACCGGTGCTCAGCATGGCTGCTGGAAGCATTTCCCCGGCGGAGATTACCTTGTTTTGTTTGATGGTGCAAGTGGAAGGCCAGGAGATCTGGGCCTTAGTGGACACTGGCAGTGAAGTAACTATCATATCTGCTGATATGGTTCCATCTGGGGCTGATCAGGTGCTACCCCCGGTAAAGGTTATTTGTGTACATGGGGATGTAGAAGAATTCCGAGTGCACCTCCTGGTAATAATAAAAAGGGCGATCTCTGAAGGTGGTAGCCACAGTAACTACCAGGCCACCTTACCCATTGATCCTAAGTTGGAATTTTTGATACTACAAGAGTTGGCTACTTGGCCTGATGACAGCAGACGGACCATGTCAGAGGTGTCCCAAGAGTCAAGCTCTGCAGTATGCTAAAGTTTGATGTTTGATGGCTGTAACACCCTCCTTGGCCAGTGAGCAGCAAGAGGGGAGTGAGACCGAGGCACAGTGGATTCCCATCGGCAAGGAAGTGTCTTTACAGGACTTTGGCCAAGACCAACAGAATGATGGGCAGCACAGATGGTGTAATGGTTAGCATTACTGCCTCACAGCACTAAGGTCGTGGTTACGATTCCCACCACGGCCCTAACAGTGCGGAATTTGTATATTCTCCCTGTGCTTGTGTGGGTTTCCTCTGGGTACTCAGGTTACCTCCCACACTCCAAAAATATACTGGTAGGCTAATTGGCTCCCCTTAAAATTAACCCTCGTGTGTATGCGTGTGTGAGCATGTGGTAGGGAACATAGATTGTAAGCTCTACTGAGGCAGAGACTGATGTGAATGGCCAAATATTCTCTGTAAAGCGCTATGGAATATGTGTGTGCTATATAAATAACTGGTAATAAATAAAAATAAATAATAAACTTGATAAACGCATTTGAACTGTTGTAAAAGTAAATGGTAAAGTAATTATGGCTTTACCAACAGAAGGTATACCATACTTTGCATTGAAAAATTATTTGTTATATTGTGTAGCATATTTGCAGGGAAAGAAAGCAGACCGATTGTTGGTTCCCCAAAAACACGAGCAGTTGGTGTTGAGGGAGGCTCATACACACTTGTGGGGTGGCCATTTGGGGCAGAGAAAACTGTCCAGGGTATTCAGTTAAGATTCTTTTGGCCAGGCATTCATGCAGCAGTAAAAAAATATTGTCAGGAATGTCTAGTGTGTCAGAAGATAGTGCCCCAACCAGAGTTTCAGGCACCTTTGGTTCTCTTCCCTGTGATTTCTGTACCTTTTTGAGAGAATTGGTATGGATCTGATAGGGCCGGTGGAAAAAGCTTCTTGTGGGCATCAATACATATTAGTGGTAGTAGATTATGCCACAAGGTATCCGTAGGCCACACCACTACGTAATATGAAATCTAGCACTATTGCCCAGGAGTTATTAATGCTATATACCAGTCTGGGATTACCAAAAGAGTTCCTGATGGATCAAGGTACCCCTTTTGTATCTAAATTAATGAAAGATTTGTGCCAATTATTAAGGGTAGATAGGATTACCATCTCAGTTTATCACCCGCAAACACATGGCCTAGTAGAACGCTATAACCAGACCCTTAAACAGATGGAAAAGAGGGCGGTACCACAAGAAAAGCAAGATTGGGATTTACTCCTGCCCTATTTGATGTTTGCATGTAGAGAGGTGCCCCAATCCTCCACAGGGTTCAGTCCGTTCAAACTCCTCTATGGGAGGCAACCTAGAGGGATTTTAAATGTGTTAAAGGAAGGGTGGGAGCAACAGTCATGCCAAGATCCTAATATCGTTCAGTTTGTGTCCGAATTGTATGGCCACCTAAGGCAGATTGCGCCACTACTGAACGAACATATGGATGTACCACAGTTGACCGATCTTTCCAACCGGGAGACAAGGTACTGGTGCTTGTGCCTACTACTAAAAGCAAATTGTATGCTCAATGGCGAGGCCCCAGAGGCGGTGGGACCTGTAAACTACAGGGTACGACAGGGGGGTAGACAGAAGGAGGCACAAATTTATCATGTAAATCTGTTAAAACCTTGGAAAGAAAGTGCCAGTGTGCCCTCTTTAGTGGCAAAGAAAACCCCAGACTGTCAGGTACCCATGGAGGTCACCCTCAGTCTTAGCCAAAAACAGGAAGTGATGAGGTTAGTAGCACAAAACCAAGATGTATTCTCTGCTATTCCGGGAAAGATATATATATATATATATATATATATAATAGTACTGGCGCTAAAAATTAATGCTACATTTAAAATTAGATTTATAGCTGGTGCATATATAGCTGAAACGGATGTATAAAACAATAACACATTTATTACATAAATTGGCAATAAATACAGACAATAATGGGAATGAATAAATTCATAAAATATAATTAAAATCCACAGTAGCAGATGAGATCACTGCAACAATTCGCTACTAGGGGGATCCAAAGTCCATTATTGTAGAATGGGCACTAGCTGAGAGGACCAAGTGAACAGTTCCAACAAGTAAGGCACAGCAAATATTTACCAAGTGGGTCAGATGTATACCACAGTCCTGTTAGCGATGATCGCAGAGGAATTGACTGAATTAGATCCACTTGTAGCTGTAGCTCTATATGGATATTAGATGCAGGTTTCCAAACAGCAAAAGGTAGTGTCCAATAAGTTCCAATGTGTTGGTATAATGAGGGTCACCCCAAGAATTGTAGCAGTGTGCAGGAGGCTGGCTTAATGCGTTTCGCTGGTTAAAAGTGTCCAGCTTCTTCAGAAAAGACCCAAATCAAACAGCATGAAATTGTTACTCTTCCCGGGGTGATAATTAAACAGACACCCTATTGCATACCTGAGGCAAAACAGGCAGCAGTAAAACGAGTGGTGGAGAATGCAATGACTTTCACAAGTTAAATAAAGTTTCTCAGTTTGATTCCTACCCTATGCACCGGGTTGACGAGCTGGTGGAGAATCTAGCAAAAAGCCAGTATCTCACATTTCTTGATTTGACAAAAGGGTATTCGCAGATTCCTTTGACTGAAGTTGCTAAAGCAAAAACAGTCTTCTCTACCCCAGAAGGCTTGTTTCAGCAAAAAATGCTGCATTTTGGTTTGCATGGAGCCCCAGCAACTTTCCAGAGGGCTATGAATAAGTTGCTTCGGCCCCACAGGGAGTGTGCAGCTGCATATTTAGACAACATCATCATCTTTAGCTCCAACTGGGAGTCACACCTTCCAAGGTTAGAAGCAGTGTTACAGTCTTTAAGGGCACATGGGTTTACCGCTAACCCTGAGAAATGAGCCATTGGAATGGTGGAGGCGAAATACTTGGGATATGACGTAGGCAGAGGGCAGGTTAAACCTCAGCCCAGTAAAGTGGAAGTGGTCCTTACCTGGCCTAAACCCAAATGTAAATCACAACTCAGAACATTCCTTGGTCTGGTTGGTTACTACCGCAGATTCAAACATGATTTTGCCACTAGGGCGGCTCCATTGACGGAGTGCCTTAAGAAACAATCCCCAGACCAGATAATGTGGTCTAGGTCAGCAGAGACTGCTTGGCAGGATTTAAGACGAGCCTTGTGTGTAGAGCCTTTGTTGCAAGCTCCTGACTTTAAGAAGCAGTTTGTGTTGCAGACTGATGCCTCTGGGACAGGCTTAGGAGCAGTCCTTTTCCAGGAGGTAGATTAGGAGGAGAAACCTATACTCTATCTTAGCCAGAAATTGCTGCCCACAGAACGCAAGTACTCAACTGTGGAACAGGAGTGCTTGGCAGTAGAGTCGCTAAAATATTATCTGTTGGGGCGAGAATTACGGCTAGTCACAGATCATGCTCCCTTACCGTGGATGCACACAAAGAGGTGAATGCGTATGGTGAAGTTAGGGGAGGAAGAGGAGGTGCAAGGCGAGCTCTGGAAAATGGTAGAGGATTGTATTCCCAGTAGGATGATGCAAATAGAGGTGGGTGAGGCCGAGAGCTTGCCTGAAAAAGTTTTAGCTTCACCAAGGTGGTTGAAGCTAAGAGGGAAGGAGTGTGACAGGGTCAGCATGCTTTCACATGCAGTTAATGTGGAGCAGCAGGTTTGTGCAGAGATGGAGCAATAAGCAGCATGGTAGTGAGATCCAGTCCAGGTTTTCCTGGGATCACTTGTAAGCTACAAGCAAGGATAATTAGCAGCACCTGGTATCTGTCTTTAAAGTTGTGTCAGTGCAAGTCCACAATGATCTCGACAGTAAATTAGTCGCCCAGTTTATAGGCCAAGATGTGACTAGTGTTAGGGATCCTGGACCTGAGGGTCCACTAAAAGAACTGTGTTGCTGTTTGGAAGATTCTGTGTACTGTCTATTACATCTTGCCTGTGAACACTGCACTGACCTGCATATCTGCCTGTGGTGAGAAAATAAACTTCTGTTGGATTTTACTCCGGTCTATGTGATTCTTGTCACACTTGTTTTATGACAGTTGTAACAGTGACTGTAGATATACAAAGACTCCCATTCCTATGTTCATTTTCATCAGTATCATTGCTTATCTTACTATATTTTTTTTAATTTATACGTTATTAAATACTATTATGAATATTAACTACCAATTAGTACAATAGCTGTTAGAAAAATAGATAAATTTAATTATTCATCTTAAAAATTTACATTTTTCATAGTCATTAACCTAGTTTTAATTCAGATTTTGTTGACAGCCTAATCTCATTTGATTGGGAGTATTTTTAAATCTATAGTCACTCTCTCACTGGTTATGTATGTGCTATACTATCTGGTATGTGCTACGATGTGGAACAATGAGACTGCTGCTGTTTTAAACCGTCCGCAGGCTGCAATCATTCGCTCTCTCTTTTTCAACTTACAAGAACAGTCAATGGGAAGTGCAGCTTCCCAGTCTCGTGTGTCTGCTTATGCTTACTGCCAATTGTGATAGCAAAATGAGTGGGGCATCTAAGAAAGTAAATAAAAAAGCCTTTGCAAGAAGAAAATGTACGTAGAACAGTCTTTGCCCACCTAACAGAAATCATGGGGGGACAACTGCCCCCTCTGCCCACCCTGTTCCTTCACCCCTGCCTGTAGATGAATTCTGTACATTCAGCTGCAGAGCATGCTAGGAGCTGAATACTGCAAGATCAGTCCACAAATCGGACCTGCCTTCATCAACACATACTGAGCAACTGCTGCATCGCAAAGACTTAAATATATACTGTATATTGTCAGGAAGGGGCAAGAACCTTGCAGGAGCAAAACTATATAAACATTTGTTATAGGCAAACAGGATTCAACAGTATACGATAGCTTTCATAATTTCACTCTACGTTCAAACTGGCATTGTAGAAAATTACAGTGAATAATCTGTGCATCTCAATCTGGGCCTGACTCAGGCGTGGGCCTAGTGTCGATGTCGGACACACGCGGCCGATGTTTTAAGTCTGCACATGCATCTTGAGTCGCACTGTGCTTGCGTCCCAGTGGTTACCGCCAGGGAACACAGAATCAATTTAGACAGAGAGAGATCATTTCGGTGGGGGTTCGGCCAGCCAGACACAGGTGTGTCGCCGTCAGCAACAATGGTTTTTCTACTTCAGGGTCCATAGGTTATCCACAGGATACCTTGGGGTATAGGTGTGACGTCAGTCGCAGGGCACCAAAGAGTTAAGCTTTCAGCCTCCCAGGATGCACTAGGTCCCCCTCCTATACCCCGCCCCCGGGCCAAGGCACCTCAGTTTAGTTTGGTGCCCGGCCGGAGTCGGGTGCACCTGTTGGAGTGGGGGCTAGAAGAGCCCCTGAAGCTTTTTCTTCATGCAGCTGTGGCTGCACATCTGGATGAACAGCATGGACTGTCAGTCCTGACGTCCATGCTGTCTTCCCTACACCCCGCCGGTACCAGAACGCCGGTACTGATCCGGGGATGCTGGTGGGCGTCTGGGGTCACAGCTAGCGGTGACCCCAGATGCTCCGGACCATGGCCGGATTCAAGGGGGACAGAGGTAAGCAGCGGGGTCCCGCGGTGGGTCCCCGCTGATCACATGGTCCTAAGTCCCCAGGCAGGGGGCTCCCTGGGGACTGGCTGCAGCGTAGACCCAGGCGACCAACCTGCGCTTCCACTACCCCCTGGGACAGCGGACCGCAGCAGAGCGGTAGCGCTGCGGCGTCCCAGGGGTTAAATGCATGCCAGGGGAGCGCGCCTTCCCTGTCTCACAGCCGGCGCCTCCCCCGCTGCACACAGCCCTCTCTGCATGCTGCCGACTGGTCCTGTGGCAGCGCTCCTCCCCCAGGCCAGCCTCCTCTCTGCTCCTCGGCGGCCATCTTCTCCAGAACGCATGGTGAACGCTGCTGGAAGCGCTGGACGGAAGCATAGTGGTCTGGGTCCCCCCGCATACCTCTCCTCCGCTGTGGCTCAGGTCTGTGTATGCAGCGCTGTGTCCTACCAGGCCCTGTGTCTGTGTAGTTGAGTAATCAGCGCTGTTAGTGCAGGAATTGTTATTTCTCTGCATTGTATGTGACTGTGCTAGCGCTGCCTGTAACTTTTCTTCTCTAAACTGTCAGCTTTATTACTGTCCCTGTTCTTCTGCTAAAGCCCTTGCGGTGCGGTGCTGCAGGGTGGTCTCTCGCCTATTTAATACTTAATTGGTGAGAGAGGTCACATACGTGGTGCCATCATGTCTGAAAGTGATTTTCCCCTCCGGCTACAGTGTACCACGTGCAAAGTACCGTTAGCGGAGGGGCAGGGTAGCGCGGAGGGCCTTTGCCGGCAGTGTTTGTCCATGGCGCGGCCTATTACGGTTACAGCACCGGTACAGGAGCCGCCCTGGGCTTGTTTCGCTCAGGCGTTAACAGCTTTAGTGGGCCAGTTAGCTCCGCAGCCCGCGTTTACTCCGATGGGTTTGTCCCAGCAGTCTGTGGTGTCGTCACCCATGCAGGGGTTCCCACGACAATTGGTGGTACCCCACAGTCTCCCTATTTCCCCGCTCCCGGGTTCTCAGGAGCCAGCGTGGGTTAACTCCCTGACGAGTTCTGTACAGCACTTGTCGGATGTGTTGCAAGGGGAGTCTGTGATGCGGCCTCATAAAAGGCCGGTGGCGTCTCTGTCCGCTCCTTATGAGGATGACGAAGGGACGTCTGATGATGGGGAGATTCTGGATCCTTACGATCAGGAACCTCTCCATACTAAGGACGCTGATGCTAAGTCCAAAGTATATATTCCTGGACTTATTCGGGCGGTCCGCACAGCCTTGGTGATTGAGGACGAAGTTCCCCCAGCGGCTAAATCTAAGTATGCCTTTTTCAAAGATGTGAAGGGCGATGCCACAGTCTTTCCTCTTTCGGGTCAGTTGGTGGACCATTTAGAGGAGGCGTGGAAACAACCGGGCAAAAGATACCAGCCGCAGAGACGCCTGGCGGTGGCTTATCCGTTCGCGGATAATTATTTTGCTAAGTGGGAATCCCCTCCACAGGTGGATTCTCACGTGACCCGTCTTGTCCGTAGTGCCACATTGCCGATGCCATCCATGTCCTCCCTTAAGGATGCTACGGACCGCAAGGTAGAAATCTGCCTGAAGTCCGCTTATTCCCTTGCAGGGGGGGCAGCACGGCCGGCTATGGCCATTTGCTGGGTTGCCAGAGCGATGGAGCGCTGGGCGGATTCATTAGAGGCTTCTTTTGAATCCGACTGTCCGGCCGAACAGGCGGAGTTGATTGGCAATCTCCGTGATTCGGCCACCTACATCAACGAGGCGGCTCTAGACATTAGTACTCTGGTGTCTAGAATTTCTTCAGCAGCGGTGGCTGCTCGTCGCACCTTGTGGCTGCGATCCTGGAAGGCGGACGCAGATTCCAAGAAAGGTCTGGAAGCGTTGCCGTTTACCGGAGAAGTTCTCTTCGGTCCGGATCTGGATAAGATTGTGGCCACGCTGGCGGCAGCCAAATCTGCTTGTCTCCCGTCGGCCGCTGCTCCTTCTGGTTCGGGACCATTGTCCTTTCGGTCATCTAGGGCCCAGGGCAGGCCCAAACCACAGTCGTTTCCTCGACAGGCTGGCCCTAAGAAATCGGTCAAGCCCCGGAAGCAGGCATGGAGTACCAGACGTCCGGCCCCCAAGCCAGATGACAAGCCTGCGGCCTGACGGTCCGGGCCTCCCTTTGGGGGATCCCAGGGTGGGAGGCCGCCTGCTACAGTTCGCCCAGTGTTGGTCGACCACTACGACAGACACTTGGGTTCTGGAGGTGGTTTCCCACGGATACGCCCTCTTCTTCCGGCACAGACCCCCGGCTCGCTTCTTCACCACGGGTCTCCCATCAGACCGGAACAAGGCTACGGAGCTGCGGAAGGTATTGCACACTATGCTCCAGGCTGGAGTTATAGTGGCTGTTCCATTCTCCCAGAGGGGCCAGGGTTTCTATTCAAATCTATTTTTGGTACAGAAACCCAATGGGTCATATCGTCCGATTCTCAACCTCAAAGCACTCAACAAGTCTTTGCGGGTCCCGAAGTTTCGGATGGAGACCCTACGGTCCATCATTCTGGCGCTGGAACCTGGGGACTACTTGGTGTCATTGGACATACAGGACGCTTACCTGCATGTCCCTATTCTTTTGCGCCATCAACAGTTCCTCAGGTTTGCAATCCGCAGCGGCCACTTCCAGTTTCGGGCGTTACCTTTTGGCCTGGCAACAGCACCACGTGTTTTCACCAAGGTGATGGCGGTCATGGCGGCTTCTCTGCGGCTGCAGGGAGTCCGCATGTTGCCGTATTTGGACGACCTGTTATTGGTGGCAGGATCTCCAGAGCTCCTGTTACGCCACTTGGACCTGACCATTGCACTGCTGCAACGGCACGGCTGGCTAATCAACTGGCAGAAGTCCACTCTAATCCCGTCTCGGAGGATTCTGCATCTTGGAGCCTTATTGGACTCGGGACAGCAAAGGATCTTCGTGACGGAGGACAAGATCTCTGCTTTACAGTCAAGGGTGCGCAGTTGCCTGCACAGCCGCCGGGTGTCCTTACACTCGGCGATGAGGTTACTGGGCTCCATGGTGTCGGTGTTCGACATGGTGGAATACGCCCAGTTTCACTCCAGACCTCTGCAGCACCTGATCCTGTCCAAGTGGAACGGGCTGCCTCAGTCTCTGAAGTCCCAGACGATTGTGCTCACCCAGGAGGTTCGCCTGTCCCTTGCGTGGTGGTTACAGACGACCCACCTCAACAAGGGACGTCCGTTCTGGGTTCCAAATTGGGTCCTGTTGACAACGGACGCCAGTCTTCGGGGCTGGGGAGCAGTTTCGGGTCCACACTTGTTCCAGGGCAGGTGGACGCCGACAGAAGCGGAGCTTCCAATAAATATCTTGGAACTCCGTGCGGTCTTCAATGCTCTCCAGCAGGCACAGCGGTTTCTCCAGGGTCGCCCGGTGCAGGTCCAGTCGGACAACGCTACCACCGTGGCCTACATAAACAGGCAAGGAGGAACTCGCAGTCGGGCGGCTCTCGTAGAGGTCTCTCGGATCCTGGTTTGGGCGGAGCGCAATCTTCCGGCCATATCAGCGGTCTTCATCCCGGGAGTGCTAAATTGGGAGGCGGACTTTCTAAGTCGCCAGGACGTTCATCCGGGGGAATGGTCCCTGCACCCGGACGTTTTTCAACTACTGGTGGACAGGTGGGGTCTTCCAGAAATCGACCTCATGGCGTCCCGGCACAACAACAAGTTGCCGGTGTACGGGTCTCGCACAAGAGACGAAGGGGCGTCTCTGGTGGATGCTCTGTCCGTCCGGTGGACGTTCCGGTTCGCATACCTGTTCCCTCCGGTCTCCCTTCTTCCACGGGTAATCCGGAAATTCAAACAGGAAGGAGGGACGCTCCTGTTGATAGCTCCCGCGTGGCCCAGACGGCACTGGTTCTCAGACCTTCAGGGTCTGTCCGTGGACAGTCCTCTGCGGTTGCCGCTAGGACCGGACCTTCTGTCTCAGGGTCCTTGCCTTCACCCGGACCTGACTCGGCTGTCTTTGACGGCGTGGCTGTTGAGACGGCCATGCTGAGGTCCCGGGGGTTTTCCAGCTCTGTGGTGCGTACCATGTTACGAGCTCGGAAACCGTCTTCCGCGAGGATATACCATCGCGTGTGGCATACGTTCTTCCAGTGGTGTCGACCGAGAGGTTATGCACCGCGGGAGTTTCGTCTGTCTCGGATTCTCGCCTTCCTGCAAGCGGGACTAGATCATGGGCTTCGCCTTGCTTCTTTGAAGGTACAGGTTTCGGCCCTATCTGTCTGGTTTCACCGTAGGATTGCTACAATCCCGGATGTGCGCACCTTTATGCAGGGTGTTCTCCGCATTCAGCCGCCCTTTGTTCCACCTGTGGCGCCTTGGGATTTGGCTGTGGTCCTGAGGGCTCTCCAAGGACCGCCGTTTGAACCACTGGGCTCAGTGGATCTTAAATGGCTAACAGCTAAGACTGTTTTCCTTCTGGCCATTGCTTCGGCCAGACGTGTTTCTGAGTTAGGGGCTCTTTCTTGTAGACCCCCTTTCTTGGTTTTTTATGGGAACAGGGCAGTGCTCCGCACTCGGCCCGAGTTTCTTCCCAAAGTTGTTTCCCAGTTTCATGTTAACGAGGAAATAGTTGTTCCGGCCTTTAACTCACCAGGTCTTTCCGTGGGTGAGGCCTCTTTGGATGTTGTGCGGGCCTTAAGGACTTATGTTGACCGCACTTCTTCGTTTAGGAAGTCGGACGCTTTGTTTGTCCTCTATGGCTTCCGTAAAAAGGGTTGGCCTGCTTCAAAGCAAACTTTGGCAGCCTGGATCCGTATGGCTATTTCTGAAGCTTATCTTCATGAAGGCCTACCGGTCCCTCCTTCTCTGAAGGCTCATTCCACTAGGTCTGTGGGTCCTTCGTGGGCAGCTCGACGTGGTGCCTCGGCAGTTCAGATCTGCAAGGCTGCTACGTGGTCTTCTGTCCATACCTTCGTGAGGTATTACAGGTTTGACACCTTCGCCTCTCAGGATGCTTCCTTCGGGCAGTGGATTCTCCTTTCTGCACAGGAGCGTCCCCACCCTTAAAGGATACTGCTTTGGGACATCCCCAAGGTATCCTGTGGATACCCTATGGACCCTGAAGTAGAAAATATGAGATATGGTAAGAACTTACCCTTGTTATCTCTATTTCTATGAAGTCCATAGGGTTCCACAGGACTCCCGCCCTGTCGCACCTGTGCTGCAGATGGGCTTTGCTCTGGTCACCGGTTTTCCGTCTCCCTCTGGTGAGAATGTGATTCTTGTATGTGTCCAGATCTTTGTTCTCTCTCTTCCTTCTCCTCCTCCGGCCTATGGCTTGGTAACTAACTGAGGTGCCTTGGCCCGGGGGCGGGGTATAGGAGGGGGACCTAGTGCATCCTGGGAGGCTGAAAGCTTAACTCTTTGGTGCCCTGCGACTGACGTCACACCTATACCCCAAGGTATCCTGTGGAACCCTATGGACTTCGTAGAAATAGAGATAACAAGGGTAAGTTCTTACCATATCTCATATTTTTCTGCAGTTGCACTGATTTTGGTGGCCATGTTCAGATGGGAATTCTACGTCTCCATAGATCATAGTTAAGCGGCTGCTTGTCACTATTGATAAAGCTATGCATTCTATTTAATGTCACACTGAAACAGCAAGTAATGTGGCATTATTCATTAAAAACTACATGCAAAATATTTAATTTCTAAAAAATACCTGGCTTAGAGCAATCTATTTATGAAACATTTTGAAACGTAACTGTATGTGTTACCTTTCAGCACGTTCATACCTGTCATAGTTAAGTTACACGTTTAAAATAAAAAGTCAGGCACATTAATTTCTGTTTTTGGATATTTAATATTTTTAATAACTAAATGCTCAAAACATTGTTTCTAATTTCTTTACAGTAACTTTACAGCAATATTAACATTTTCAGTTAAACAGAAGGATGTAACTGCATAGAAAGGTACAGTAAGGTCTCAGTCATTTGTACACAGAGAGAAAAAGGGAGAGCTGAAACTTTATACAGTAGTACATTACATAATGCTATTTGCCTCTTCAAAGCATTAACCATTAAATGCTATATTAAAAAAATTCTAAATCATACAATATTAGCTCTTCAGAACAATGGATTTGTAGTATATTGCATAGCTTTACCCAAAACACAGCTTAGCTATTTGCTTATTTAACATTGCTTGGGCATAAACGATTGTCCGAGCCGACAGGTGTTTAACAGTCCCTGTGCCAGCAGGTAGCATTGTGATCCAGGTTGGGAGAACAAGGCGAAATGCGTTTGACGCTCAGAGCATATCATTAGAGTTACGTATGGCACAGCAAAGGACCAAACTAAACACCATACCAAAGATCTGCCGAGAAATAGAAAAAACAAATGTTACTTAAATTTGTATTTGAAAACAAATGTCAATAAGATATAAATTCACTAAAAATGGAAGAATGTGTTACAGTATTTCATTTGTTTCCAATTCTGATTTGTATCACAATATAAACATACATATTTCATACTTAAAAGGCACAAAAAAGTAAGGAGGTGGGTTTTCTGTACATTAAGTGTAAGTGGGTTCATTTATTTTTTTTCAATGTAAAAGTTTATTAATGAAATGTTTATTGTGGGAGGGGCTAGCTGGTCTGTCTAAGGCAGGCCTGGCCAACCTGTGGCTCTCCAGCTGTTGTGAAAATACAAGTCCCAGCATGCCCTGCAAAAGTTTTGCAGTTAGGGAATGCTAAAACTGGCAGGGCATGCTGGGACAAGTAGTTTCACAACAGCTGGAGAGCCACAGGTTGGCCAGGCCTGGTCTAAGGACTCAATCTTCAGACAGAGCCTGGCAGTGTTCATTTAATAGTTTTTAATATTTTTTAAAGATTTCATTGTCAGAATGCTTTAATAAAAAAAAAAAATCAACAATACTTTATTAATCGTACTTTATTGATAGTTTTTTTTACTATCAACACCTAGACCCCAAACCACTTTTATAATTCAAAATTCTCCTTTTACAGGATACACGTTACACAGGATACACGTTACATGGGATACACGTTACACGGAATACACGTTACTTTGTTTCAAAAAATGCAGAATTTCAAGAAATATCAATCATATCCACACACATTATTGTGAGTTTTACAGCTTTGTGGTATTTGTGGCTAAAGATTTCGGCAACATCCTGAGATCTGAATAGTGTAAGATAATGATTAGATAATACAGCATTCTATTAGGTCACACAATAAAATACATTTCATCCCGTTAAGAGGCCAGTGATGTTACTATATATAGTAACATAATGTCTGGCATCACATGTACGCCCAGATCGCAAAGTGAAAGCCTTACACCTGTTTACAGAGCTTCCACAGCTTAACATGTTATCCTAAATATGCATCTATGTTAGTCATGACCTTAAAAATAAATGTGTGTTTAAGGGTAAAAGCTGTAGGATCTGGTATAAGGAACAGGGACAGAAATCTGCAATGTAAAGTGGCCGATCACATGACATAGAGGGGCTGATTCAGAGATGGGCTCAGACGCGGCCACATCTGCATCTATTGACGGTCACCTGTCTGTGACTTTATGAACTGCTGCCTGGTGTACAACAATGTGTCACATGTGCAAGGGCTGAGACACCCACTGTCAGCATCCATAGGCGCTGAGACACCGATTGGTGCTTCTTAGTCACACCATCAGTCATGACATCAGACCTTTGCACCAGCACCAGTTTCATTTCAAAACCATTGTGGTGGTGAATAGAAGCCAAAATCTGAAAATTCTGTCAATGTCCCAATAATTATGGACCTGACTGTATATATATATATATATATATATATGTATGTATATATATATATAGTGATATATCTGGGGTAATTTAGCTCGGTAGATGGGTCAGTGGTGCAGTATCTAGGTGCATAATAAGGGTCCATGTGCAGCTTTCAGGTTAAATGAAACAAATGGTGCTTTACTGTCAGCATGCAGGTACAAAATAATAAAGGACCTAGCCCCCATGCAGGCACTACCTCACTTCTTGGCCCTTCTCTATAATGGGCGGCTAGCCTGCAAAGTTAACACAGTCTCAGGGGTAAATTTACTAAGATTCGAGATGGTCCCGATTTTCAAAGTGATTTATCTCGCTGGTACTCTCCAAAACTCAGGTGATTTAATCCCTTTATTTATTCCAAATTTACCAACAGGCGATTTGAGGCTAAACGAGTTGGCCGATGGTGAAGCAGAACGAGATATCTCTCCCGAGTAACTCGTTTTGCAAGAGATTACTCATCCAAAATTGCAGTGTTTTCTCTCTGCAAATCTCTCCTGAGCTAGCAGCCAGCACATATCAGTGAGATATGTGCTTGCTGCTTGTGTGTTAAGCCTTGTAAAAAATTGATAAATGTTTAAATAAAAAAATTACTTGAGTCCCCCAGCCCCGGACATGCCAGCTAGTCCTGGTTCTTAACATTACAGTGAACAAAGGGCCTGATTCAGACCCACTTGCGAGCGGCTGTCCGCTCACAAGTGGGTCGATGGTGTGCACTGAGCATGCGCACGACAGAGGGAGCTCCGTCGTGCATGCGCCAGACGCGACGAGCGAAGGACTTTCCTTCGCTCGTTGTGTCTGATCAAAGGGGGCGTCCTGTCGATGTTGATTGACAGCACGCCCCCTTTGGTGGGCGTGCCGGGGGCGTGCCTCCCAGACGGGGGCGTTCCCAAGGGAACGCCTACCATCAGAAGCCGGCCCACTGACATCACTGACATCACTAGTGATGTCAGTGGGAGTGATTTTAGTTCTGATAGAGCCAAAATCACTCCGGGCCTTGCGGTTGAGAAACTCAACCGCAGGCTCCGGCTCGCTGTGGCGATGGTCAAGACCATCGCGACCATCAACCTGCACGCTCGTATAGGCTGTGGGTGGTGACCCACAGCTATACGAGCGTCCAGGAGGACGCTCCATTTTTATGGAGGACGGCCCTCATTCAGAGCGAGCGCTCTGCTCACAGCGTCCGGCTCTGAATGAGGGCCAAAATGTGTAGGGTTCCACTGTAATTTAAGAACCAGCACCAGGCAGCAGGGACAGCCGCAGCATCAGCCCTGACCGTTAGTCAGCTCAGGCCAGGGATCCCTGGGGAGTTGGGGACCCCCCCCAATAAAGGGGTCACCCTCTCCAGGGCACCTAGGCTATCCCCGCCACCCCTGGGTGGTGGGCGGCGGGTTGATAGTGTTAGGTGTAGTGTAAAAATTTAAATTTTCATCATTGTATTTACAGTGGAACTACAGGTCCCAGCAAGCCTCCCCCGCATGTTGGTACTTGGAGAACCACAAGTACCAGCATGCGGGGCATTAAGGGCCCACTTGTACCTCTAATTCACCTGTAAAGAAATGGTTTATAAAACACATAACATGCTGTGAAATTAAAGCTTTATTGCATCCATAAACACACACATGCTCTCCTGTTTCCAGATGTTCATGTCCCCTTGTCAACGTAAAGTATCCCAACGAAGTACCTGTTAAAAAAGATCCAATACTCACCTTTATGTCCCACAATGTTCTCCGCAGAAATCCAATACGTGCCCCGGATACAGTGTAACAACATGTTTCTGCATAGTTACAGTACGCTAATGTCAGCTCATGGGATGAGTTGACATTAGTCCCTGGCCGCCAGCCAATCAGCGGTGGCTAACATTAGCGGCCGCTCATTGGCTGGGAACCACGTGGAGGAGTCGCTCATTGGCTAAGCCCACGTGGGTGGTATACGTGTCAAGTACCAGCATGTGGGGGAGGCTTGCTGGGACCTGTAGTTCCACTGTAAAGACAATGATGAAAATTCAAATTTTTACACTACAACTAACACTATCAACCCGCCACCCACCACACAGGGGTGGCAGGAATAGCCCCGGGCTGTCAGCCCAGGCCAGGGGTGCCCTAGAGAGGGTGACCCCTTTATTGGAGGGGTACCCAACTCCCAAGGGATCCCTGGCCTGGGCAGACTAGCGGTCAGGGCGCCCGCTGAAAGGGCACCCCTGGCTGTGGCATCAGTACCTCGTTAGAAAGGGTCCAGGGCTGGTTTTAACTATACGGGGTACCTCATGTCAATTTTTTTCTCCGTATATTTAAAACTAAAAAATGTCCGGGGCTGGTTAGTGTTTTTTAAAAATAACCCTATTTTAACCATTTACACAAAGAAACATACACAAATCACAATGATTTGTGTATGTTTCTGACCAGGGGGTTGAGAGTTTGATAAGTGATTTTGTCAGAGAGTTTGCTCCTATCTCACCCGAGCTTGTCATCCCGATTCTTGGTAAATTTGAGAGATATATGTTTTAGGTGAAAAGTACTTCCAATTTGGCCCGATGGTGATTTGATTCGAGATTGCTATCTCACCCGAGTTTTACGAGTGAGATGAGAGAAATCTCTCTCTAACTCACCCGACTTTACCTTTAGCACATTTGCAAGCAGGAAAAAAATGAATAAATCACCCGAGATGGTCATCTCGACCTATCTTGATTCTTAGTAAATTTACCCCTCAGTCTTTATAGTCCTGTCTCTCACAGGCCTCCTGGCCTGGCTTGGTGGCAAGACAGTTTCTGTTGTGGTCCTCTCTGCGCCGCAAGCAAGTATGGACACTGGCCTCCTGCCTGTAGCTTGGCTGCTACAACTTCACATACACAGTCAGAGGTTTGTGGTCCTTCCTGTCTGATTGCAGGTCTGGACACAGCCTCCTGGCCTCCCACTGGCCTGGCTTGGGACACTGGGCTCTTTGGCTGCCTCAGTCCTCCTTAGACTGACTTCATATGCAGCTTGACGGTCTGCCTCATCAGCATCACCTGGGCTCTGTACACAAGGCAGCCCTAGGTGTGGTCACACCTCCTTTTGTTTCCTGTGTTAGTGGATCCCTTCTGCCCCACACAGGATCCATGGCTCACTATCGCCACCTAGCCTGATATTGCCACAATATATATATTTTGTAGTATTGATTAACTTAACATAGATGACTGAAATAGAAACAATTAGTGGGTTGTTCAGGAGCACATACTTTTGCACTGGGTAATATGGGACAATTTGAGAGTATAATAATATGCACTCCAACATTGTCATAATATGGGTGTTTGGAGCCTTTATGGACTGTGGCCCTGATTCATAGCCGGACGCTCTGACAGAGCGATCGCTCTGAATCAGGGCCGTCCTTCTTAATTTTTAGAGCGGCCTCCTGGCCGCTCGTATAGCTGTGGGTGACGACCCACAGCTATAGCGAGCGGCCAGGAAGATGGTCGCGATCGGGCTTGCGACGAGACCCTTGTGGTAGGGTCTCGTTGCTACAAGCCCTGAAGTGCCAGAAAGCACTCCCACTGACATCACTTGTGATGTCAGTGGGGCCGGCCCCAGACGGTAGGCGTTCCCATGGGAACGCCTCCGTCTGGGCAGCCACGCCCCCGGCACGCCCACCAAAGGGGGCGTGCTGTCACTCACCATCGACAGCACGCCACCTTTGGTACGAGACCCGGAGCGACGGCTTGCCCGTCGCTAAATGGGTCTCTCGCATGCGCAAGACGGAGCCGGAGCCGGAGTTTGTTATACTCTACAAGAATAAGAGTTATTCTATTACTGAAGGTGCGTACACACACAAAGATTTTTTGAACGATTTAACTATAACAATGTCGTTATCGTTCAAAACTATAAGTGTAAAACGATGAACGATTATCGTTCATGCGCGTTCACGTTTGTCGATTGTAGTTCAGTCACACTGGCCAACTGAACGATTTTCAATAGAAGTTGCAACATTTTTCCTTCAACACACAGAAAATCGTTTATTATGTAAAGTAAAACCAACTACTTTGTAAAACGATTTTCGTTCACTTTTTCAAGGGAAAAACTGAACGAAAATCGTTCAACGAAAATCGTTCAGTACTTATATCGTTGTGTGTGTACGCACCCTGAAGGTTCCTACATACACGATTTTTTGAACGATTATCGATAACGATATCGTTTATCGTTCAATCGTTGATAAAATCGTTTACTTTCAGAGTTAAAACGATGAATGATTATCGTTCATGCGCGTTCACATTTGTAGTTTGTAGTTCAATCAGACTGACCAACTCAACGATTTTCAGTAGGGGAATATGCAAAAATCGTTTGTAGTTCAAAAAATCGTTAATTACATTTAGTAAATTAACGATTTTAGTAAACAATTTTTGTTAATTTTTCCTTGAAAAAATGAACAAAAATCGTGTACTAAAATCGTTCTTTTACTAAATCGTTGTGTGTGTATGCAGGTTTAAGGTGGAGTATGTTGGCAGGAGGGTACTGAATGCTGCAGCAAGCACTGGGAAATCATACAAGGCAGTTACACCAAATATAGTATGTGTGTACTCTAAATCTGATTAGAAATGTTATTAGTTACATTGTAAAATTAGCTTTCCCAGAAAAACAAATTTACCTAAGTATAAACAATTACACCAGTCGTGAACTCTAATTGCCTCTGGTCACAGGGTGCTTGTGTGCCATAATCCAAAATGAAATACAAGACTGTGGAATAATAAGCATTCTCAAGTATGGGTCTATTTACTAAGCAGTGTTAAGGTGCCAGCCAATCAGCTCCCAACTGTCATCTCACAGGCTGTGTTTAAAAAATGACAGTTGGGAGCTGATTGGCTGGCACCTTGACACTTTCTTTTCACTTTTCACTCTGTCTCCTAACACTGCTTAGTAAATAGACCCCTATGTGTTTAAGGGACTCATTTATCATTAACTATTTGCGGCATATTAGCTGAAAAACACCAGTTTTGGGGGAATATCCGCAAACAATTAGCATCCTTGTAATGTCAGCAGTCACAATGATGTTAGATCTACTAAGCTCTGGAATGCAAAGTGTATTGGAAGGAGGAATATATATATACGCCATCTAAAGATAGCATTGTGCTGCTGTAACCTATGGGCTACATACTGCAATACTACCCGGGAGAGGGTTCTGAAGGAACCCTGTACGGCAATGGCTGCCGCACTTGCTTGGTCTTTAGACCACACATGTGCAGGAACCCAGCACAGGAGTGAAGAGATAGTCTCTTCACTCTAGGCACCTCACAGGGACGAGCTTCTTTCGGAGCCCCTGTCCCTGCAGGGGCTCTTTTATACGTGGCGGCACTAAGATCGCATTCTGCTATGCGACTGTGGGCGCTAGTAATGCACCCAGATCACACTGCAAATGTGATTGTTAATAAATGAGCCCCTAAATCATGTAATTGTCAGGATTGTGAATCAATGGAGTCATATGGCTTCAGTTACAGGGTTCATGTGTCTGCAAACCTTTTCCCAGATCTTACAATGCTATGTAACGCAAAACGTATTCTGGCTATCCCTTGTGTTTGCAGTCCTTGTTCCTGATGTGACTGTCCTGAGTATTTGCAGCCCTTGTTCCTGACATGACTATCCTGCTTGTTTGCAGCCCTTGTTCTTTAGATGGCTGTCCGGAGTTTGCAGCCCTTGTTCCTGACATGACTATCCTGTGTGTATGCAGCCCTTGTTCCTGACATGACTATCCTGTGTGTATGTAGCCCTTGTTCCTGACGTGACTATCCTGTGTGTATGCAGCCCTTGTTCCTGACATGACTATCCTGTGTGTTTGCAACCCTTGTTTCTGACGTGACTATCCTGTGTGTTTGCAACCCTTGTTCCTGACATGACTATCCTGTGTGTATGTAGCCCTTGTTCCTGACATGACTATCCTGTGTGTATGCAGCCCTTGTTCCTGACATGACTATCCTGTGTGGATGTAGCCCTTGTTCCTGACATGACTATCCTGTGTGTATGCAGCCCTTGTTCCTGACATGATTATCCTGTGTGTATGTAGCCCTTGTTCCTAACATGACTATCCTGTGTGTATGCAGCCCTTGTTCTTGACGTGACTATCCTGTGTGTTTGCAGCCCTTGTTCCTGATGTGACTGTCCTGTGTGTTTGCAGCCCTTGTTCGTAATGTGACTGTGCTGTGTGTTTGCAGTCCTTGTTCCTGATGTGACTGTCCTGTGTGCATGCAGCCCTTGTTCCTGACATGACTATCCTGTGTGCATGCAGCCCTTGTTCCTGACATGACTATCCTGTGTGTATGTAGCCCTTGTTCCTGACATGACTATCCTGTGTGTTTGCAGCCATTGTTTTTTATGTGACTATCCTGCGTGTTTTCAACCCTTGTTCCTGACGTGACTATCCTGCGTGTTTTCAATCCTTGTTCCTGACGTGACTATCCTGCGTGTTTTCAACCCTTGTTCCTAACGTGACTATCCTGGTGTTTGCAGCCCTTATTCCTGACGTGACTATCCTGTGTGTATGTAGCCCTTGTTCCTGACATGACTATTCTGTGTGTATGCAGCCCTTGTTCCTGACATGACTATCCTGTGTGGATGTAGCCCTTATTCCTGACGTGACTATCCTGTGTGTATGTAGCCCTTGTTCCTGATGTGACTATCCTGTGTGTTTGCAGCCCTTGTTCCTGACGTGACTATCCTGTGTGTTTGCAGCCCTTGTTCCTGACGTGACTATCCTGTGTGTTTGCAGCCCTTGTTCCTGACGTGACTATCCTGTGTGTTTGCAGCCCTTGTTCCTGACGTGACTATCCTGTGTGTATGTAGCCCTTGTTCCTGACATGACTATCCTGTGTGTTTGCAACCCTTGTTTCTGACGTGACTATCCTGTGTGTTTGCAACCCTTGTTCCTGACGTGACTATCCTCTGTGTAAGTAGCCCTTGTTCCTGACGTGACTATCCTGTGTGTTTGCAGCCCTCGTTCCTGACGTGACTATCCTGTGTGTTTGCAACCCTTGTTTCTGACGTGACTATCCTGTGTGTTTGCAACCCTTGTTCCTGGCGTGACTATCCTGTGTGTATGTAGCCCTTGTTCCTGACGTGACTATCCTGTGTGTATGTAGCCCTTGTTCCTGACGTGACTATGCTGTGTGTTTGCAGCCCTTGTTTCTGACGTGACTATCCTTCGTGTTTGCAGCCCTTGTTTCTGACGTGACTATCCTTCGTGTTTGCAGCCCTTGTT
This sequence comes from Taudactylus pleione, assembly GCA_031769625.1. Classification (NCBI taxonomy): domain Eukaryota; kingdom Metazoa; phylum Chordata; class Amphibia; order Anura; family Myobatrachidae; genus Taudactylus; species Taudactylus pleione. The sequence continues at coordinate 3,572,512 of JAUIMM010000010.1, read as the reverse complement.
CCTGACGTGACTATCCTGCGTGTTTGTAGCCCTTGTTCCTGACTTGAATATCCTGTTGTTTGCAGCCCTTGTTCCTGATGTGGCTATCCTGCATGTTTGCAGCCCTTATTCCTGACATGGCTATCCTGTGTATCTGTAAATCTAGTAACCGGTAGAATGTCCTCGGTTTTAATGAGAAATTAGATGCATAATAAATTCTGCATTTGACAAATAGCCACCAAGTGAACCTGTCTTGGGTGGGATGCTATGCTAATCTCCTTTGCTGGTCTCTTGAATATCTGATGCTGGACACACATTCTGCAGCTTCCCTCGGTCTCTCAGCTGCCTTTTCTGTATCCTCCTCTTTGCCTTCTCACTACCTTGTGGATTTACTTCAGGATTCAACAGTATTTCTGTATACATATGATATACCTGTACACATATGATGGCAGAGTCAGGGAATGGGATTGGATTACCGGCGGCCAGTTCAAATCCTAACAAGGAGATCGACAGGCTGAAATCCCGACTGGCTGAGGTAAGTACTCTATCCCTCCCCTCTCTCCTCCCTAACCCACCTTTAGATGTGCCTAACCCTAACCCCCCCTTCCCCTAGCCTAACCCTCCCCAGGGGGTGCCTAACCCTAAGTCCCCCTGGGGTGCTCTAAACCTAACCCTCCCCCCCGCGGGAGAGAACGGGTGCCCGTACTTACCTCGATCAGGCCCGCAGCGTTCTGAATTCTGGTGTCGGGACTATGACAGGCCCAGTGTCAGGGAGGGACCTTGTAACTACTGTATATGTTGATTCAGTTTCTTGTCTCCCACACTGGCTTGGTTGGAGTAACAGAAGTCATACTGTAGTTGGACAGAGTACTAAACTGATCCACTGTTAAAAAGGCCTTAATGGTATTTGCAGATGAGATCACTGAATCATGTTGCTTTAATTCAATATCTGCAGATGAATCTCATGACAGAACATAATTACTTATGCTAGCTCTCCATCCATGGTGTTCACCAAATGACTACTGTACTCAGGGCCATAACTAGGGTAGGCCAGGGGGCAGGGGGCGCTATTTGGGCCTGTCAACTTTCCTGTTTATTATCATTCTTACTTGTAGCTTCCTCTTCTTTTATCTCCAGCATCTCCTGGCTGCCTCTTCCCTGGCCCTTCCCCATGAAACCATGGCCCTTTTTAACATAATATTTTTCTTGACACCAAGTTTGGTTGTGGCATGATCACATCACTTCTGTGCAAATAGCATAGTCTTATATACTATATAATATTAAGATTCTTTATTAGGTCACACTATGTCGGTTTTTATTCTCTTATTTTGAGATACACACCTGGGACATTGTTACGGAGATCCCGTCAGGATAAAGACCATATGGACTCTATATGAACAGTGTTGTTGCAATCTAAAAAGAACTGGTACACTGAAGGCGCCGTTCCTTCACCATTTTTTCTAATATATATATATATATATATTAGGGATGTGCAGGCTCGGATAGGTTCGAGTTTGCACGTGGAGTTCGGATTTTTCCCTCCAAAAAAACGGAACTCAGAACGAGGCAAAACGTCATCTTACATGGACGAACATCATCATTCCTGGACAAAAGACCAGGAATGATGATGTTCGTCCATGTAAGATGACGTTTTGCCTCGTTCTGAGTTCCGTTTTTTTGGAGGGAAAAATCCGAACTCCACGTGCAAACTCGAACCTATCCGAGCCTGCACATCCCTAATATATATATATATATATATATATAGTTATATATGTATATATGTGTGTGTGTATATATATATATATATATATATATATATATATGCAGTCAGGTGCATAAATATTGGGACATTGACAGAATTTTCATATTTTGGCCTCTATTCACCACCACAATGGCTTTGAATTGAAGCAAACAAAATGTGCTTTAACTGCAGACTGTCAGATTTAATTTGAGGGTAATTACATCCAAATCAGGTGAACGGTGTAGGAATTGCAACGGTTTCTATAAGTGCCTCCCACTCATTTCGCAGCCATTGTGGTGGTGAATAGAGGCCAAAATATGAAAATTCTGTCAATGTCCCAATATTTATGCACCTGACTATATATATATATAGATAGATAGATATATACAGAAAAATTTTTTAGGGGTGCACTCACCAGACTTCAAACAAGAGCTTAAAAAGACAGCGGCACCGCCCCCTCACTTTTTGCGGCCAGAAGCACTGTAGTGACACAAGGCCCCACCCCCGGTCTCTCGTCTCCTCTGCCTGTGGACAGCTCGGCCAAAGCCAGCATATTTGGAGTAGCCAGCCAAGTGCCTGCTGCAAATGAGGACGACAGTAATGCAGCGTACCTGGTCCCAGCAGTCCCCGACTTTCTGGCTCTAATCCACGCCTCCTCTCCACCCGGTGTCACCCATACACCTTCTACTGTCTCTGCCTGTTCCTCTTGTCACCAGCTCCTGTATGTGCCCCCCCCACCCCCTCTAATACCCAGTTTCACCCGGCCCCTTCTGCTGTCCCTCCCTGTTCCTCTTTCCACAGCTCCCCTCCACCTCCTCCTGTATGTGGCCCCCCCACCCCCTCTAATACCCAATGGCACTCAGCCCCTTCTCCTGTCCTTGCCTACCCCTAAATCCCCTCCCAAAACCCTCCTGCCAGGGGCTCTCCACCTCCTACTCCTGTGTCCGGCTCCCCACCTCCTACACCCGTCATCGGCATCCCACCTCCTACTTCTGTCCCGGGCTTCCCACTTCCTACACCTGTCCCCGGCTTCCCACCTCCTACTCCTGTGCCCGGCTCCCCACCTCCTACACCAATACCTGGCTCCCCACCTCCTACTCCTGTCCCCTGCTCCCCACCTCCTACTCCTGTGCCCGGCTTCCCACCTCCTACACCAATACCTGGCTCCCCACCTCCTACACCTGTCCCCAGCTCCCCACCTCCTACTCCTGTCCCCGGCTCCCCACCTCCTACTCCTGTCCCCGGCTCCCCACCTCCTACTCCTGTCCCCGGCTCCCCACCTCCTACTCCTGTCCCCGGCTCCCCACCTCCTACTCCTGTCCCCGGCTCCCCACCTCCTACTCCTGTCCCCGGCTCCCCACCTCCTACTCCTGTGCCCGGCTTCCCACCTCCTACACCAATACCTGGCTCCCCACCTCCTACTCCTGTGCCCGGCTCCCCACCTCCTACTCCTGTGCCCGGCTCCCCACCTCCTACTCCTGTGCCCGGCTCCCCACCTTCTACTCCTGTGCCCGGCTCCCCACCTTCTACTCCTGTGCCCGGCTCCCCACCTCCTACTCCTGTCCCCGGCTTCCCACCTTCTACTCCTGTGCCCGGCTCCCCACCTCCTACGCCTGTGCCCGGCTCCCCACCTCCTACTCCTGTGCCCGGCTCCCCACCTCCTACTCCTGTCCCCGGCTCCCCACCTCCTACTCCTGTCCCGGCTCCCCACCTCCTACTCCTGTCCCGGCTCCCCACCTTCTACTCCTGTGCCCGGCTCCCCACCTCCTATGCCTGTGCCCGTCTCCCCACCTCCTACGCCTGTCCCCGGCTCCCCACCTCCTACTCCTGTGCCCGGCTCCCCACCTCCTACGCCTGTCCCCGGCTCCCCACCTCCTACTCCTGTCCCGGCTCTGCCTCCCATACGTCACGATAAGAAGCCAAAAGAAACTGCAGCATGAGCACAGTGCCCCCCATCCAGCTCCCACAGAATTAAAAGGACAGAAGAGTGCACAGCTAGATACAGAAAATCCCTTAAGCATTTTTGTTCAAAGGTAAGAAAACTAAAATTTTTTAGTATATTTTTAAAATGTATTTATTGGTTCCTGGTTTTTCATACAATTATGCTGAAACTACAGTTTCTGCATAATTTTATGTATCACCGCTATGTAAGAACAATCTAATGCAGAAGATTCACAGAAATCTCCAGCAGAAGGCTAACTACCGCAGCAGACTGCAGTCCCCATTATTGTTAATGGGTACTGCAGTCTGACCGATTCAATTGGAGGTATCAGAGGGGCATTCTAGGGGTATATGGGCATGTGGGGAGGTCTGAATGTCCAATGGGGAACTCTAAAGCATCAATTATGATGGGACCCAGAAATGATCAGGTAGGACACAATTTTTTTAAAGTCCCTGGGACCCACATATTTTGTCGCTCAGCGCGATCACTGTGACCAACATATCATGTAGTGAGTACGCAGCTCTACTCTATTTTCTCTAAATGACTAAACCTTTGGTTTAACCCTGTTCCAAAACATTGTTTTATCTGTAAAGAAAAATACATACAGTACCTTCCCTCGTACAATAGTTCTACAAAGTTTATGATCCTTTTAGAATTTTCTGCATGAAAAGTGACCTAAAATTAGTTCATATCTTCATATAAGGGGCAGATTCAATTAGCCGCGGGGTTGTCCCCGTGACTAATTGCCGCGCAGGTCCAATTCAATTGCCGGGGATTCCTCGCGAGTGAGTCCCTGAGACCCCGTGCGTGAGTCCCCGCAGTCAGAATTTACCTCGCAGCTCCTGGTGGTGAGAGGTAAAATCCACGTTAATACAACCAAATCGTCCTCGCTTGCGGTGAAAAACCACATTGATTCCGCAGTTTACGTGGAATCAATGTGTTTACGTGCGTGAGTCCCGAATTTACAGCGTGGGGAAAAGGCTATTTAATTGAATAGCTTTTCCCCGCGCCGCCGGGATTTTGGATGGTAATTAGTCGCGGGGACAACTCCGCGGCTGATTATATCTGCCCCTAAGTGGTAAAAAAAAAGAGTCCAATAAACCATATTACACAAAAGATGATCCAACATTAAGGGCCCGATTCAGACCCGCTCGCTAGATGCGTTCACACGCAGCCGTCAGCTGCAAAAGTATGCAAATCCCGCGATCGCACGGAAAGGCATTAGCACGCCCACTCTGTCTTGGCGTGAGATCGCGGTATGTATTTAGACGCCCACCAGCCTGTCTTAAGATGCCCACTTCCCCTTAGTAACACACGTCATTTCCAGGAAGTGTATTCAACATTCGGTAAAATCGAGTAACATCGGACCCATACGCAGCACTTGTGGCTGACCATACCCTACCGCAAGCACTGCGAGTGCTTCAGTGTATAATGCAGCCATGTGACGTGTACTATGACGCTGCCTCTTAATTATGCATGCCCCTGAAACGGCGTTAAGACACAGACACACCTGCGTTTGCACCACAACACCCCCCGTTTCCATCGACCACCCCCTGTCACCACCCACAAACGGCTCGACCTGTCACTACTGAGGAGTCTATGTGCAGGGTGCGAACGCTTCCCGATCGTATGGACTGGTTCACGCACACGGACTGCGTCTTATACGCATGCGCACATTGCAAACATTGGCTGGCTACATGCAAACACAGTCTAGCGAGCGAGTCTGAATCGGGCCCTAAATTCTTTTCCATCTCTGTGAGGAGTTTGTTATGTTTTAAGATACGTTTTTGGAAGAAGTAAGGAATTTATGATGCACTATAACAATAATATACTCATCGGCTTTAACTATAGAAAATATGTGCAAACAGGATTGTAGGTGTAGCAGTTCCAGTGCACCCAATTGCTTAACCAATGGAGTGGTATTATTGTTGTCATATGAGATACAGCTGTCCTCACTGTTACACACTGGTTTGATGGAGTGGAGCCTTTACTAGATGCAAATGATATGCCTGGAATATTTACCCTTCCATCCAACTCTGCATGGCCCATGTTTTCATGCTCTCACTGAACTTTGCCTGCGTACAACTCTGCATTGCCCTTACTTGTGTATGATTGAAAAGGGTATGAAGTTCCCAGATTGCCAATCATCATGTTGACACTGCATGTGTCAAAGCCAGATTCCCGACACCAATATGGAGACAATGTTAAAATTCGACTTTTGTCGCTAGTATATCTCGTCCAGCATATTTGCAGTTACTGTTAACAACACAGCTACAATGCTTTAAGTTGCATTTTAATGTTGTCTGAATATTGGTGGCGTGAACCTGACCTCAACATTTTGCAGTGCCGTCATGATGATTATCAATCTGCCATATATTTTCCCTCAAAAACATGCAAGGTGGAGGCCCAGTGAGAGCAACATTAAAGTGTATCACAGTTCCATACCAGTTGGTTATATTATGGGGTTGTGCCTAAAACTATCCTCCCCTTTCCTACCCTACCCTAAAAACAACCTCTGGTTGAATAGCAACAGCTGTGACTATTTGTAGAGTCCACCAGACATGGGACTCTACCACTTAAATTGGGAGATATGCAGCTAGAAAAGCCCAAGACAGATATGAGGGAACTTCCCTCAGCGTCCTCCTTACCATTATTGCTGACCCGATGGAAGCTGCTCCCAGCCTTTTAATTGAAAGCAGCACCACTTCCGTACTCAACATTGATAGCAGAGTTCAGTGAGGAGCAGGGCCGGCTCTAGGGGTGTTCGACCAGTGCGGTCGCACAAGGGCGCCACCCCTAGAGGGCGGCACCCTTCCCCAGCATCCCGATTTCAGCGGGACAGTACTGTCCTGCTGCTCCATCCGCGGGTCAAAGTGACCCGCGGGTGGTCTAATTGGGAGGTTGGGGACCCAGCTGCGGCGGTGCCGGACCCCCGGAGTGTGAATAGATGCCGCGCGCATGCGCAGCATCCATTCACTGACGGAAGAGGGCTGGGGGAAGCCCAGCCAGTGACGGATTGCTGGGCTTTTCCCCCAGCCTGACGTTATTTGGAGGCGTGCCATGCCGGCACGCCTCCAAATAACGTCACATAGGGGGTGTGGCCTATGGTAATTAGGCCACGCCCCCAAAGCCGGCCATGGTGAGGAGAGGAATATGATTGTGATTAGCCTCTCTATTGGCTCATTAGTCCACTTCCTCAAGTGCAGTGAACTCCAATTAGAATAACTTTAAAATAATATCTTCTACATATCCCCAGCACCCTATGGGTGACAATCAACCGTAAATGGACCGATGGTTTAACACAGAGGATTGATGAATTTGCCATTGGTGGTAGAGATCCAATAGTTTTGTCATTGAAAGCAGAGAACGCTGCAATCTTTTTGCGCAAGCCTATCTCGCCCACTGTTCTAGCATCCACAGATGCAACCATCATCATATTGGCACTTGCTCCAGCAGTATGCTTGGTGCAAGAAATCTGTCAGAAATAGATGCCCCCAACTGCGTCTGCATACCTACTGTAAATGATGCACAGCAGCCTTGATACATGCTCATAACACTCCCATCAGATGCTCTGTGCATCTATTTAGTCGCTGCTAAGTTGCCATACATAAAGGTGTATTTCACCTAAGTCTCCATTCACGCAAGATGCGACTTTGGATGCAGAGTGCGATGTATGTGTACAACGTGTTAGTCAGGGTACAGTCAACTCGAAATCAGTTGATGCGTCCATTATTTGTTTTCCAAGTTTGTTTATGTGTCTGACTCAGAATCGGACCCATTAGACACATGCTATCAGAAAGGAGAAGGCAGGCCTCATTCATTTATTAATATGTTTGATTTTCATTAGTTTAAATCGCCTTAATACTAGCGAAAAACCTGTAAATGCTCATGGGAGAAATTGTTTTGATATAGAGAGTATGCCTATTGTGCTAGCCTCACACCTGCCTATTGTACTAGCCTCACCCCTGTCTATTGTGCTAGCCTCATACCTCCCTATTGTGCTAGCCTCACACCTGCCTATTGTGCTAGCCTCACACCTGCCTATTGTGCTAGCCTCACACCTGCCTATTGTGCTAGCCTCACTCCTGCCTATTGTGCTAGCCTCACTCCTGCCTATTGTGCTAGCCTCACTCCTGCCTATTGTGCTAGCCTCACACCTGCCTATTGTGCTAGCCTCACACCTGCCCATTGTACTAGCCTCACACCTGCCTATTGTGCTAGCCTCACTCCTGCCTATTGTGCTAGCCTCACACCTGCCTATTATACTAGCCTCACACCTGCCTATTGTGCTAGCCTCACTCCTGCCTATTGTGCTAGCCTCACACCTGCCCATTGTGCTAGCCTCACTCCTGCCTATTGTGCTAGCCTCACTCCTGCCTATTGTGCTAGCCTCACTCCTGCCTATTGTGATAGCCTCACTCCTACCTATTGTGCTAGCCTCACTCCTGCCTATTGTGCTAGCCTCACTCCTGCCTATTGGGCTAGCCTCACTCCTGCCTATTGGGCTAGCCTCACACCTGTCTATTGTTCTAGCCTCACACCTGTCTATTGTGCTAGCCTCACACCTGTCTATTGTGCTAGCCTCACACCTGTCTATTGTGCTAGCCTCACACCTGCCTATTGTGCTAGCCTCACTCCTGCCTATTGTGCTAGCCTCACTCCTGCCTATTGTGCTAGCCTCACTCCTGCCTATTGTGCTAGCCTCACTCCTGCCTATTGTGCTAGCCTCACACCTGCCTATTGTGCTAGCGTCACACCTGCCTATTGTGCTAGCCTCACTCCTGCCTATTGAGCTAGCCTCACTCCTGCCTATTGTGCTAGCCTCACACCTGCCTATTGTGCTAGCCTCACTCCTGCCTATTGAGCTAGCCTCACACCTGCCTATTGTGCTAGCCTCACACCTGCCTATTGTGCTAGCCTCACACCTGCCTATTGTGCTAGCCTCACACCTGCCTATTGTGCTAGCCTCACACCTGCCTATTGTGCTAGCCTCACACCTGCCTATTGTGCTAGCCTCACACCTGCCTATTGTGCTAGCCTCACACCTGCCTAGGCGGTTGTTTGGCACAATCATTTAACAGCTAAATATGTGGTTTGTATTTTTTGACGGACCTTGCTTTGTGCATGGGATTTTTGTCATGTTGAAACAGGAAAGGGCCTTACCCCAAATCTTACCACAAAGGTTGGCAGCACATTATTTTCTACAATGGCATTGTTAGCTGTAGCATTAAGAGTTCCCATCACGAGAAATAAGGGGAACAGGCCAAACTATGTAAAACATCCCCAGACATAATTCCTCCTCCACCAAACTGTACAGTTGGCTGCATGCATTCATACAGGAAGCGTTCTCCTGGCATCCACACGCGCTTTAGCACTCGGCACTCCCATTATTTGTGGCTGAGCTGCTGATGATAGACTTTTCCACTAGACAATAACAGCACTCACAGTTGACCAAGGTCAGCGGTAGCAGGGCAGACATTTCACAAACTGACTTGTTGGAAAGGTGGCATACTGTGGCAGTGGGACCTACCCTCCAGGAGATCTGCGATGGAAGAGGGGGGCATGTGCAGAGAATGGTAACAATATTCACATCATCATGGTCCTGCCTACTGCAGCATATATATATATATATATATATATATATATATAGTCAGGTGCATAAATATTGGGACATTGACAGAATTTTCGTCTATTCACCACCACAATGGCTTTGAAATGAAACAAACAAGATGTGCTTTAACTGCAGACTTTCAGATTTAGGGTAATTACATCCAAATCAGGTGAACAGTGTAGTAATTACAACAGTTTCTATATCTGCCTCACACTTTTTAAGGGGCCAAAAGTAATGGGACAAACTAAACAATCCTAAATCTAACTTTCACTTTTTAATACTTTGTTGCACATCCTTTGCAGGCAATAACAGCCTGAAGTCTGGAATGCATAGACATCACCAGACGCTGGGTTTCATCCCTGATGATGCTCTGCCAGGCCTCTACTGCAAATGTCTTCAGTTCCTGCTTGTTCTTGGGGCATTTTCCCTTCAGTTTTGTCTTCATCAAGTGAAATGCATGCTCAATCGGATTCAGGTCAGGAATTGACTTGGCCATTGCATAACTTTACACTTTTTAGCCTTAAAAAACTCTTTGGTTGCTTTTGCAGTATGCTTTGGGTCATTGTCCATCTGCACTGTGAAGCGCCATCCAATGAGTTCTGAAGCATTTGACTGAATATGAGCATATATTGCCCAAAACACTTCAGAATTCAATCTGCTGCTTTTGTCAGCAGTCACATCCTCAATAAATACAAGGGAACCAGTTCCATTGGCAGCCATACATGCCCACGCCATGACACTACCACCACGCTTCACTGATGAGGTGGTATGTTTTGGATCATGAGCAGTTCCTTTCCTTCTCCATACTCTTCTCTTCCCATCACTCTGGTACAAGTTGATCTTTGTCTCATCTGTCCATAGGATGTTGTTTCAGAACTGTAATGGCTTTTTTAGATGTTGTTTGGCAAACTCTAATCTGGTCTTCCTGTTTTTGAGGCTCACCAATGGTTTACATCTTGTGGTGAACCCTCTATATTCACTCTTGTGAAGTCTTCTCTTGATTGTTGATTCTTGCGGGTTTGGGATTATATAAAAGTCCCCACGATCAGCACCATTTTCACTCCGGCTGTGGAGAGTTTAGTGAGCGGATGTGCTGTGTTCATCCAAGAGCTGCTGTGTCCATCCAGGGCAGGGGTTCCTGTGTCCATCCAGGGGCAGTGGCTGCTGTATCCATCCAGGGTCTGCTGTGTCCATCCAGGGGTTGCTGTGTCCATCCCGGGGCAGTGGCTGCTGTGTCCATCCAGGGGTTGTTGTGTCCATCTAGGGCAGGGGCTGCCGTGTCCATCCAGGGGTGCTCTGTCCATTCAAGGGTGCCCAGTGTATAAAAAAATAAAAGCTAATAATATAATTAATTAAAAAATATTTTTTTGTGCTGTACCCCAGGGTACTATATTATTATTATTTATTTTTTTTACTATGACGCTGCCTGTCAGACAGCAGTGTAATATTCATACACGTATTGTTTGTGACACTGTAAGTGGAAAATGCAGTGTATTCGTAAAAAATATTGTGACACTGTAAGTGGAGTGTATTCGTAAAAAATATTGACACTGTTAGTGGAAATGCAGTGTATTCCTAAATATTGTGACACTAAGTGGAAAACGCAGTGTAATGTTCGACACATATTAGATTAATTTGTGACACTGTAAGTGGAAACTTCACAATTTTACAATTTAATAACACAAAGTTAGCAATAAAAAAATGCAACTTTTCACTTCTTTCCTCAATCATGAATAAATGATTAGTCTACATGCCGACTACAAGACCACAACAAAGTGCTAAATAACGTGCATAATATATTAAACATAATGACATCACAAACGCCTCAGCTGAGATTCACATAAACATATTTTCAAAAGGTGAAAATAGAGGATATGGTTTAAAAAATGTAATAAATCAGCTAAAACTGCGTTGTCTTATATAGTGTCTCTACTCCCTACCCATGGCCCCTCTACCTGAATTTCAGCAAGTCAGAGGGGCAACTCCATACAACCATATTCCAGAATGCAGCTGCTCCTCCTGTAGCCCAAGTCAGAAGATGTGTAGGGGGTGTGGTGATATGAACTAAAATGGAGCTCACATCCATTAAAGTGGACAATGAATCCCCAATTTAGCAGGGAGTGCTGCTGTAATTTATACACAACACAGGATGGGAGGACAATATAGGCTTGGGTGCTGGTATAATCTGGGGTGATGGTATAGGCTGGAGTAACGATATAAACTGGGGTTATAGGCTGGGGTGATGCCTGGGCATAAGACCAGAAAAGCCACATCTTGGGTGTGGAATTATTTTAACCCAAATCCTGACAACAGTTGTGAAGGCATCTGTACCATTTGTAAAGTCTAAATTAGAAGAGATAGGAACCTCCAACCATTTGTCATCTGCAGTGCATCCATCAAAAAAGTTTTTTTCAAAATTCAGAAACTTTGGCTCAAAAAGTAACAAGTAGTCCAGCGTCAGCTGGCTCCCTTCTCTGTTAGATCCAAGCACCTGCCATCTTCACCACCAACATCTTCATCAACAAAATCCGCAATCATGAAGCGATTGGTTTGTTTGGGCCCTCACAAAACAAGCTACCAATGGGCAGCTGACATTGCTGGCAATGATCTCTACGTGCACAAACTGGCTTTACAGAGGCAAGATGTTGTCACCATCATCATCATCCGATTCCTCACCCTCATCAGTGTATACATCATCTTCACACATTATTAATATGTCCCCGCTGGAACCCCCATTACAGGTGCCTCTGTAATTTTTGCGCGTAATTGACGGTAAAGGTCTTTCTCGTAGAATTTGTAGATGATTTTGATGGACATCATCTTTTCCACATTTTTGGAAAGTAGCCTCATAGGCCGATCACTGACAAGGTTCCCGACTGTGCTAAAAACTCTTTCTGAGTACACACTTGAGGGTAGGCAGCTCAAGTAAAGTAAAGCCAGTTTGTGCAAGGGCCTCGAAATTACCTTTTTCCCTGCCAGTAGTCAAACGGATAGTCTGACATGCCTATTTGGATGCTATCATTAATTTTTTTTTAAATAGCCCTCAACCATTCTTTGAATGGTGACCGTATCAGATGGAGTCACGATAGAGGTGTCATTAATTGTAGGCAATTCTGACCCGACCAGATGTTAAAAGTTAAAACTTGGTTGTGTTGACTCATCTGCATCACCAATAGGTGTTTTGAAAGTTTCGTCTTTTTTCGGCAGATGCACTTGCTGGAGAAACTGAAGGAGAAGCCATCACTGCACCACGAGCCACTTGAGCTGATAATTTGCTTATCACTATTTACATCTCTTCAGATCTGTGTCAGTTGGGAAGAAAGACACAACGTCATCATCCCTTCTGGGATGAAAATCCACTCCCAGCAGTGGACAGTGGGTACAACGGCGCTTGGAGGCCACTATGTTTTTTTTTTAATGTCCCTGTACAGGTTGGGAAGTGCTTTTCAGGTGGAATCTTTGCAAAGGATTATTTAACAGTCAATTGTTCTGGAAAGCACTACTACTGCTACTAGTCTTTCTGGTCCCCTTCTGGGAAGAAAATCCACTCCCAGCAGTAGAAGCAGGCATGGTGCTCAAGGATTCTCAAGAAAGACACAACGTAAGACTTAAACCTTAAATCTTGCATTTGCTCTGTTCGACTTGTCGACATATCTGTGGTTAAGTGGACAGTGGGTACAACGGCAGTTTGGAGGCCACTAACTAGCTTTTTCTTTTAATGTCCCTGTACAGGTTGGGAAATGCTTTTCAAGTGGAATCTTTGCAAAGGATTATTTAACAGTCAATTGTTCTGGGAAGCACTGCTAGTAGTCTTCCTGGTCCCCTTATGGTATGGAAATCCAGTCCCAGCAGCAGCAGGCATATTGCTCAAGGATTCTTCTGGGGCAAGGACTGACGAGAATGAGTAAAATAGTTTTTGTAAATGCCTCCCCTCCATTATAAATTTACTTCAGAATCAAAACATGAAATAAAATTTACTACCAATCAACCCTTCTTGTCCCTGCCTTCAACTACATACATCCTCCAACTCCCTCAGGCCTCTTAAATAATAAAAACATTTGTTTCCTGATGTGCCATGTTGGAAGTTGAGATGCCAGATGTTTGTGCCGTCCCCTGCTGCCACTTAGCTTAGTCAGCCAGCTAGCTTGGTGCAAATTGTGGGCATAAAGTGGATGAAAACAATATTGTGAGGTGGTGAAAATTGACTGGAAACTAGTGGAAATTAATGTTATTGAGGTTAATAATACTGTGATTTTAGCAGATTTTATCAATTTAAAAAAAAAATTAAAATTCAGAACGAAAACACGCAAGGGCGGTTTTGGCAAAACCAAATCCAGATCCAAAACACAAAGAGATACAGATCCAAAAGCAAAACACGGGGGTCAGCGCACATCTCTAGTTATAATACTTACAAAAGTCTGTCGGCATCCTGACCCGTACATAAACCATATATGCCAGATGCTGCTGCTATACAAAATGTCTATTGTATTACATTGTCAGACTAATCTCTTTATAATTTTGCTTTGTTATATGTATATTAACATTTGTTATTTTATGTGCACCTAAAAAAATAAATATTTGCACATGTGTAATAAGTGTACGAGATTTGCAGTGTTGAGATTTTGCTGATTCAGCACTAAGATTTCAAACAGTAATTTTTTACAATGCAAATGAGGTTGGTTTCACATTTTTAAAAATGTCTGTTTTAAATCTTGCTGCTAAATCATTGAAACTTCTGCACTTTGCAAATCTCACATTCTTATTACACTTGGGACAATATTTATTTATAATAAATAAGTTAGTACTAGTTATAGACACTGAGCTGCAATTTCTTTCTTACGCCACCAGGTGTCACTATTGTCCATAGAAATCTGTACCATCAAATCTACAGTTTGCGTTAGGACTCTTAAGTTTCACCATTGCAAAGGTAGTTGGGTGAACATGTAAATTAAATTAGCACATTTTGTAAATTAATATCAAAAGGAACTTTTATTGCACACCTATTTATGAAGTTAGATAAACACCTTGGACAATGATTGTACACTATGTAAAATTTAAATATATCATCTATCTTCTTATTATTATCTCATGACGACGTCTCTCCCATTACCCACTGCGGGAGCCGGAAGATGGCTCCCGCAGTGGGAGCTACAGCCTGCTAGGCCAGGAAGTCTGCATCCATGGACGCAGCTCCTGGCCTTGCCTTTCCAAAAAAAACGGGGGAGATACGCCCCCATTTCTGGTAACACGGGCCGTCCCCACACTGCCTCGCAAATGTCAATCAGGCAGAGGCATACTGGGGCCTGCGTGCGATTTACCAGGTCCTGTTCTGCACATGTGCAGATTCCCGATAATAGCGTGCACTGTTGAAGTGCTACTGTTAATAAATGTCACTATTTTAGTTGTATCATTAGTTTGCTGTTTGATTTTTGTCCCTGTACTGTGTGCTTGAACCTTAATCAATTGTTTTATTTGTTCATACATCTCCCTGTACAGCACTAAATACATCTCCCTGTTCAGCACTACATGCATCTCCCTGTACGGCACTACATACATCTCCCCGTACGGCACTACATACATCTCCCCGTACGGCACTACATACATCTCCCCGTACGGCACTACATACATCTCCCCGTACGGCACTACATACATCTCCCCGTACGGCACTACATGCATCTCCCCGTACGGCACTACATGCATCTCCCCGTACGGCACTACATGCATCTCCCCGTACGGCACTACATGCATCTCCCCGTACGGCACTACATGCATCTCCCCGTACGGCACTACATGCATCTCCCCGTACGGCACTACATGCATCTCCCCGTACGGCACTACATGCATCTCCCCGTACGGCACTACATGCATCTCCCCGTACGGCACTACATGCATCTCCCCGTACGGCACTACATGCATCTCCCCGTACGGCACTACATGCATCTCCCCGTACGGCACTACATGCATCTCCCCGTACGGCACTTAGTGGCACCATATACAATGTGGCCATAATTAAACTTCCCTATTTAGAGCAGTCTGTAGCTTGATTCAACAACCAGAATGCCACCAAATTTGGTATGGAGACTAATCAGGACATGGGAAGCAGAAAACATATTTAGTGCAAAAAGTCACAGGTAGTAGGCCTGATGACAGGGGCGTCTAGGGGCACAACTGTACCAGGCCCCTTGATCCTAGGGGGCCCTGGAGAGTAACCGCTGCCTTCGCCGTTGCAGTGATCAGCAGAGTGCAGGCATGTACGGGGCACCTGCTGATCACTGCAGCAGCAATGCAGGCAGCGGTACGGGGCTCATCCGGCAGGGAGCTTCTGTATTGCACCAGCATTGGGCGATGCAATAAAGTTTTTTTTTTTGTTTGTTGCGGCGCTGCGCATGTGACATTGTGACTTCAGTCAGAAGACATAGAAGAAGGTAAGTGAGGGGGCTGGGAGGGCACTGTCAGGGCTGGAGGAACACTGCGGGGCTGAAGGGACACTGTGAGGGTAGGAGGGGCACTGTGGGGGCAAGAGGAACACTGTGGGGGCAGGAGGGACACTGTGGGCTCGGGAGACAAAGGGGTCTTGAGATGGAGAAAAAGAAGGGGGGCTATGGCTGGAGAGACAGAAGGAAGCTGGAGAGACATGGGGGATAAGGCTGAATAGACACAAGGGCATTGTATCGACTCATGGAGGTTTAGGCAAAGAGACAGTAATCTTAATTCTAAAGAAACATAACAAATGGTACCAAATTAGTAAATACAATTTTAAAATATAAAATTGTTTGATCAGGAAAGTCCACATTTTGCCCTGCACCAAAACTCCTGTTACTATATATTATCTGGTAAAACCTCTGCTATATGTCGATGATATTGGTTATATTTCTATGCAAACAGGCTTCTGGACTATGTGATCTCCTACATGAATAGTGAATACCAACTAAGTCACCATCTGCCCAGGGAGGAACAATCTTTAGAGGTTCCCCAGAGAAGCCACTTAAAGGTAAGGCAGACTCTCAAGTGACTGGCCTGTACCTGCCAGGTACCCAGGGATGGGGGCACCTAAGAAAATGTGTGTACTGGGCCCCATGATTTCTGTTGCCGGCTCTGGCCGGTAGGGGTACCCAGAAATATTAATGATCCCCAGGATGCAAGAAGGATCGACCGCAGCAGATATATCTGCTCCATTCCCTCCATTTCCGACAGCAGCTGCAGCCCACATACAGTAGGTTTCTATGCGGCTGACAAACTGTAAAATTTACCAAGTTCTGGAATACAAAACATTCAGCTGCTGTAGCCTATGGGCTACACTCTGCAGAAAATACTGGGAGCGGGCTCCATGGGAATCCTTCCTGACAATAGCCACCGCACATGCGAGGTCAGCAGACTGCACATGGGCAGTAGTACTGCAGGGTGGGTACTCTATTGGGTATAGAGGAGTGAAATGATCACTAATGCAATCGCTTCTAATGCATCGTATGGAGGGGCCAATCAGAGCCCATTTCCCTGGGGATATATTTGTGAATCTTAATTTATTATTGCCTCAAATAGCGGTGATAAGAATTTATAATTATTGTCTCCAGTACCCAAAAATTTATATAAATGCCAAAGTATATCAGTAGTATATTACAAGGAATAATTTTAAAGGAAAAAAAGTGGGATCATTTATAAGTAATGTGGGATAATGATGTCAGAAACAGTGACTGCTGAAAATTGGAGAACGTGATACTGTACTGTATAATTGTGTTAAATAATGTAAATCTAGCAGTCAGTGTACTGATTCCTTGTTTCCTATTGCAAATCTATTCTACAGTCTCAGCAGAAGCTTGTAGAGAGAATGAGTTTTACAGACATCTTCAGGACCAGCCCACCACAGGGTGGAGCAGGCTAGAATGCTTTGTAATTATGGCATTGAGTCATTTCTAAATATGTAGACAATAGCACATTCGTTGCATGTACGATTTTTATCAGCTGGCAAGTTCCCATAGATATTGTTCCTTGTACAGACACTTGGTTCACCACCCTTTAATGATTCCACAATACATATTTTGGCCAGAAATTATATCCTTAGTTGGACTGACATGAAAGCCAATCAAGGCTATTCTTGGATATTAACATGTGGCAAATGTATCATAGGTGCAGCTCAATGGCTCCTCAGCCAACTGTGATTAACAAATTCAATAGGCCAGGAGATTGTCAGATCAGGCACCAAGACCAAGACACATAACATACAGTACAGCTAATCCATAACGAAGATCTTTGGCCAGAAATGGTGGTTTAAGAATTATACTTAATACAATATGGTGTAAAAAGAGTTTGAAGAATGCATCCTCATGGACTTCAACCTATATGGTGTCATGGGCAGAACCTGTACACAATACTGTGTGAGCTCACCATATTAGATCCTAATGTGTGGTGGAATGCATTGCTCACAGTTGTACAATTATCTCCCAGGATATCAGGGGAGGAATGGGGAGGAGTGCCACTGTAGTTGAGAATGGTTTGTCAAAAGGTGGCCCCTTACAGTGGGTACTTAAGTTAAGCTTTCCAATCTATAATATAGTTCAATGAGAGACAACTGCTCAACCAATCACATATCAGAGAAAGCAGTGATAAGAATTGGACCACAGACATTTCCTATAGCTCATCACAGAGATCACTTGTATATTATGAATGAATGGATGAAGTGGGCAGAGTTTGTACCCCATGACTCTTACTTAGGCCATACAATACTCGAGAAATAATATCTTGAAGCTGAAAGCATCCGACTGTAATGTGATCATGCACAGTGACTCTGGGCCTGATTCAGCAAGGAACGCCCAGGAGAGAACGCACGCACTTGGCCGATGTTTTTGCACTGCGCATTGGTATGCATCGCAATGCGTGTGCGCGAACTAGCCAGTGCGATGGGGTTAGGGTACGCAGACCACACGCAGTGTGTACGCTGACCCTTCCGAAATTGATTGATAGGAAGTGGCGTTTGTGGGTGGTGACGGGGGGGGAAGGGGAGGGGTCGGGCGAACGCAGGCGTGCCTGTGCATTGGGATGCCGTTATAGAGGCGTGCATAATTACGCAAGTGCGGTGGCATACGCAGCCACACCGTAAGCTGTACTCAGGAAGCGGCCAAATTCCTGCAGCAAGTAAGGTCAACCACTAATATGCTAATGAGTCTGATGGTTCTCGATGTTACCGATGTTTATGCTATCTTGCGTGCTTATCAGGCTGTGAGTAAAGAGAGATGGGCGGCTTAATATAGGGCTGGACGTCTGCATCTTGTGCTGCAGTCTCCGTGCGTATGCATTGATTAGCATATTCTTGCAGCAGTGGGTGCGTTCTTTCCTGAGTGTTCCTTGCTGAATCAGGCCCTCTGTCTGCTGATTTAGACCAAATTGTTCTGTAATCATCGGGTGCAAGGGCTCCACACTCCAACCCTTGTAGATGGACAAAAACTATGGATGAGCTGCTGTGAGAGTGCAGCACTAATTAGATACAGACCCAACGGTTCCGTGATCAAGCTAACAGCCAGATTTAAGCTCAGTACACAATAGGACGATGTCAGCCCGATATGTCTTTTCCGGCCGAATTAGAACAACATATCGTCCAGATTGTCCAGTGTGTACGGACTATCTTTGCGCTCCCGCAATCGCATGCATTATTATCCGGTCGGCCATGCTGCACAACCAACCGGACAAAATCGCTTGCGGCACCATTGCAGGTAATGAAGGACGGAACGAGGGATCATTCCGGTGTTCATTACATCGCTCAATGTGTACCCGCTGTATGATATGTCAGCCCGACATATCGTCCGGGTACACATCTCTAAAGGCTCATACACACTAGATGATTTGCTGTATCAACAATATTGGTGAAAGATTTCCCTTGATCTTCCTGTAGTGTAGGACAAACGATATTGGGTGTCCACACTGGGAGATATCTTTAAAGATCTCTTTCAGTGAAGTCATCCTGCCACATCTCTGCACAGGCAATTCTTGACGATAGCGTCAGATTGGCCTGCATGTACGGACTACAAAAGACATCGTTAACAACCCGCGGGAGCGCGCATTGTTGGTCATTCACTGCATACACACTGAATGATATATCATTGAACTAGGGGTGTGCACCGGCCACTTTTCGAGTTTTGTGTTTTGGTTTTGGATCTGGATCTTTCTTCGTGTTTTGGATCTGGATTTGTTTTGCCAAAACCACCCTTCCGTGTTTTGGGTTCTGGGTTTTGTGTTTTGGATCTGGATTTTTTCTTAAAAAATAAAAAAAAAACGCTAAAATCACATAAAATGGGCCTTTTTTTGTTCCTAAGCTATTAATAACCCCAATAACATTAATTTCCACTCATTTCCACTCTATTCTGAACACCTCACAATATTGTTTTTAGGCCAAAAGGTTGCACCGAGGTAGCTGGATGACTATGCTAAGCGACACAAGTGGGCGGCACAAACACGTGGCCCATCTAGGAGTGGCACTGCAGTGGCAGACAGGAAGCCAATCAGCGTTATGGTGCCCATTTGCATGTAGCACGGACCCGGGAGATCCGTGCTACATGCATCTGTGTGATTGGCACAGAGCAATGACAGGTCCGTGAGACCCATCTGTGCTGCTGTGGTAAAAAAAAAAAACCTGTGTAAAAAAAGAAAAAAATGGCGTGCACCCCCCCAAAAAAGAGCAACCAGCCCCGAGCATTAGTAACCCAGTGCTGGGTGTGCTTAAATACAGGGGACAAACGACGTAGGGGTCCCCTGTACTTAAGCACAACCAGCACCGGGCTAGTCAGAACCAGCGCTGGTTGCCAAAATACGGGGGACAAACGACGTAGGGGTCCCCCGTATTCTGTTAACCAGCTCTGGGCTCTGATCTGGTTCTGGAAATACAGGGGAAAAAAATTTGTAGGGTTCCCCTGTATGTTCCAGAACCAGCACTGGACTTTTTCTAGCGGGGGGCTGATGCCACAGCCAGGGGAACCCTTTCACCGGGCCCCCCAGCCGCAGCATCAGCCCTGACCGCTAGTCAGCCCAGGCCGGGGATCCCTGGAGAGCTGGGGACCCCCCCAATAAAGGGGTCACCCTCTCCAGGGCACCCCACGCCCAGGCTGATAGCCCGGGGCTATCCCCGCCACCCCTGGTAGCGGTGGGTGGCGGGTTGATTGTGTGGTGTGGTGTAAATAAAGAATATCAAACATTGTCTTTATAAGTAGAACTGCAAGTCCCAGCTAGCCTGCCCCGCATGCTGGTACTTGGAGAACCACATGTACCAGCATGCAGGGCATTAAGGGCCCACTAGTACCTGTAGTTCACCTGTAAAAAAAATGTTAAAAAAAACACAGGACACACACACCGTGCCAGTATAAGTTTATTAAACATACATACACACACACACATGTACAAATACTCACCTATGTAACCTGTAGCATCGGTCCACTTGTCCGGTAAAGTATCCCTAGGGGACCTGTGAAAAAAAACATACTCACCATCTCCTATGCGAGGTTCTGTCCTCTTCGTTCCAAAGTAGGCATCCCCGGACTTGGCAAAAAAAAAAACCGAAAACCCAATCCACGAACTTAATACCGTTCTATAGAACGGTACTTCCCGAATGAGAGCTTAGCGGCGGGGTATCACCATGGAAACCCCGCTGCTAAGCGTTCATTGGCTGAGAGAGGTCATCTCCCGTCTCTCAGCCAATGAACGGCTCCCACCATTGTAGTCAATGGTGGGAACCGCAGGGTAAACTTTAATAACCTTGCGGCTCCCACCATTGACTACAATGGAGGGAGCCGTTCATTGGCTGAGAGCGACGGGAGATGGCCTCTCTCAGCCAATGAACCCTTAGCAGCGGGGTTTCCATGGTGATACCCCGCCGCTAAGCTCTCATTCGGGAAGTACCGTTCTATAGAACGGTATTAAGTTCGTGGATCGGTTTTCGTTTTTTTTTTTTTGCCAAGTCTGGGGATGCCTACTTTGGAACGAAGAGGACAGAACCTCGCATAGGAGATGGTGAGTATGTTTTTTTTCATGTCAGTGCTCTGTGTCAATGACACAGATGCAAGTAGCACGGATCTCACGAGTCCGTGCTACATGCAAATGAGCACCATAATGCTGATTGGCTGAGAGCCATGACAGACGGCTCTGTCAGCCAATCAGCACTTTGCCCATTAAAGGCAAAGGCATTTTTTTAAAATGGGCGCTCGAGGCAAAACCTCGAGATCCGACAGCTGATCTCGAGGTTTTGCCTCGGGAGAGGGATCCGGGGCAGACAGGGAGATCCGAGCTTGGGCTCGGATCGCCCCGGATCCCCGAAGTTCGGGTGGATTCGGTTCTCAGGGAACCGAACCCGCTCATCCCTACATTGAACGATATCGTTAGTGTCCATTTCATTCATGGAAATCGTCTAGTGTGTATGCGGCTTAAGTGTGTACCCAGCATTACTGTGTTTACCCAATCTCTATATTTCTATGCTTAATAATAAGAAACCACAACAAAATGTATGTGTGAAAAGTTCATATAGTCAACTTATTATTGTTAGCTTCATTTAGCTATAATTAAAGCATGTCAAAGTCATTGACCCACATAAAAGTAAACATTTAACTCCATATTAAGGGAGAATACAACTACGAGATTACCGAGATATGTGAGAAGCTATGGATAGTGCTTAGGAAAATCATAAAAAGGTTACAGTATGTCTGTGGCATGTATCTCGTATCTAAATGAGAGGCCTTTGACAAGGTAGCATTATATAACCTGGAGGAACTTTCTTCCCACAGGCAAACTGTCATTTAGATGATAAACATTTTATTTCCATCACTAAAAAGTAATAGCAGCCAAGTATGTGCTGGAAAGAGCAAGAATCAAAGTCATTTTGTTGAAGCTTATCTATTAACAGATATATTTACATATATAGTTTAGTAAGATTTTGAGAATTTCTATTCACACCTTTAACTGTGCCTCACTTCATATCACAACATGTTTATTATTAGATTTAAACAACTTGAACTTAATTCCATCTGATACTGAATATAACATTACCCACTGTTAATTACATATTATCACACAGTATTACCTGCCTGGGTCTGTCACTACACCCTATCTGGCACCTCTGTTACCCCAATGTTTGCTGTGACACAGTGATGATTCTCACTGTTGCCGATAAAATATTAATAACCACCGCGATAGCAGTGTAGAGAGCATTGCTGAACTTTGGCAGACATTGGAGGACACATCGGATGGGGTGGAAATGTATAATGTTCTAGGCTATAAGCCAGGCTTTTCAACTCAAAAGTTTCAGTTTCAAAATTTGTACATGGGAACTACTTTGTTTGTCGATCTTAATGCTGTCGACATTTCCTTTTACACCATTTCTGTAAACACATGTCACCTGCATAATACTTACAGTTATTCCGGCTGTACAGACTGCAAGTATTCCAACTATCTGGAAATTATGATGTACCACCTTCTCAATCTCTTCCAAGCAGTTCTACAAAATGTCAGATACAGGTTTGATTAACACAATAATGCAACCCAAAGGTATAAAAGGATCTGCTACAAAATGGTATCATGTGCATGTAATTTGCTCTGTCATATTTTATACAAAATATACAGTATTTTCCAGTGTAATCCCAAACCATACAGAAAAAGGGGAGAGCAGATCCGCACAGACCTACAAATATTACCACAGCTTGTCCAATTCCCTATTAAGTTCAATACAGAATATTACTTCATTGATGGTGGGGAGGTGCACCCAGGAATATAAATTGACATGCAAATAAGAAAAAGTATTCTTGTATCGGGGCACTCACGGACTTAAGGCTGTATTTCACTAAATCTTATAGTAACTGTAGTACTAATAATGTCCCTTCGTTAGCAAAAACTAATATAAAATGTAACTTTAATGACTCTTAAAAATAGGTCAGCAAAATATTTATTTTTTATATTATTAACAAACAATTGTGTTACCAACAAAATGATTTCTGGTCTTATTTACAAATCTACCTCATGTAACTGACGGGTATCTGTAGAACAAGGACATATACTGTTTTTATTTATAATTCCAAGGGTATGAATACAATATATTTCAAGGGTCTAGTTGTATCCTCACTGCTGCCAATAATTCAGACTGAAAATCTCATAGCCCTCAGCGTTCCTAATGGAACCTCAATATCCCATTATCAATAACCCGTCTCACTCAATCCCATACTCCCTAGTCAAGTCCTGACATAGACAGTTAATTAGGAATTGCACTGAATCCCATAATCATAGGCAGGTACCATAGATCAAGATCCCTTAGGGATTATAGCAGATCCCATATTGTTACCAAGGGCAAAATTTACAAAGTGGCGGGTTCTAAATCCCGGCGGTTTGGTGGCGGTTTGATGGTGGGTTCTAATCTGTTCTAAACCCCGGGGGTTTGGTGGCGGTTTTGCAGCGGTTCCTAAATGACAGCCCTGCTCTATTGTATTCTAAAATGTGTTTTGACGGCAGTTTTGTTGCGGTTTTGGCCTTAGTAAAGCAGCAGATAGCAAAACCGCCGCCAAACCCTCGGGGTTTAGAACAGAATAGAACCCGCCGTCAAACCGCCAGGGCTTAGAACCCACCGCTTAGTAAATTTTGCCCCAAGTCTTAAGGTGCCTACACACATAGCAATATTTTATACGATTTGGCAGATTTCGACGAATCGTTACAACAAATCGTGTACAATATGCCCAAATCATGAGTGACCACTCACGATCACGATGCCAATACGCGTCCCCGCTCGTCGTATATATTGCATCTTCAGATCTGCCGTGCTGTAGAGCAGATTTGCCAATCCGGGACACAATGTGGTGCCGATCGTGAGAACTCACAAAGTATCTTACGATTCATCGTACGTCGCGTATTTTGACTGACAAGACCCTGTACACGCACAAACCCCATTTTGTGCAGCATCGTGGATGGAAGGAGAAGGACGCACGATTGAGCCTGCACACCTGAAGTCTGGATTTCTGCACTTTGGTGAGTATTGGTACTGTATTGATGCAACCCCACTGCCCACCAATGTGTGCCACCCACCTACCCACCAATGTGTGCCACCCACTTATAAATGCATGACCCAGCCACCGCCTGCCGAAAGGAGGCAGGCGGTGGCTGGGTCATGCATTAACCTCCCATGTCCACCAATGTGCACCACCTACCCACCAATGTGTGCCACCCACCTATAAATGCATGACCCAGCCACCTCCCGCCTCATTTCGGCGGGCGGTGGCTGGGTCATGCATTAACCTCCCATGTCCACAAATGTGCGCCACCTACCTACCCACCAATGTGTGCCACCCACCTATAAATGCATGACCCGGCCACCGCCCACCGAAATGAGGCGGGTGGTGGCTGGGTCATGCATTAACCTCCCATGTCCACCCTCCTACCCACTAATGTGTGCCACCCACCTATAAATGCATGACCCAGCCACCACCCACCGAAAAGAGGTTGGCGGTGGCTGGGTCATGCATTAACCTTCCATGCCCACCAATGTGCGCCACCCACCTACCCACCAATGTCACGACCCACCTAATAAATACCTAGAAAATATGAAAACACTGCAAATATATTAAAATTTTATAAACAAATATATTACAACAAGATAAACAAATACATTGCAACAACTTAAACAATTCTATTACAACAACATGTAATATATTTGTTTATGCTGTTGAAATATATTTTCTTTGTTTATGTTACTGTAATATATTTGTTTATGATGTTGTAATATAACACCATAAACAAATGTATTGCAACAACATAAACAAATACATTGCAACAACATAAACAAATCTATTACATCAGCATAAACAAATATATTAAAAACCTGTAAAAAAATATTAAAATACAATTAAAAACACATTAAAATCCTGTAAAAACCATATTAAAATACCATTGCAAACATATTAAAATCCTGTAAAAAAACAAATTAAAATACAATTAAAAACACATTAAAATCCTGTAAAAAAAAAACAAATTAAAACATCATTAAAAATAAACATTAAAAATCACAAAACAATTTACAAATATAGCTAAAAATGTATATGTCCATATTTTTATTCTTCCTAGGAATGTCTATGGTTAGCGAGCGAGAGTTTGTGACTGGATTCCTCGAGATCCTACAGTCCAAAGAATGTCTATGGCAGATAAGCTGTAGACCATAATAAGTCTCAAAAATTGGCAGCTTTGGAGGTGTTGTTGTAGTACATGAAAAAGTTTATTGCGGATGCTACCCTGAAAACAGTCCGCCAGAAATCCAGAACCTGCGTACGGTCTACGTTAAGGAGAAGAAAGTGGACAATTCGAAAAGCTCCGTAGCAGGCACCGACAACGTGTATCATCCAACACTGTGGTACTATAGCTTGATAAGCTTCATCAGCGATCAGGAGCCACAACGCCAGTCTGTCGTCCTGATGGCCGAGCAAGAGGGAGAAGATTCGGCAGCAGTGAGTGGATGCCTAAGGAAGTTTTGGTAAGTAGAGACACAGTTCATAATCCAAAACCTTTTCTTTTTTTTAACAAAACATTTTAGATCAATCCCAATTGTCCACTATAGTCAGTTATTTCACAGACAGTCCTCCTGCCATGGCACTTCACCTGGTCCATTGAAATAGGCCATATACTCCTCCCTCACTTCTTTGGCACGTGCGGTTGATGTTGTTGGAATTGGAGGTGCAGACACCGATGGAAACTGGGCAGTCTCCTCTGGATGTCCTGCATCTTCTGGTTTAGCTGTGACTGGTCCTCGTTGTGTAGTTTTTCTTCGCGGAAAGTTATGCAGCACACAGCACGCCATCACGACCCAGTCTATCTTGTCCACATGTAGGTTTATGGGGGTGTGGAAAATGTGGAACCAGTTGCTGAGTATTCCAAACGCATTTCCCACAATGCGCTGTGCCCGGGTAGACGATAGTTGTAGATCCTCTTCTGGTCAGGCCCCTCTGTGCAAATGGCTTCATCACATGTTCATGTAAAGCAAAAGCCTGGTCTGCAACGAAAACATAATTTAGGCCGTGCTTTGTCTCGTCCAGTGATGGCAAGTTGAGGGTTTTGTTGGTGAGTCTCTGGTAGAATGCCGTCTGTTTGAAGGACTACCTTTCGAAGCACGGCCATTCTTGCCAACATCCACAAACAAAAATTCATAGTTGGCATTCACCGCTGCGATGAGAACGATGCTGAAGAAACCTTTATAGTTGTAGTAATATGATCTGGTGTTGGCAGGTGGGTTAATGCGGATGTGTTTTCCATCAATGGCTCCTCTGCAGTTAGGGAAATTTTCAGAGGCTGGTGTATGAGCTATTAATAAGGTCACTAAATTGTAAATTACATGGGTCAACATACATTGCAGACCCACTTCTGTATTCTAATGTCCCAACCGCCTCTGTGAGGCCCCCCCCTAGCCCAGTTGGAGGCTACTCCCCCACCCAGTAACCCATCCACGAGCCAGGCAATATACACTGCCAACATTTTGAAAATGTCTTTTATTTTATTACTATTTCCTATACTATCACCAAATGTTATCACTCAAAATAGGTGCTGTTTGCTATATGGTGGTGATGACGCTGATTGGACAAGGTCACTACACAGATGGCGCAATACAGATTGATGGAAGCTGGGGTCACAATCTGTGCTTGTGCCATGTGTGTATTGGCCTGTTCAATCTGGCGTCTGACCCACCGTATAACATACAGCAGCCTACCTATAGGGATTGATAAATTTGGTGATAATGCTGTTTTCAACATTTTATATACATAATGTAAAATTTATATATTAAAAAAAAACTCAAATTTTTTTTATTTAATACTGTGCAGTATTGTTGGCACAGTCTTGTTAATGCAGCCTTATTGGCTGTCAACACAGTTATATAAAGAGTAAAAAAAAAAAAACACAAAAAATAAAAACTTTTTTTCTTTCAAAAGAACAAATGTGTAGTGTGTTTTTTTTCTTACCTTGCAATACTGGTACTGTAGCACTTTAACGATACCTTGCAGGTGTCCGGGGATGATGACGCCCAAGGACTGAGGAGAGATGATTGTCCCAAACTTCAGGTCTTCCAGTGACCTTCCTGTAGCCAGGTACCTCAGGGTAGCCACCAGTCTCTCTTCAGCAGGGATTGCCCTCTGCCACTTTGTGTCCTGCCTCCGGATGTGGTGGGAGTCACCATACTCAGCAACTCCTGGAAAGTTTTGTCATCCATGTGCAGGTAGTTGTGGTAGTCGTCCACGTTGTTCTCCTTGATCTCCATCAGCAGGGACATGTGAGAGCAAGTATCCCTTTGCTGCAGCCACCCCTTGGTCCAGCATGCACTCCTCTTTCTCTG
The DNA here is from genome assembly GCA_031769625.1 of Taudactylus pleione. NCBI lineage: Eukaryota > Metazoa > Chordata > Amphibia > Anura > Myobatrachidae > Taudactylus > Taudactylus pleione. The sequence goes on along the minus strand of JAUIMM010000010.1, from coordinate 3,544,914 downwards.
GGCCCTCTCCTTCACCACCCTGAGCCCAGCATAGGCGACCAACACTCTATACCAATAGGGCTCCATCAGCACAGAATTCAGGAACAGGATAGACTGCACATTTGCAGGTAAAACACACTTTGTAAAAGGCAAGCCATATACAAAGCAGAGCACAGTAGCAATGTACAGGGTACAGTAGGTATACACCTAGCCTCACTAGTAGCAGAGCAGAATGTGCACCCCTAGGGTTAAAATGGTGCCTGCTTTCTATACCCCCTAGCTAGCCCCGCCCATTATTTAAATTTCCCACCAATCGTGAAGATCCTCGTGTGTTGTTTGGTAAAGTACGATTCATAATGCACGATCTCACGATTTGGACTTCCAACATGTTGCAGGATAGTTCGTTAGATCGTGAATCAAATTGGCAGCTTTTTTTACCAAATCGTGACCACGACTGCCGGGGAGCTCCCGAGGAGAGTTCTTTCGAAACTTTAAATACAAACCTGTGGATCATGGTATCTATTATTGCCCTTGGATCGATTATTTCAATGATTAATCATCTTTGGTACCCAGTATATGTGGTACCATCCTGAGGTATCATCTATTTGGTTGAATTCATGTCATCAACCTATTAGGAATCACTGCAAATCCCATATATATCATATTAGATGAAACCTACATTTATTTATGGTGTGAACGAAAGAATATATATATGAACAGCGCTAGGAACTTAAGGGGTCATTCAGACCCACTCGTGAGCGGCAGTACGCTCGCAAGTGGGTCGATGTTCCCCATTGCGCATGCGCACGACGGAGGGAGCTCCGTCGTGCGCATGCGCGAGACCCGGCGAGCGACGGGCTTTCCATCGCTCGGGGTCTCGCACCAAAGGGGGCGTGCTGTCGATGTTGATTGACAACACGCCCCCTTTGGTGGGCGTGCCGGGGGCGTGCCTGCCAGACGGAGGCGTTCCCATGGGAACGCCTACCGTCTGAAGCCGGCCCCACTGACATCACTAGTGATGTCAGTGGGAGTGATTTTGGCTCTGATAGAGCCAAAATCACTCCTGGCCTTGCGGCTGGGAAACCCGACCGCAGGGTTTCCCTCGCAAGTCCGATGGTCGCGATGGTCAAGACCATCGCGACCATCTTTTTGCACGCTCGTATATGCTGTGGGTGGTGACCCACAGCTATACGAGCGTCCAGGAGGACGCTCCATTTTAATGGAGGAGGGCCCTGATTCAGAGCGAGCGCTCTGTTCAGAGCGTCCGGCTCTGAATCAGGGCCTTAATGTTACAACATAGGTATCATGATATGCTAATGCAAAAAATAAATATATCAGGAAAGATGTATGGTTTCAAATAGGAGAGAATAAATAGGATCTATAAGATCTCAGTACATTATAATTAAGAACTATACGACTTGATTGAAAAATATCTCAATTTAATGTATAAAATATGTTAAAAAGTACATTCCATAAGTATTACATTTTACAATGGAAACAACATAAATAAAAAACAAATTGAATATTGCAGAATAATAAAAATAAAAAATTATGAATGTTAATTGAATAAATGAATAAATAAATTAATGACGGGTGAGTTCAAAAAATATACTGAAGAAAATTAATAATAATCCAGAAGAAATCCAAAGGAAATATCCATATGAATCGATGGGTGAAACTGTTTAAATAAAAAGTTAATATGAGAATTAATCTCAAAAGATAGTCTCGCTTGAGGTGATATTCACTATAGCAACAATTAAGCAGCAGTCACTGGTCTACATGTGTGGATCCGGAATAATATCCACCTTTTATAATTACCAGACTTCATTAAATGTCCACAGCCTGAAGGTAATGCAGATATTCTTGCACTGGCATGTTGACGTAAGAAGAAAAAAACTGGAAAGTGATGAATAGTGCTGGTCCGGAAACGAGTCCACATAGAAATCCAAGTGCTGTATAATAGTAGGGTGCCAAACGCGTTTCGCTGTGGTAGGTCCCACAGCTTCCTCAGTAGCAATATCCACACTGCTTCAATGTGGGGCTTTATATACCCCTGTACACACATTGATGATAATCAGCTGTGACTAACAACAATAACTAATCAATCAAGCCGTATAGAAAATCCAAATTAATTGTCTCTCATATATCTAAATACACATAAATACATAATAACATCCCCTAAATAGCTTAAAACTTGTAAAATAAATCAAATCTGAATATTAACAATCACCTGGTTTCACTCAGAAACGGAGCATGGCATCCGGTCACGTGATATCCACAGAAATCACGTGATTCAGTATGACACATAGTGCTTGTGTCTAGCTTCTATTCCAAGATGCGATGATTAGGTCACGTGATGTAAACATACACCACGTGACTCAACTCCAAACCACTCCGTGTTTAAGGTGTAATGATGGAATCACGTGATGTAAACACACACCACGTGATTCAACTCCGGACCACTCCGTGTTCCATGTTGATGCACGGAGATTGTTGTACGAGTACATCACTGAGTCACGTGATGTAAACATACACCACGTGATAAGGCCGGCTCGGATACATATTATCAATATATTGATTAGATCGGTGTCTATAAAGAACACCCGAATCACCCTATTAAGTAGAATATATAGATCATTATTCCTACATACATCTAGTATTCACTAGGTGATCTAAGTATTTAATAGAGACGATCAATTAGAATTGGTCCCATCATTATTCAGTATCCTGCATATGCTGATAATAAACTATATTTTATATTTGTCACTAGGACTACTCTCTGTGATTATTAAATAAATTCATATATATAACAAAAAAATTATAATAAATAACTATATACCATAAAAATTGAAAAATGGAACATATCCATCATATTGTATAACAAATGATATATCGACAGAACCCCAGTAGTTGTTATTATTAGAATTCACTCATAGTTTAATTCTAATTAGAAGTACATAATGTACATTATTTAATAATTTCTTAATATATTACAAATCATCTATTACTAAACTACGGTGTATAATGCAAGGCTTAGCAAATCTCCCAAAAAAATAGGGATGGAGAAAGGTTGGAACATAGTAATAAAATATGTATATATCCATCATATATTCTGGTTAAGATAGATGATGGGGACCCTATCTACCTCAATCTAACCAGAATCAAATGAACGTGTTTAACTCTACAGACTCATTGAGGCCCTCTGGATGTAAAGAATTTAATCTGAACATCCAGAAGACCTCCTGGCGACAAAGAGTCTTATATCTATTGCCACCCCTCTGGGTGTGTACTACATGCTCAAGTCCTATGATCTTAAGGGATTGTGGATCACTATTATGTACTTTCAAATAATGGGAGGATAAACTATGTGTGGTAACTCTATTTGTGATGTTACGTCTATGCTCCATAAATCGTCTCTTTAGAGGTCTCGTGGTACGACCTACATAGTGCAATCCACACCCACAGGTAAGTAGATAAATTACATAGCTCGAGTCACAATTCATGAAATTAGTGATCACATATGGATCTTTTGAATCTTTAAAGGTTATACTAGTTGTCTTTTTATCAGTATAAGAGCACATAGTACATCTAGTCTTCCCACAGCGATGGAAACCCGGTGGTCTATACGGTAACCATTGTTCAGAATTGGTAATTGTATTGTCAGAATTTACATGTGGTTTAAGATAGCTTGGTGCTAAAATTGATTTTAAAGATTTGTTCTTGTAAATTATTAATGGTCTGGGAGGTAGAATATTTTTTAAAATATTATCTTGCTGAAGGGTACGATAATTCTTATATATATTTTCTCTAATTTGCTTATGACAGGAGCTGTATTTACAAATGAATGCAGTATCTCTGTTAGAAATAGGATCGGTATTTCCTTCCAATTTCTTGGTCTTTAAAAGAGATATTCTCTCCATATTTTGAACTGTGTGACAGGATATGGATTATATAAAAAAACGCCAGATTTCCTTCGTTATGACGCCAGAGGCAAGAGTCATAACGAAGGAAATGACTCTTGCACATTATTTAATAATTTCTTAATATATTACAAATCATCTATAACTAAACTACAGTGTATAATGCAAGGCTTAGCAAATCTCCCAAAAAAATAGGGATGGAGAAAGGTTGGAACATAGTAATAAAATATGTATATATCCATCATAGTTCAGGACAGAACCGATTATCTCAAAGAAGCTTCTAATCAACTCAGTAATCATGCATTTTACCGTACGTTATCTACGGATCCAACTAATATTTTTCTCTCTGAGCTTAAGTCTCTTCTGGATGCTGCTCTTGCCTCTGGAGTCATAATGAAGGAAATCTGGTGTTTTTTATATAATCGATATCCTGTCACACCCATTTATTATCATCTTCCTAAAATCCACAAATCCCTTTCTTCACCACCTGGGCGTCCCATTATCTCTGGTATTAATTCCCTCACTTCCAATCTTTCCCATTACATTGACACTTTTCTTCAACCCTATGTTCCTGGTTTGAGATCCTATTTGAAGGATACTACTCATTTTTTACTTCAGATGGATACGATAGAGTGGAAGCCTTCATATGCCTTCCTCACTATGGACGTATCCTCATTGTACACCAATATTCCTCATCTTCTTGGTGTACAATGTATTTCCTCTCGACTGACGAGAGATGAGGATCTCAACCAGGAACACAGGTTGTTTATTTTGGATTGTATTACTTTTATTCTTACTCACAATTATTTTTTATTTCTCGACACTTTTTATCTTCAAGCCATGGGGATGGCCATGGGGACTAGGTTTGCGCCGAGCTATGCGAACCTATACATGGGGGAGTTTGAGGATCACCATGTGTGGGGGAGCAAGTTCGGTGCGAACCTGGTCTTCTATGGCCGTTACATAGACAATCTATTTTTTATTTGGGATGGGGATTCACTTTCTGCTTCACATTTTGTTTCTGCACTTAACCGTAATGCCTTCAATCTTACTTTTACTCATCAATATCACCCTACTCGGTTAGATTTCCTCGATGTGACTCTAGAGGCAAGAGACTGCATTATAAATACTTCCAATTTCATTAAAACAGTTGACACACAGTCATATTTACATTTTAAGAGTGCTCATCACTACCTTTGGGAAGCCAATATTCCCAATGGCCAGTTGATGAGACTACGCAGGAACTGCTCATCTCTAGAGAACTTCTCTATTCAGGTGAAAGATATGCTTTCCTCCTTTAGAAGGAGAGGCTATCCTGAATAGTTTGTTTAGAGAAACGCGCATCAGGAGACACAAGGTGTACACTGTTTGGTGTGTGCTTTGTTCCTAATTATAGGTTGATGAAATTAATTCAACCAAATAGATGATACCTCAGGATGGTACCACATATACTGGGTACCAAAGATGATTAATCCTTGAAATAATAGAACCAAGGACAATAATAGATACCATGATCCACAAGTTTGTGTTTAAGACTTGGTAACAATATGGGATCTGCTATAATCCCTAAGGGATCTTGATCTATGGTACCTGCCTATGATTATGGGATTCAGTGCAATTCCTAATTAACTGTCTATGGGCCTGATTCAGAGCCGCTCGTAAGCGGCCGCTCGTTCACTCCGAGCGATGTTTGCCCAACTGCGCATGCGTACAGATCGTAATACGCATATGCAAACCAGTCAGTGCGGCCGAAAATCGTTTGTTCGCTAAATAGCGAATGCCTGCTAATATGAGTGACAGGAGGAGGCGTATGTGGGTGGTAACAGGGGAAGGTGCTTGAAAACGGGGAGTGGAAATCAGAACGCAGGCGTGCTTAAAGGTCCAAACGGGCGTTTTATGGGTGTGCATAATTAAAACAGCAGCGTCATTGACCACGTCACTGGGTTATTTTATAGCCAGAACTGCTCGCAAATTTGTGGTAGCAAACACCAGCCACAAGAATAGCGAGCAGTTCATACGCTGTTCGATGTACTCGATTAATCTAATAAATAGCGGACATGACGTATGGTGCGAGCGGCCAGGGGGCGTCTTTTTCAAAATTGCAACCGCAAGTTTTGTTCGCTCGTTCAGACACAGAGGCGTCAACAGACCGCAAAGAGCGAACGGTTCATTTGAATAGCCACCCCTTTTTGTTGAACGAACGACCGGCTCTGAATCAGGCCCTATGTCAGGACTTGTCTAAGGAGTATGGGATTGAGTGAGACGGGTTATTGATAATGGGATATTGAGGTTCCATTAGGAACGCTGAGGGCTATGAGATTTTCAGTCTGAATTATTGGCAGCAGTAAGGATACAACTAGACCCTTGAAATATATTGTATTCATACCCTTGGAATTATAAATAAACAGTATATGTCCTCGTTCTATGGACACCTGTCAGTTACATGTGATAGATTTGATGTTGTGAAACAATGAATATATAAATAAGACCAGAAATCATATTGTTCGTAACACAATATTTTTTAATTATTACAATTGTATTTTAATAATATAAAAAAGAAATATTTTATTAAAGTTACATTTTATATTAGTTTTTGCTAATGAAGAGACATAATTAGTAATACAGTTACAATAAGATTAAGGGGTCTATTTACTAAGCTGTGTTAGGAGATAAAGTGAACGGCGATAAGGTACCAGCCAATCAGCTCCTAACTGCCATGTCACAGGCTGTGTTTGAAAAATGGCAGTTAGGAGTGGTTGGATGGTACCTTATCACCGTTCACTTTATCTCCTAAAACAGCTTAGTAAATAGACCCCTCAGTGAAGTACGGTCTTAAGTTCGTGTGTGCCCCGATACAGTAATCCCAAATCAACCAAATTCAATTTTCAAGTCTAAAATGTAGAAACTACAACATCAGAAGCAGTAAACACACATGTACACCTTCCTGCCATTGTTACTTGTATCTGCACTGAAAGCTGCGCTGCCATGTACATATAACATACCCAGGGCTGCTATATACAGTCACTCTTCCCATGGCTCTACTGGTTCTGTGAGCCTGTACTGGCAAATCAGTTCAGTTATATCCACTTTTAAAGGGTGATGTTGGGGGTTGTGAGTGCTGGGTGCACCAATCACGCACCTCTTTTAAGTAGGTTGCAGCTTTACATCACTACTCTTCTGCATAGCTATACATAATTTAGCTATATATTACATACATAGAACAGGAAGATACTGTAAGTATTATTATACTAACTGTCTCTTACCTACTTTTTCAAGAGTCCAATTCCTCCTGTATATAAAACCTCTCCCTAATTCTATTGTAACTCTTTTCCAATACAGGGAATAGATCTTTTGGTTACTAAATGAATAACAAACTCTATGTTCATATTTATCATGGAGAGGAGGAGAAAGGGTACGCTCTTATATTTCCCTAAGGAAAACTAATGAAAGTAACATGCTTAATATATCATTAACTTAATTTAATATACTCATGCAGCAGAACAGCAGGAGATCAATGCAAATATAATGTTATAAATGCAGCCCTGGCAGATGCATTGTTATCTATTCATTATTATCTATTCTGTCCCATGGCTTGTACATACAAGTGATTTCACTCTGCCATTGCCCCACAACAGATTTAGCAGACCTAAAAATATTAATCAATAGATCTAGATAAGGAAGGCGTGTTTAGTATTGATGCTACTTATTTCAGACACATGAAGAATCAAAAATTCAGAGTCTCGCATGTAGTATAAAAAGATATTTATTTACTATATGTTACAAAAAATCACTATCGTCCAACCCCACCCCCCTCCCCTTTCTTAACCTGCATAAAAATAATTTGTAAGAAACTGGCATAGAGGTAAACTTTAAAGTATTGTGTGGGAAACACTTTGCTTAAGAGGACTGAGCGATGGTCCGTCCAATCCATTGACTTGGTAAGTTTTCTGCACAAATGATTTGTACATATATAAACTTACAAATCCGTCGCCTGAAATGCTTGGCCACAGGAACCAGAAGTGACATCATTGTCGGAAATTCCTGCGACCAGTGTATGGGAGGTCAGCATGCAGATGTACTGATGTCTCTGTATGATATTTCGGCATCAGCTGTGCTGTAGGGGCGACCTGATATGTCTGTGAACGACGTTGTTCACAGAAATATCGGGTGTACACACCTGCCGATCAGCTACTGATATATCGTTCTTTGTTCAAACAAACTATATATCTACAAGTGTGTACCCAGCTATATTCTTGGGCTTCAGATTCATGCATTTTAGATACGTTAACATAAGTAAATGATATACAAGTCAGCATTCAGCTTTCTACTCGTGGCCTCCTTTCCTTTGACATCATGACATCATGTTTGATAAAGGTAATGAAGAGGAGGTCATTCCACTGCACCGAACTAAGTAGTACCATCATTTAACCCCTTCACTGCTGAGGGTTTTTTCACCCTTGTGCTGAGGTCATTATTCACATTTACGCTCGTCACATTCCAACATAAATATAATTGATTTTGTTTTATGTAGTACCCACACAAATTATACCTTGTTTTTTTTTTTTTCAGAAGACTTGGTATTTTCAGAAAATACCATTAGCCTATTTACTCATTCTAACATGTAAAAAAAAATTCAACCCCAATAGCCAAAATAGTGTTTTTATTGAAATCTCAAAAAAATAAACAAAATGCAAAACTGATTTATGTCTTGTCTTATAAACACCAAAAATAAATACTTTGTGTTTCTTGCATTGCCAATAATCTACCTTTCCAAAATAGTAAAAAGCAGGATTTTATGTGTAGGTTTTCACAACAAAAATCTGCACTTAAAATGAAAATGCATTTTTTCCCCAAATATTCGCTGTCTCAATTTACCCTCACTATGTATAGGAAGAATATGGTACCCAAATAAGTCCTGCCATTTTATAAAGTAGACAACCTCCCTCATCCAATGAGGGATCATTTTTTTATTTGACACAATACGGGGGAGATCTGGGCTTTAGATTCCCCCATCTGTGGAAAACTATTTTTTTTTGTGTACTGTTTCAGTTATTATCTAGTGGTCACCAGACAATAACTACCAACTACCATTGTTTGAAAGAGGAGAATCCTCTCTTTCAAGACAGTGTGCCCCCGTCTGTGTGCAGGCCAGTTTGGGGAGATAGAGCACAATGGCCTGATTCAGAGCCGGACGCTATTTGCGCTCGCTCGTTCAGAAAAAGGGGCCGGATATTTAAATAGAGCGCTCACTCTTTGCGGTCTGTTGACGCCTCTATGTCTGAACGAGCGAACGAAACATGCGCTCGCTATTTTTAAAAAAACGCTCCCTGGCCACTTGCATCCTACGTCATCTCCGCTATTTATTAGATTAATCGAGTACATCGAAAGGCATCTGAACTGCTCGCAGTGCTTGTGGTAGCATATTCCTACCGCAATCATGCGAGCAGTTCAGGCTAAAAGACAACCAAGTGACGTGGTCAATGACGCTGCTTTGTTAATTATGCACACCCTTACCACCCACAAACGCCTCATTCTGTCACTCAAATTAGCAGTCATTCGCTATTTTGCGAGCACACAATTTCCGACCGCAATGACTGGTTCGCGCATGCGTATCACAACCTATATGCATGCGCAGTTGTGTGAACATCGCTCGGAGCGAACGAGCGGCCGCTTACGAGCGGCTCTGAATCAGGCCCAATGTACGCTTTCCTCATCTATAGAAAAATACATTTCTGTATTGCTGGGTGATATTGTTTGATGATCACAGGTGATCACCAGACAATAGCTGCTAAGAGGGCCACATAATTTGAAAAAGTGACTTCCCTTTTTCATATGTGGATGACCCCACATTTACAGATGTAGTTATCTGGTGAATAAAAGAGCTACTAGTGGGCCACATAATTTGAAAGAGCGGACACCTCTCTTTCAAATATGCGTGGCCACACAGCTGTTAGTGTCCAGCAATCACGTGATCATAGAGAATAACTAGTAGGGGGCTACATCATTTGAATGAAGGAACCCCCTTTTTAAAATGTGGGTGCCCCTCATTTTATGGATGCCAACTTGAAATCTTCAACCCATCTTTGGACTGCAACAATTTCTGTAGAACAAGGGTTAATGCCTGGTGATCACACTGATCAAAGTGGAAGATGAGTCCTACAGGGGTTAATGCTGTAGGTTGTCTAGTTTTGAAAATGGTATGCCACATCATTCCTACATGCATTTCATTGAAGTTCATTTAAACTAGTGAAGAAATTATGCATTTTCATTTTCGGGTTGAGATTTTATTATGAAAACCTATGTGCAGGATCCTGGATAGATGCCACAGCAAAAACCATAAATGATTTAAATAAATATACACACTTTTGCTTTTTGTTTATTTTCTTGCCATTAAGAAACCAGAAATATGTGTTTTTGGTCCATTCTGGATAGATTTCTTTGCTGTGTCACAAGGTATAAGCAAAAACAAAACAAAGTGTGAGTGCTACATTAAGAAATTACCTTGCCTCCTAACTGTCCCGCATTCAGCAGGACAGTCCTGTTTTTTTGGGACTGTCCCGCAATCTGACCTGTGGGCCGCAGTGTCCCGTGATGGGGGGGGGGGGGGGAGTTGGGGGAAGCATAAACCGCTGCTCAGAGCAGCGTGTATGCAGAGCGAGAATAGATGCTGTGCATGCGCACAGCATCTATTCACAGTAGGGGGGGAAGCCCAGGGGGCAGCCCAGCATCTCGGAGATGCTGGGCACGACCCTTAGTGATGGAAATGGGGTGTGCCGCTGGGCCATGCGCCTTCACTCATAGGCAACATCACCTTTTTGGGAGCGCGTACACCTTCGGCGTGCAGATGTCCCGATTGAGCTTCACCAAATGCTGGGAGGGATGAATTACTGATATTGATGTTGGGAAAGAGTTTGGTTGCTACCATTTGCTCTGTCCATTTTAGTTTACTAGCAACTAAAAATAGCAAACAAAAATTTCTAGGATCTACCGAATAACCTATAACTATACAAAAGTTTTCACAATAATCTTACACCTAGAAGCACCGTGGCTAAAACATACCTTATGCTGTCTATACTCCTCTAAACACAAGCTGCTCACATGCTCTGCGCTCTTAGGGTCCTCATTCCCGCAACATTTTGCCTGTGAAGAATGGATGAGATAAGTTAGAAATGTACAGGTTTAATAAAACTATCTGCAGAAGCCATTCAGTGAATAGCAGCAACTACAGACTCTAGCCCATATACCTTAAACACTGTACAAAATATACTGGAATTCATTTCTCAAAGTGCAGTCAAACAATGCATTTCTATTTGTGCAAATGCACTGCCTCAAGTACATATTAGTTTACAGCCACATTATGGTTTTGGGAACTGGTCCACTAAAAAAACAGCCTGTCCTGACTTTTGTAAAAATTACCAGGGCCTCCCTGCAGTCACATCTGGAACAGGGCGCTTTCATGTCCCATTCAACACTACAATGCCGAAAAGGAGCCCACAATTCACAACTATACATGGACACCCCCAGCCACATAGTGTGACCATGCCTCCTTTTTACCAGAGCCTGGAAATTCTCATAGCGGCAACTTCCAATTAACCTAACCTAACCTACTAAAGGTAAAAAAAGCTCCATAAATCATATAAATAAATGATCGATTTCACCATTGTGAATTGCAGATCAGGACAGGATCTATGGTGACTGAAAAGCGTAATCAAAATATTCAAAAATAATTTCAAAGCATTCACATCTTCTCTGAAAGCCAGTGACTGCTTGGATATACTAGCATAAGTCCCAGTAACTGTCAGGTAGCGCTCTCTGGACCAATCCCACAATAGTATATAGCTACTTTGCTGCTAACTCCTTTGTAACAGTGACTTTGGATGTAAGTACCTATACAGCCAATCACAAGCATGAAAAAGTAAACATTGCTTTCGATTAGCCAAAATTCTCCTTTTCAATTGTATGGGCAAACTATTTTAATGAGCTTTTTAGTCCCATTGAAATACATTGTCTATTCATATTATCAGGATAAACATTGATTTTCTCAACATAGTAAAATCTCCTGATTTGAAAATAAATACATTATTAACTGATTGCTGAATTTAGGGGATTTGGGTAATTTTAACATCTGAACAAAAGTTGATCTAGTAATTGTTCTAAGAACAATACAATTCTTTTACACTTTAGAATCCCTTTATGACCAGCTGGGCATGCGAGGCTGCCCTTCAGCCCTTGTATATTTACTGTACGATATATATCTCCTAATACTGTGACTGCATTTATCCTCTACAATTATTATATTGGTTTTATGTGTATATGTATCATGAATAATGTAAATAGACTTTGGTCCTTACACCACTAAAATTTACCATTCAGTTTCTGAATTCTACTATAACTTTTAACATTTGGAATCCTACCCATTTTACAATTACAGAGTAATCCTACTACACCATATATTTTTCACAAACTTGCATGTATATATTTACAAAATATGTGCAGAAAAAAAGTTTCTGAGAAGTGTAAATAACTAAATACATAACTACATTCATATAACATTTGCAGTATTTATTTAAAACCCAAACCTCATAAGACCATATACTGTATACTGTAGCTAATTCATAGTGTCTCTTCTGGCTTTGTCCAGCAAGTAATGTATAATCATTTTCTAAACACTTCCTCAATGCTCCAATATTTTTAAAATGAGAAACCGGGACACTCGTGTGACTGAAGCGCTCTCACCTTTTCCTGCCTCTCTGAGGAAGGGTATTTTGTGGCTTTGTTTAACCCCCTTACACATATTTGTCATCTGTCACCTTTGCTACTTGTTATCAATAAACACTAAGTTTATGAATGTACCTTAGCAACTGTTGGCTATGACTGGCAGGAAGGCAACGTCTTCTATGTGTACTCTATGGGGTTGATTTACAGTTAGGTGTAAATGTTATCCTGGTGCAGAATTTGCAGCCAAACAAACCATTATGCATGAAAACATGTTTCTGCATGCTGTGCTCACTTACTGCCAAGCTCTATTCCTACACAGCACTTTCGTGTTGGGCTAGGCAGCATCACCTCACAAAACAAAATCAGGTCATGCATTATATATATTTTATTCCGTCCCACTGTCCCAAATTAGGCAGGACAGTCCTGGTTTTATGGGGCTTTCCTTCCTGTTCAGGGGTAGATATACAGTATTATGGTTTAGGGGATACCTAGCACTTAAGACTAGGCCATGCCCCCCAACATGACCAAGCCCCCACCATGACATGGTTAAATGTTTCCATTTTATCTTATTAACTGAGGTGCAAAAAGAGACAGAGTCAGTGGCGTAACTACCGTAGTTGCAGGTGGCGCGGCTGCTATGGGGCCCAGACCAGCCTGTGGCCCAGCCCGGCTCTCACCCTGCACCTACGTTGCCAGGCCTCGGTCTTCACCCCCCCTTGCACTCTCCTCACTCCCCTCTCCTTGACTTAGCTGCTCCGTGGTTGCATCTTCCCCCTCCATGGTCTCATCCTCCTGGTCAGCTCTGCCTCCAGCTGCCCTCATTGACTAACACTGGGAGGAGGCGTGGCCTCCTCCTCCCAGCATCAGTCAGTGAGGAGGAGAGATGGAGCCAACCGGGAGAGGAGGTGTGCCTGCCCTGCGCAGCTCAACCACGTAGCAGGTAAGATGAGGAGAGGGGAGTGAGGAGGGTGTATACGGTGGGGGGTGGCTGGGGATCTAGGGGGGGCCCTTGAAGATTTTGCTATGGGCCCCCCTAGCTCTAGTTACGCCCCTGGACAGAGTTATGGCAAAATAATCATGGCAGGATAAATATTTTGGGTGGGGTCTCCCCTGAAAACAATCGGGGACATGAAAGGAAACATTTTCCAATGGGTTTGCACAGCGGGTCTCAGAATGCCACAATGAGCATTTGTGTAATGTAGGCACAGATTTCCTCCTAGAGTGAATCTATGGATTATTACTACATGGCATTTTAATTTTTCTTAAATGTTTTGTTATAATGGTAATTAATGTTATTTATTTTCACAACTGTATTTATCCTGTAACTGAAATCTGTCCAGTCGTCTTTCACAAAAAAGCACTGAACTGTTAGAATAATGTTCTTGTTCTGCTGTATCCATCCCACACAAGCTGAAGACTGAGCACATACCAAACTGTGAACTTCTTGCAGTGTTTGGTTTCCTTCCGCCTTGTCTATAAAATTTTTGTAAGCCTCCGAGTATAAATGTTGAATGTCTGTAACGGTCTGTCAAGAGAACACAATTAAACAAGGCACCAAGTTATATTCAACAATAAGGTAAAGATCAGGCTCTGGAAATGTCAGTAACAAATATGGTAAACTTTTGTAACACGGTCTAGAGAGGAAGCAGTCTACATAAAGCAGGGTGTCAGGGCTGGCAGCACGTTACCATGATCAGGTACTAACCAAGTGCACAGCGGTGACCTGTTCTCAATAGTGTTTTTGTTGTTTTTATTAAAAGAGATTACAAATGAAAATCCTTGAGCACTGGCACGAGTCAGGTGGCTGTATGTTCCACAACAATGCCATATTTCTGATGTGAGTCCTGAATGGGGTTAAGGGTTAGTTAATGGATGTATTAGACTGATTCTTGTTTTATTAAAATATTTATAATAATATTCCAAGACACTGTATTTCTGAACTACAAAATAAATCTAATATAAAAATTGAGATCAATATAGTAAATAATATCTTACCTTTTTTTTACCCAAAAAAGCAAATACCCCCGCAGTGATTTCTGTGGCAAAGATGACAAGTAAACAGGCAAAAAACTGAAAGAGAAGAAACAAATAAATACAGGCTTCAGTAAATAAACAGATCACTCGTGGAATTTTTTTTCATATCTCCTAACATAACTATGTAGGGCATTTATATTATTTCACTGTAGGCAGTAATTCAATCAGCTATTGATCTATGCACCAGGACCAAGTATATGTAACCATAGGAAATGCAGAGTTATACGTAGGTTTGCTGGGGACCTGGATGGGTAGGAGTCATGTGAGCCACACGATCTGCGCAAAGTTTGGGCTAAAAGGCGTCCATTGGTACTTCCTCCCTGCACAGCTTATATGTCATGTGGTGCACACAGCTCCTCCCCTTTCAGTCTGCTGATGAGTATCTCTGCAATTAGTATGACACATTGTTTATTAACCTGTACTTCGGTTCATTCTAGAACTAATTATTGTAGCAAAAAGTGCCAGTTTCCCAGTAACAACAGTTGTTTTGAACCCCCCCCCCCCTCGAAAAATCCAACATTTGTCACTGTTTATTATTATCTCTTTGAATAGTATGTCACTTTGTTCTAATATATGCAGATATATATATACAGGAAAAAAATGCCATTATTTATAAAGGTAGTACTGTATATTGTTTTAATTGGATGTAGGCTGAAAATATATATGCTGAAAGAGTGCGGAGATTCCCCTTACCGCTCCAAGCAAACACTGAGATTCCCGAGCAGCTCCACAGCAACCAAAGAAGCCAATAACCATCATCAGAGCCCCTGCTCCTATCAGAATATAAAGCCCTGTAAGACAGAACAAAACACACCACACCTTAGTCACAATTCATTTAGTACTAAACTTTCACTAACACCTTGTTTTATGAGGCTGAAAACTGATAGAGAATGGAAGTATAGCAGAAAAAGGGTTAATACTTGGCAGCAGTTCTCACTTTACGTGGAGCCGGAGACTCCGAAGCTGCTCCATAATGATTATTACCAGCACTTTCCTGGCTGTAGCACTGAAGTAGAAGTGCAGCGAGTTTATTCAAGGGAACTTTTTTCCTGTGTCCCACAGAACTGGTCTGTGACACTGTACATCAGGAAATCTGAGGTTAGTTGTCGTGTATCTCTAACCCTCAACTTTGGCTGTCTGAGCCTATTGGTATTTACACCTTAAAAATAACTGGACATTCCCCAGGTGGCTTACCTCTGTTACACATCAAAACATTATACATCTTATGTGATACTGACACTTTCATATAAACATTTTTGTTTGTTTGTTTGTTTTTTTAAACTCCCTTTATCTAACTGCACAATGGAATCTCGATTATCTTTAATAACCTAACCATAACTATCTAATATGCATTGCAAACAATGTATACAAGTTGGATGGGAATGGGATTGAAATGCCGGTGGCTGTCTAGCCCGACAGGAGGAAATCCCGACAGCGGCAGGTAAGTCACCTATCCCTCCCCTCTCCCCCCCTAACCCTCTCTTAGGGGTGCCTAACCCTAAACTCCCGGGGTGCCTAAACCTAACCCCCCTCCCCTGCACCCTAAACCTAACCCACCCGGGGGGGTGCCTAACCTCAACCCAGCGGCGTCTAACCCTAACCCCCCCGGGGCAGTGCCTAAGCCTAAGTCCCCTCAGGGTTGCCTAAATCTAACCCCTAGGGATGGCCGGACTCACCTCGATCGGTCCGGCGTCCTTCGGCACTCCTGCGTCGGGATGAAGATAGGCAGCTGTATTTCAACTAGGGGTGAGCGGGTTCGGATTTCTGAAATCCGAACCCCCCCGAGCCCCCCCGATCCGAGTCAAGCTCGACTTTTCCCGCCTGACTCGGATCTGAAATCGAGGCAAAACGTCATCCCGCCTTCCGAGTCTCGCGGGTTTTGGATCCTATATAAGGTACCCGCGTCGGCGCCATTTTCTCACTCGGATGTGGACAGTGAAGAGGGAGGGTGGGAGTTAGGGCTGGCTGGGCTGTGTAGTGTAGTGTAGTGCTGCTGTTGTCCACTACTTCAAAGTCCATAGGGGCTGGCTGTGTTGTGCTGTGCTGCTGTTGTTAATAGGGGCTGTGTTCACTACTTCAAAGTCCATAGGGGCTGGCTGGACTGTGTTGTGCAGTCAGTTCTCCATAGGGGCTGTGTCCACTCCAAAGTCCTGTGCAGTGTCCCAGTCCTAAAGGGGTGCTGTAGTGTTGTCCAGGGGGTGCTCTGTCCATCAGGGGTGCTCCCCCCAAGTGCTAAAAAAATAATATATTTTCTGTGTTTGTGAATTGTGTGCGCAGTAGCCGCACGTGCATCAACAAAGTAGTGCCAAGCGTGCGCCTGTGTCATAAGTAAAGGGCCGGCTGGCTTGACCGTTAAAGGGTGCTGTAACCCCCAAAGTACACTCCAGTCCAAACCAAAAAAAAAATTATTTTCTGTGTTTGTGAATTGTGTGCGCAGTAGCCGCACGTGCATCAACAAAGTAGTGCCAAGCGTGCGCCTGTGTCATAAGTAAAGGGCCGGCTGGCTTGACCGTTAAAGGGTGCTGTAACCCCTAAAGTACACTCCAGTCCAAACCAAAAAAAAAATATTTTCTGTGTTTGTGAATTGTGTGCGTAGTAGCCGCACGTGCATCAACAAAGTAGTGCCAAGCATGCGCCTGTGTCATAAGTAAAGGGCCGGCTTGACCGTTAAAGGGTGCTGTAACCCCCAAAGTACACTCCAGTCCAAACCAAAAAAATATATATTTTCTGTGTTTGTGAATTGTGTGCGCAGTAGGCGCACGTGCATCAACAAAGTAGTGCCAAGCGTGCGCCTGTGTCATAAGTAAAGGGCCGGCTGGCTTGACCGTTAAAGGGTGCTGTAACCCCCAAAGTACACTCCAGTCCAAACCAAAAAAAAAATTATTTTCTGTGTTTGTGAATTGTGTGCGCAGTAGCCGCACGTGCATCAACAAAGTAGTGCCAAGCGTGCGCCTGTGTCATAAGTAAAGGGCCGGCTGGCTTGACCGTTAAAGGGTGCTGTAACCCCCAAAGTACACTCCAGTCCAAACCAAAAAAATATATATTTTCTGTGTTTGTGAATTGTGTGCGCAGTAGCCGCACGTGCATCAACAAAGGAGCAGCGCCAAGCGTGCGCCTGTGTCCCATAAGTAAAGAGCCGGCTGGCTCATTTCTTAAAGGCTGGTGTAACCCACAAAGTGCACTACTCTCCAGCAAAAATAAAGAAATATTTTCTGCGTTTAGCCGCACGTATATATCAAATCGATATAACATAAATGGAGGACCAAACTTTCTCCGATAAAAATAAAATAGAGAAAGATCAAGAACCACTTCCTCCTAGTGCTGAAGCTGCTGCCACTAGTCATGACATAGACGATAACATGCCATCAACGTCGTCTGCCAAGGCCGATGCCCAATGTCATAATAGAGGGCACATACAATCCCAAATGACAAAGTTCAGGAAAATGACCTTGAAAAAAACATTTAAATCAGCTGAAGAGAAACGTAAACTTGCCAATATGCCATTTACGACACGGAGTGGCAAGGAACGGCTAATTTCGATCCCTAGTATGTTCATGACTAGTGGTTCAGCTTCACATGACGATGGAAGCCCTCCTCCCACTAAAAAAATCAAAAGAGTTAAGCTGGCAAAAGCACAGCGAAGAACTGTGCTTTCTAAGAAGATATCTCAAATCCCCAAGGAGAGTCCAAGTGTGGTGGTGGTTGCGATGCCTGACCTTCCCAGCACTGGATGGGAAGAGGTGGCTCTTTCCACCATTTGCACGCCCCCTGCAAGTTCTGAAAGGAGCACCCACAGTCCACTTCCTGATATGCAAATTGAAGATGTCACTGTTGAAGTACAACAGGATGAGGATACTGGTGTAGCTGGCGCTGAGGAGGAAGTTGGCGGGGAGGATTCTGATGGTGATGTGGTTTGTTTAAATCAGGCTCCGGGGGAGACAGTTGTTGTCCGTGGGATGAAAAAGCCCATCACGGTCATGCCTGGGCAGAAGACCAAACATTCCACCTCTTTGGTCTGGCAATATTTCTATCCAAATCCGGACAACAACTGTCTTGCCATATGTACCTTATGTAAAGGTGGAATAAGTAGGGGTAGGGACGTTAACCACCTAGGAACATCCTCCCTTATACGGCACCTGCAGCGCGTTCATAATAAGTTACTGTCAAGTTCAGAAACTTTGGCTAAGACCGTAAGCAGTCCAGGGACACCTAAATCCCGTTGTCCTGTTGTATCCAAGCGCCTGCAAACCACACCGTCAACTCCCTCCTCGTCAATTTCCTCCTTAGTCAGGATCGGAAGTAGTCCTGCAGGCCATGTCACTGGCATGACTGACTCTCCTATCCCGGATTCCTCCGGAGGATCCTGCATTGCTACGCCTCCTGCTGCCGCTGCTGCTGTTGCTGCTGCTGGGAGTCGTTCATCATCCCAGAGAGGAAGTAGGAACACCACTACTTTTAATAAACAATTGACCCTCCAACAGTCCTTAGCAAGGAGGATGAAGTACGACAGCAGTCATCCTGAAGCAAAACATATAACTGAGGCCTTGACTGCTATGTTGGTGTTAGACGTGCGTCCGGTATCCGCCATTAGTGCAGTGGGATTTAGACAATTGCTGGAGGTAGTGTGTCCCCGGTTCCAAATCCCGTCTAGATTCCACTTCACTAGGCAGGCGATACCGAGACTGTACAGAAACGTCAGAAAAAGTGTCCTCAGTGTCCTGAAAAATGCCGTACCCAATGTCCACTTAACCACGGACATGTGGACAAGTGGAACAGGGCAGACTAAGGACTATATGACTGTGACAGCCCACTGGGTAGATGTATCACCTAACGCAGCAACAGCAGCAGTGTCACCAGTCGCAGCATCTCAGAAACTCCAGCTCGTTCCAAGGCAGGCTACGCTGTGTATCACCGGTTTCAGTAAGAGGCACACCACTGAAAACCTCTTAGAGAAACTGAGGGAAATCATCGCCCAGTGGCTTACCCCACTTAAACTCTCCTGGGGATTTGTGATATCTGACAACGCCACCAATATTGTGCGGGCATTACATCTGGGCAAATTCCAGCACGTCCCATGTTTTGCTCACACAATAAACTTGGTGGTGCAGAATTTTCTGAAAAGCGACAGGGGCGTGCAGGAGACGCTTTGGGTGGCCCGAAAAATTTCAGGCCACTTTCGCCATTCAGCGACTGCGTGCCGAAGACTGGAGCGCCAGCAAACACTCTTGAACCTGCCCCGCCATCACCTGAAGCAAGAGGTTGTGACGCGGTGGAACTCAACCCTCTATATGCTTCAGAGGATGGAGGAGCAGAAAAAGGCCATTCAAGCCTATACATCCACCTATGACATAGGCAAAGGAGGGGGTATGCACCTGACTCAAGCGCAGTGGAGAATGATTTCCGTGTTGTGCAAGGTTCTCCAGCCCTTCGAACTTGCCACACGTGAAGTCAGTTCAGACACTGCCAGCTTGAGTCAGGTCATTCCCCTCATCAGGCTTTTGCAGAAACAGCTGGAGAAAGTGAAGGAGGAGCTAAGACGGAGCGATTCCGCTCGGCATGTGGGACTTGTGGATGAAGCCCTTCATTCGCTTTGCCAGGATTCCAGGGTGGTCAATCTGTTGAAATCAGACCACTACATTTTGGCCACCGTGCTCGATCCTAGGTTTAAAGCCTATGTGGTGTCTCTCTTTCCGGCCGACACAAGCCTGCAGAGGTGCAAAGACCTGCTGGTGAACACACTGTCAGCTGAAGCGGAACGTGACACGTCAACAGCTTCTTCTTCATTTTCTCCCGCAACTGGGGCTGCCAGGAAAAAACTTAGGTATCCTAAGCAACCCGCTGGTGGTGATGCAGGGCAGGCAGGACCAAGTTTGGACATCTGGTCCGAACTGAAGGACCTGGCAACAATTTCTGACATGTCTACTGTCACTGCATATGATACTGTCACCATTGACAGAATGGTGGAGGATTACATCGGTGACAGCATCCAAGTAGGCATGTCAGACAGTCCATACCTGTACTGGCAGGAAAAAGAGGCAATTTGGAGGCCCCTGTACAAACTGGCTCTATTTTACCTGAGTTGCCCCCCCTCCAGTGTGTACTCCGAAAGAGTGTTTAGTGCAGCCGGGAACCTTGTCAGCGAAAGGCGTAGGAGGTTGCTTCCACAGAATGTGGAGAAGATGATGTTCATCAAAATGAATTATCAGCTCTTCCAGGGAGACCAGCCTCCAGAACGTACAGAGGGACCTGTGGTGGTGGATTCAAGTGGGGACGAGTTAATACTTTGTGAGGATGAGGATGTACACACTGAAGAGGGTGAGGAATCGGTGGATGAGGAGGATGAAGATGACATCTTGCCTCCGTAGAGCCAGTTTGTGCAGGGACACATTAATTGCCAGCTTGTTTTGTTGGGGCCCAAACGAACCAATCATTTCAGCCACAGTTGTGTGGCAGACCCTGGCGCTGAAATGATTGGTTTGTTAAAGTGTGCATGTCCTGTTTATACAACATAAGGGTGGGTGGGAGGGCCCAAGGACAATTCCATCTTGCACCTCTTTTTTTTCTTTGCATTATGTACAGTTTGGGGCCTAGTTTTTCAAACTGCCATCCTGTCTGCCACTGCAGTATCACGCCTAGATGGGTCACGTGTTTGTGCCGCCCACTCGTGTCGCTTAGCATAGTCATCCAGCTACCTCGGTGCAACCTTTTGGACATAAAAACACTATTGTGAGGTGTTCAGAATACACTGGAAATGAGTGGAAATTAAGGTTATTGAGGTTAATAATAGCATAGGAGCAGAAAAACCTACAAATTCTGTGATTTTAGCTGTTTTTATGCTTTTTTTTAAAAAAATACAGATCCAAAACACAAAACCCAGAACCCAAAACACGGAAGGGTGGTTTTGGCAAAACCAATCCAGATCCAAAACACGAAGAAAGATCCAGATCCAAAACCAAAACCCAAAACACGAAAAGTGGCCGGTGCACACCTCTAATTTCAACGCCTATTTTCTGTCCTTTGCCAATCTTCTGGTGTCGGGATATAGACCGGCGGCATTTAGTCCACCGGTCTATTAACTACATCCCGTTGGATGTATATCCTTGATTTCAAACAGAGAAGAATTTGACATCATAATCTTCTTGAGCTCACCTGACCATTACTACACTGTGCTGTTAGGGCACCCTCCTCCGGTCCTGTCACTAACTAACTCTCAGTCTATTGCTTGCAGCTTGTTACCATTCCCCTTCTCATGCCTGTCCTTGGCTCATACAATCACAGGATGGACAGGTCTTTGCTTTCTATTTCCAGTTAAACTCTGTACTGATGTGAACATTGTGATGTGTACAGTGCCTTCTCTCCCAGCCTGCTTCAAAACTGAAGACAAGCAGATGAAGAGTTGACTAATAGCTAGGGATGTGCGCCAATCCCTGTGTTTTGGTTTTGGATCTCCTCATTCTTTGGATCTGGATTTGGTTTTGCCAAAACCGCCCCTTGCGTGTGTTGGTTTTGGATCTGTATTTTTTCTAAAAACAGCTAAAATCATATAATTTGTTTTTGTTTTTAATTGACAGGCGATAAACTGCGGTCTGGCCGGCAGTGTCACCAAACAATAATAGCGCAGCTAAGTTGCTAACGCACACACACAAAAAAAAAATTATCTTTTTTTTATTTTTTGTGGATTGATATTATTAATTTTATTTCACTTTTATTTTTTTAACATAGTGGAAGAGCACCCCTGAACGAGGCAGCAGCCCCTTGATGAACAACACTGACAGCACCCTTTCTTTATGGACAACAAAGCACCCCTGCCGAGTGCGGACAAACCACCTGCAGTCACAAATATGTGGACGATAAACTGCGGCAGTGTCACGAACAATAATAGCGCAGCTAAGTTGCTATCGCACACACAAAAAAAAGCAAGAAAAAAGTACTTTTATTCTTTTTTACACTGGGGAAGAGCACCCCTAATTGACAGAGCACCCCTCCTGGACAACACAGCACCCCTTTATGGACTGCAGCCCTAGCCTGATGGACAGGACAACTACACAGCAGCAGCCACAGTTAATTGACAGGACAAGTGACACAGCAGCTGCAGCACCCACTTAAGGAAGCCCCCCTTTATATACTGCAGCCTAAGCCCCTTTACGTACAACACAGCAGCAGCCTTCAGGCCAAGACCCCGACTGGACACACACACTGAGTGACTCACAGTGACTACATGTCTGCTAGCTTCTCTCTCCACAGCTGGTGTGATAATGGTGCCGTCGCAGGGACCTTTATATAATTGAAAACCTGTGAGAATCTGACAGCGGGAGGATGAAGTTTTGCCTCGTTTTGAGATCCAAGTCAGACGGGAAAACCCAAGCCAGTCTTCGATCGACTCGGAATTGCAATGTTCGGGTGGGTCCGGTTCTCTAAGAACCTGACCCAATCATCTCTACTAATAACATGATGTTCTAACCCTATTTAAAAATACCAGTACAAGCAGTTCAAAAAGTACTGTTATATGAGAAATTCATATCCAGGTGTTATATACTATATTATGCTGCAAACTGATAGCCTTGATCAATCTATCTTATCAATTACATGAAATTTGACAACAACAAATGATTCACATCCAGTAATTCTTCTATGCTGCAGTTTGAATTTATTGGAAACTTTATTTTGAAGCATTGTTTGATTATAATTAGTGCCAAGTATTCTGCCAGGCAGCAAGTCAGAGCTGAGAGCCGGCTGCAAAACTGGATAAGAGCCAAAGATATATCACTTTAGCAAAGACATGACATTTAATGTGGACAGCAGCTGTATGTGTATATCTACTGAGAGAAGGAAATCTATCCCAAGGGATGTCCCCGAATTCATTGCTATGCTCACACACCCCTCCTGACAATTCTTGTATGTCTGAAGAAGATTCTATTTTAGCCTTTAGTATGTCATGCTCATACATATATTTACAGCTGCTGTGTATGTGTCTGCAGTAAGACTATCAGCTCTTTGCGCATTTAAAAGATGGGTATGCCGCCCAATATATTTTGAAAATGCATTAATGCGCTCTAACATTCCAATAGATAGTATTGGTAAAAGTGATTTGTTTTACCCCTTTTGCCAGCTATTATGTGTAAACAAGTCCTAAAGGTTTATGTGTTATTCCTAAACTTCTTGATAAATCCTTATCTTATTGAAAATGTAATCATACTTATATACCCTCCCTGAATGTCTGGGAGGCTCCTGAATTTTAGATAGTTCTCTTAAGCCGCAAATACACTAGATAATGTGTGTATGTAGCAACATCGTCACTGGGGGTGCCAGCTGTGATGAACGATGGTTGGGGCGGGGATTGGGGCATCGCTCACGATATCCCCAGATTGGGCTGCATGTCAGCCAACTGGGGATATCGTTAACAACCCGTGGGAGCACGCATCGTTGGTTGTTCGGACCATACACACTAGATGATACAAACGATATATCGTCGAACGTGTGTATGCCCCATTAGACTTCTGGAAGAGTAGGCTACACTCCCATAACCCATCCAATCTTCTTGTAAAATATTCCCGCAGCTGGTACATGATGATGTGGATCAAGATCTCGCTTAATGTCCTCTAGTAATTATATAGATATCACTGTTTGAAGGAAAGTGTGAGGTTCTGGTTAGTTGTGGACCCGGGGTGGTGATAGGAGCAGACACAGAAGCAGATTTAAATGAAAAGTGTAACTTTTAATAAGTGACTTGGTAGACATGGGAATGGCAAAATAAATAGTCCAGGTATAGCACTAAAGTGCACTTGATAACTGTAGTGGAGTAAATGGGAGAATGTCCATAAAGTGACAGGCAGGAACAGTCCAGTATGCAGGTGTGGTGAGGCTGAAAACAAATGCAGGCAGAGGTGATGTAGTCCAGCTGGGTGTAAGTGGAGGCAAGGTGCAGGGAGACAGCAGACACAGGTACTCAGGCAGGGGAAAGGTAAATGGAGGGTGCAGGGTAAGTCCAGCGGGTTGGAGCAGGCAAGGTAACAGGCTAGGTAGCGTTTTCAAGAAGGCAGGAAGGCACAGGTACTCTCTCTCAGCTGTAGCTGAGAAACACGTTGCACTGGCAATGAAGGAAGGCACTGGACCTTCCTAAATACCAAGTGCCAAGCTATGACTGGCTGGAGAGAGCACATGAACCACCAGGATTGGACAACTGAATCACATGGCCGGAGGCAAGATGGCGGCACCCATGCCGAGCAAAAGGAAACACCGCCTGGACTAACCAGCCCCTAGTGACAATATGCCCGCACAGAACCACGCGCAGCCAATGCCCCTCATCAAACACCAGCACTGCCGCCAGACACCCCCTGCCACAGTGACCTCACAGGTATTACTCGTTGACCACCATGCCGAGAAACCCTGGCCGTAACAGTACCCCCCCACCTTATGGGTGGCTTCAGTACACTCACCAGGCTTCTCCGGATGGGCAGCATGGAACCTTTTGATGAGTGCAGGAGCATGGATATCTCGGGCATCGGTCCAACAACGCTCCTCCGGGCCATAACCCCTCCAATCCAACAAGTACTGCAAATGACCTCTGCGAATACGAGAATCCAGGATCTGGGAGACCTCAAACTCCATGCCCCTTTCAGTCTGGACACGGGGAGAAACAGGCAGGGCTTTGTGGAACCTGTTCAGCACCAGGGGTTTAAGCAGGGAGACATGAAAGGAATTGGAGATTTTCAGGTAAGGGGGCAACTGAAGGCGATAAGCCATAGGGTTAATGATCTCTATGATGGAGAAGGGCACGATGAAGCGTGGAGCAAATTTCATTGATGGTACTCTAATCCGTAGGTTCCAGGTGGACAACCAGACTTGGTCTCCAACTTGCATACGTGGTACCTTCCTACGCCTTTTATCTGATTGAAATTTGTAACGGGAAGACGCCTTCTCCAGATCAGCACGTACTTGAGTCCAAATCAATGCAAATCTCCATATAGTGTCTTCTACGGCTGGTACATCAAAGACAGGCAGGCTTTGAAATTCAGGAACCTGAGGATGAAGATCGTAGACCACTTGGAATGGAGTTTGGTTCGTAGAAGAGTGGTAGGAGGCATTATGTGCAAATTCAGCCCATGGCAGTAATACAGACCAATTGTCTTGAGAAGATGTCATAAAAATCCTCAGGAAGGTCTCAAGGTTTGATTAAGCCTCTCAGTGGATCCATTGCTTTGTGGGTGATAAGCCATAGAAAAATTTTGTTTCACTTGTAGTAAAGAATATAAGGTTCTCCAAAATTTTGCTGTAAACTGAACACCACGGTCAGAGACTATCTCGGCAGGAAGACCATGGAGACGGAATATATGTTGAACGAACAGGTGAGCTAAGTCAGGAGCAGTAGGCAGTTTCTTTAGGGGTATGTAATGGACCATCTTTGAAAATTGGTCTACTACGACCCAGATGGTAGCGAACCCTTGAGAGTTCGGCAGATCCGTGACGAAGTCCATGGAGAGATGCGTCCATGGACGTGATGGAATAGGTAGTGGCAACAACTCACCAGCCGGAGCCTGACGTGAAGATTTATGCTGGGCACAAGAGGAACATGAAGAAATTAACTCCGACACGTCCGCTTTCATGGATGGCCACCAATAGCCTCTCTTTAAAAATTCCAAGGTCTTCCGGATACCTGAGTGACCTGCAAAGCGAGAGGAATGAGCCCAGGTGTGGAGCTGCTTCCTTAACTCCGGGGCCACAAAAGACTTCCCAGTAGCGGGCTGTAACTGTAAGGTGGTGAACACTCTTGACTCCAAGACAGGGATATTATGTTGATTCTCCAATTTGTCGTCACAGAGGAGGAATCTGGACAGAGCATCTGCCTTTTGATAAGGGCTCCAGACCAAAAGGTCAGAGTGAACTGGAACCGAGCAAAAAATATTGCCCATCGGGCCAAACGAGGACTTACGCACTGGAGATTCTTGAGGAAGAGGAGGTTCCTATGGTCTGTGAAGACAGTGAAGGGAAACTTAGCCCTTTCCAGCAGGTATCTCCATTCTTTTATTGCCAACTTCACTGCCAAGAGCTCTTGTTCACCTATAGCATAATTTCTTTCAGCAGGAGAAAATTTCTTGGAGAAAAACCCACAGGGATGAACTCGATTGTCCTCATAACGCTGGGATAGAACTTCTCCCATGGCCTCTGATGATGCATCAACTTCCAATAAGAAAGGCCTATCCAGATCTGGTTGTCATAAGACTGGAGCAGAAATAAAAGCCTGTTTTAGAAGCTGGAAGGCAGTCTCAGCCTCAGGTGACCATAGGGCAGGATTAGCGTCTTTACAGGTCAGGGCGGTAATGGAAGCCAATAATGACGAGAATCCCTTGATAAAGCGTCTATAGTAGTTGGCGAACCCAAGCAGACTCTGGATGGCTTTGAAAGTTTGAGGTCGGGACCAATCCAAAATCGCCTGCTTCTTCTTGGGGTCCATTTCTAGATTGGAGCCAGAAATGACGTAACCAAGGAATGGCACACTGGGTACACCAAAGACACATTTCTCCAATTTGCAGTAAAGGTGGTTCTTTCTTAGACGGGATAATACTTCCTTCACATGTTCATGATGTTTCACTACAGAAGACGAAAAAATCAGTATATCGTCCAGGTAGACAACAACCGAGACGTACAACAAGTCCCGGAAAATCTCATTAACAAAGCCCTGAAATACAGCAGGGGCATTGCACAACTCAAAGGGCATCACAAGGTATTCAAAATGTCCATCTCTAGTATTAAAGGCGGTCTTCCATTCATCACCAGCACGAGTACGGATGAGATTATAAGCCCCTCTCAGATCCAACTTTGAGAATATGATGGACCCCTTAACTCTGTTGAACAACTCTGTGATCAGTGGAAGTGGATATCGATTCTTGACCGTTATATCATTAAGGCCTCGGTAGTTTATACAAGGTCTTAGGCCACCGTCCTTCTTGCCACCGAAAAAGAACCCAGCTCCGACAGGAGAGGTGGAAGGACGAATAAGACCTTTTGCTAGGTTGTCCTGGATGTATTCGGACATGGCTTGAGTCTCAGGCAAGGATAGAGGATAGGTGCGACCACGAGGTGGCATCTTGTCAGGCATCAGCTCGATTGGACAATCCCATTCTCTGTCAGGAGGTAAGACATTTGTCTGTTGTTCAGAAAAAACATCAAAGAACATCTGGTACTCCTTGGGAATAGCTGGAGATATAATGAAACTGCCTTCCTTATAGGTCATATCTTGGGAAGACAGGATTTCTGACAGTCAGTCCCCCATTAAAGAATCTGTATTGAACACCAGTCTATCCTGGGATTATGCTGGCATAACCAGGGTAGTCCTAAAAAGATTTCTTAGGAAGCCTCAGGTACCACTAAGAACTTTAAAGACTCGGAGTGGAGTGCCCCAACACGGACTAATACTGGTTGAGTTTCCTTGGTGACCACTCCTTTAGCTAGAGGCCGTCCATCTGCAGAGGTCAGGGAAATTGCGTGATTGAGAGATGAACAAGGAATCTGTAGTTTCCTGGAAGTCATGAAGTTTCCGGCTGCTCCAGAATCTAATAGAGTAGAAACGAAGACAGGCTTAGGTTTGAGATCTAAAGCTAAGGAAATTTTGAAATCTTTAGTATTTGGGGACGGTCTCATAACTCCCAACTTGATGTCCCCAGGGCCAGTTAGGAATGGGCATTTCCCGATTTACGGGAGCAGGAGGCCACCAGGTGACCCGAATCTCCACAGTATAGACAGAGGTTTTTTAGCATCCTTCTCTGACGTTCCTCTTTGGAGAGATGGGTTTGGTTCACTGGCATAGGCTCCTCATCTATAGGAGGATGGGGTGGACGGGTAGGCAAGGGAGGTCAGTTCTGTGCTTTTCAGCCTGACGTTCTCTGAAGCGTAGGTCAATGTTGTTGCAGAGTGAGATCATCTCATTTAAATTAGTGGGAAGCTCACGGGTGATCAAATCATCCTTTAGTCGGTCTGAAAGTCCATGCCAAAAGGCTGAGGTGAGGGCCTCCTCATTCCACTTAAGCTCTGATGCCAAAATTTGAAACTGTACGGTATATTGGCTGACAGGACGGATTCCTTGTCTCAGGGTCATGATACTGGACGATGCTGATACAGTGCATCCAGGTTCGTCAAAAATCCTCCTGAATGAAGATACAAAGTCCGCATAGTTATCCAGCAGCGAGTCTGAACGCTCCCAGAGTGGGGAGGCCCAATCCAAAGCCGAGCCGGACAACAAAGACACAATGTATGCCACTTTAGTTCTAGCAGTGGGAAAGTTATCAGGCTGTAAGGTAAAGTGTATATCACACTGATTTAAAAAACCACGACAGAGTTTAGGATTGCGGTCAAATTTGCTTGGCATAGGAAGGTGTAAACGAGGAGATACCCTGTTCCCTGTATTACCATGCACAGGAGGAGGTGTAGTTGCTGATACCCCAGGGGTGGATAATGAAGTTTGCAGATTATCTTGTCGTTTAGACATCTCTTGTAGAAACTGAGCCATTTGGTGCTGCATAGCTTCCAGGTTTTCTAAACGGCCAGAAATACACCAGAATAAATCCACTCCAGACTCCTGTTCCGTGGCCGGATCCATGGTGTCAGTGCAAACTGTGAATTTCTGGTTTAGTTGTGGACCCAGGGTGGTGATAGGAGTAGACACAGAAACAGATTTAAATGAAAAAGTGGAACTTTTAATAAGTGACTTGGTAGACATGGGAATGGCAAAATAAATAGTCCAGGTATAGCACTAAAGTGCACTTGATAACTGTAGTGGAGTAAATGGGAGAATGTCCATAAAGTGTCAGGCAGGAACAGTCCAGTATGCAGGTGTGGTGAGGCTGAAAACAAATGCAGGCAGAGGTGATGTAGTCCAGCTGGGTGTAAGTGGAGGCAATGTGCAGGGAGACAGCAGGCTCAGGTACTCAGGCAGGGGAAAGGTAAATGGAGGGTGCAGGGTAAGTCCAGCGGGTTGGAGCAGGCAAGGTAACAGGCTAGGTAGTGTTTTCAAGGAGGCAGGAAGGCACAGGTACTCTCAGCTGTAGCTGAGAAACACGTTGCACTGGCAATGAAGGAAGGCTCTGGACCTTCCTAAATACCAAGTGCCGCGTTATGACTGGCTGGAGAGAGCACATGACCCACCAGGATTGGACAACTGAAACACATGGCTGGAGGCAAGATGGTGGCGCCCATGTCGAGCGGAACGGAAACACCGCCAGGCCTCACCAACCCCTAGTGACAATATGCCCACACAGAACCACGCGCAGCCAATGCCCCTCGCCAAACACCAGCGCCGCCGCCAGACACCCCCCGCCACAGTGACCTCACAGGTATTACCCATTGAGCACCCTGCCGAGAAACCCTGGTCGTGACAGAAAGTTTGTATTCTTCCCTTAGTAAATTTGCCAATACCAGCTCATGTGGAAATAAACTCCATATCGGCTGATGTCAGCACACACTTCCCAGACTGTTAACAAACAACATATACTTAGCTAAAATAAATACTCAGAGGCAAATATTGGTGGGGAAATAGGGTCAGCTTTTATTTCATTTTAAAAGTCTGTATTAATTAAAAAGTGGAAGTATGGAGGTGAAGAAAGAATGTCTCTACTGACAGTGCATCCATCTGCAAACCCAACACCAAGGCCTAGATGGGGGCCTTCTGCAATCATATCATACTCCACTCAAGGTATCAAATTCCCCTCCCTATGGCACAAATCCATAAAGCCCACCTGAATCAGTGGAGGTGCTGACTCTGGTAGGGTAGAATCAGCCTAACTCGTGTATTGGCATGGTGAGCACCTCAAGAATTAAAACAAGGTAGTCACTGTAGCTGTTCTTTCCACAAACCCTAAAATCCGACAATAACTAGGGAGGGAGGGCAGAACATCTGAGAGGGAAGAGGAATTAGAAACTTCCACAGGGCATAGACATGAAAATTAACTACAAATTCCATGAGGAAGACCTTTCCTGTCAATTACGACAAAGTACAGAGACTTCTGTAATGGTGGATTCCAGTGGGGATGAGCTAATATTGTATGATGATGATTTAACACTGATGAGGGTGAGTATGAAAATGACAATTACATCTTCCAACTGTTAACAACACTGTTAGCTGCCTTAAGTCCATTGGTAGTTTGTTCTGTGGGGCCCCAAACAAAAAAAGTACAAAAGGGGCAGTCCCTGTCGCTGAAGTGCTTGGTTTGCTAAACTGTGCATGTCCCTTTTAATATACAACATAAAGGTGGGCCCAATGACAATTCCATCTTGCACAACTATTCTTTTTATTAAGGGCTGTATTTTTAGGGGGCATTGACCATCTTTTTTTACATAGACAAACATTTTTATTGGTTATTGCTGTAATACATTACTAATTTGCAACAAATTTTTAAACAGAAATAATGTGGTGCCTCACAAAAAAAACATTTACAAAATGATGCAGAATATTTAGTATTGTTCAGTAATATTAACAAAATAAATTGTATTATTTTATGGTCTTTTCTTGGTTGCTGCAAAACAAGGCCACATATCAAATAAAATTTTCTTAATAAATTGAACGATCAATCATTTACCTCTCTGCCACTACATACTCCACCTCCATTTTCCTGTACTACTCTCGGTCCTCTGATCTAGTTCTTAATTAATGAAAACATTCTTTTTATGGGTTTGTATATTTATTAAGCTGCCATCCTGTCTGCCACTGCTATGTCGCAATGTTTCATAGATGTGCTATATTCTCTTAAACTGCTGGGTGTTTGTGAAGCTGTTCTGTTGCTTAGTTTAGCCAGCCAGCATTTGGCCAATATTGGTAAACAATATTGTGAGCTGCGAGGTGGTCCAAATTGACTGAAAATGACCGGAAATTAATGTTATTGAGGTTAATAATACTGGAGGAATACACACACAAAGGCCCAAATTACATGATTTTAGCTGTTTTTATCAAATTTTATTTTTCAAAATCCAGACCCAAAACCATAACACCTGACGGTTGTCTTGGCAAAACCTAAACATGATGATGAATTAGAACCAAAACCAACACATGAGGGTCTGCGCACATCTCCAATTTAAAAGGCACATCTCATATTTGGTCTAATGCTTATGCGAAATTGTGAATGTAATTTCAATATTGATGTCATCACGCACATGTGGATATAGAGGATAGTGAGAACACTGTCTCCGGCATATGTAAGCCTGACTGTACGGAAAACTCCTTTCCACTTGGATTACCTCGCGCACATATTGCCCTTCCCCTAGTTACCCCTCATTTCCTTTAATTTGTTATCTACTATGGGACAATGGGATCATTGAATTGGGCATGCTGCAAAGGGGTTAATATTGAGTAGGATGAAAAGGTTTAATATTGTGAAGACTGCAAGAGATTAATAATAAATATGGGAATCTATATATAAGGATATGAAAGGCAGTGTGTTGTTGTATGGAAGAATGGTGTGTTTTTATATGGATCATAATGTTTCTGATACATACAGGTGTATATGGGGTATATAAGTTGCGATTGTTGTATACGTAGCATACAGGATTACATATTATAGTAATATCAGTGTGTCTATATAGTAGTGGAGGTGTTTCTACTGGAAATAGTAAAGTCAGTGCTGTGCGCAATAGCAGTTATATTGATGTGCACAATAGGAGTTATATTCTGGTGGCAGTAATACTGTATTAAGGAAGACTACTGCTACTGTGGCAATTGTGATTGAATCTTGGATGCTCACGTATGTACATATACATGGAGAAATCAGTGCACCTATAGACTGATACTGTATCATCTATTAAGGACTGTTATATGCTTGGTGTGTAAAGGTAGGTACACACCAGAAAGATATATCTGCAGATGTTGGTTGTTAATACAGACTGAACAACCATCACTCCCGTACACACAGCACAATGCACCAATATATCTGCAGATATATATGGCAATGGTTGTGCAGCACAGCCGTCACGATATGTCTGTGAACAACGTCGTTCACAGACATGTCTCCGGTACACACTGGCCGACGCACACACAATATATTGGCCATTGTGTATCCAGCATAAGATTGTTATTAAAGATATGTTATAACATTATTTTATAAGTATTTTAGAAGTATTATTATTATTTATTATTAACAGTTACTTATATTGCGCCATCATATTCCATTGCACTTTACAATTGGGAGCAAACAGATCTAAAACAAACAAGACTGGGTAATAACAGACATAGAGGGAAGAGGACACTGCTCACAAGCTTACAGTCTAAGTATAATGTACTATTTCATGCACATATACATCTGGATTGTGATTATGGGTTTTATTCATCCTAGATCAAATAAAGTACTGTATACAGAACTCTATGAGGGTTGTATGTTATTTATAGTTGAATAAAGGACTGAGGGCCTGATTCAGAGCCGCTTGCTCGCACTGTGCGTTCGCAAGCGGCCCAATGTTCTGTGTACGCACATGCGCACGCTTCGTTCTGCACGTGCGCGGACAACACAATGCGTTCGCAACCCTCTTGTTCACTCAGCAAAGGCAGCCCAGGGTAATGAGTGACAGGAGAGGCCGTTTGTGGGTGGTAACAGGGGCAGGACACTAATAACGGGGGGTTGGAGAGGCAAACGCAGGCTTGCCTGAGTGTTTCAATGCCGTTTTAGAGGCATGCATAATTAATAAGCAGCGTCATAGTACACGTCACTTGCCATTTTTTCACACTGATATCCTCGCAATGCTTGCGGTAGGGTAAAGCTACCTCAATCGATGGTGCTCGATGTACCAATGTTTTAATACACTTCCTGGACATGACGTGTTGCTGGTGGGCGGCTCTGCCTGTGCGATTGGGCGTACGCATACATGCTTATGCCTTGGCGAGCGATCGCTTCCCGTGGCGTCACTTTGAAAAATTTGCATACACATCTAGCGAGCATACGCACATAGCGAACGGGTCTGAATCAGACCCCGAGTTAGTTGTGTCTCATAAAGAACAGTGTGAAAAGCTTGTGGGTGATTAATGAGACTATCTGGCAAAGTTTTTATAAATATATGAAAATAACGAGTGCGCAACAACATATTAAACAGGTCCATTATCCTTTAACCCTCCCAAAACTTTCTTTCTCCAGTTTGTACAAAAAAACAACAACAACAACAACATAAATTCTTCTTCAATATTGGTAATTAAAAGGGATCTTCATAAATTGTGATCCTCTGGAAATTCTACTTGCAATTGAAGAGAAAATATTGTAATAAACAGTAAATAACAATATTAGAAACTGTGGGGGGGTCATTCAGACCCGTTCGCGAGCAAAGGACGCTCGCAAACGGGTCGATGTTGCCCCACTGCACATGCGCACGACGGAGGGAAAGTTTGATCACAATTTCCTTTCAAGATCAATCAATATTATTTTGATCCATTTTTGCGGGCCCTCTAAAAGGTGCGGGCCCATAGGCTGGTGCCTACTCTGACTATTTGGTAGTCCGGCACTGTCTCAATTTATCTGTTAATAATGAAAATCACTCACAGCATTTCTGTAAAATAATTTGTACTAGGTGGCTTATAACAAACCCCAATCATAACGATGGTGTCTTTTCCTACATGTTTACCTGCATCCCCATAGATGTCTAAGGGTACAGAGGTATACCCCAATTTAGCAAGTGATAAATCACTATACCTGTGTATGAAGAACTTGCGAAGGTCCCCTACAGGTCAAAGCACAACACGGATGCGCAGCCATGCATGTGCATTGCATCAACTGCGTTAAGCTGTTAATGAGTAAGAGATAATCCTTGCATAGCGTAAGAGGAGCCCCGGATGGCTAAATAGTGGCACAACCTAAAATTGTGTTGATGTGAAAAGTAGTGACAGAGATTTGCAGTTTGTGCAAGATCTACATAAACAAACTTCTAAATGCTTGCTGCAGGGTAAGAGTGGCCCACAGTGGTACAGGGGGTACAGGGGCTGGGTCCTCACTTCCTAAGGACCCACCCCCTCTATGGGTCAGCTTTCAGACTGTACACTTAAATTATACATTGTTAAATGGTGGAGGGTGTATCAGGACCACTGATGAATATCAGTGCTTGGTTCACTTCTATAAAAATACATCAAGGTTCGCCCTCCTGCCAATCAAAGTGGGTGGTTACAGCACACCCCTGTTCCCTCCTCTTGTTGGCTGTGGGCTCTAACATAATGAACATAGGGCCTGATTCAGCAAGGAACGCAACTGAGAATGCAAAAGCGATTACACATGCAGTTCAACTGCGATAGTATGCTAATCCATACTTTACCTTACACACATCCGTAATGTTTAGCAGGACTGAGAAACCATCGGTACAACTGAGTACCATCGCAGCCTCATGCACACTTGCACAAGCCCTGACCTCAGAAATTGCTAACTTCTATGCACGCTATGAAGCCTCAGGCTGCATAGGGCCTTGCAGTGGCTAATATATGCACGCCCCTGTAATGGCATTGAAACGCACTGGCACGCCTGCGTTTGGCCGACTACCGCCCCGTTACAACTAGGGGTGAGCGGGTTCGGATTTCTGAAATCCGAGCCCCCCCGATCCGAGGCAGATCCGAGTCAGGCTCGACTTTTCCCGCCTGACTCGGATCTGAAATCGAGGCAAAACATCATCCCGCCTTCCGAGTCTCGCGGGTTTTGGAACCTATATAAGGTACCCGCGTCGGCGCCATTTTCTCACTCGGCTGTGGACAGTGAAGAGGGAGGGTGGGAGTTAGGGCTGGCTGGGCTGTGTAGTGTAGTGCAGAGTAGTGTTGTGCTGTGCTGCTGTTGTCCACTAATTCAAAGTCCATAGGGGCTGGCTGTTTTGTGCTGTGCTGCTGTTGTTAATAGGGGCTGTGTCCACTACTTCAAAGTCCATAGGGGCTGGCTGGACTGTGTTGTGCAGTCAGTTCTCCATAGGGGCTGTGTCCACTCCAAAGTCCTGTGCAGTGTCCCAGTCCTAAAGGGGTGCTGTAGTGTTGTCCAGGGGGTGCTCTGTCCATCAGGGGTGCTCCCCCCAAGTGCTAAAAAAATATTTTTTGTGTGTTTGTGAATTGTGTGCGCAGTAGCCGCACGTGCATCAACAAAGTAGTGCCAAGCGTGCGCCTGTGTCATAAGTAAAGGGCCGGCTGGCTTGACCGTTAAAGGGTGCTGCAACCCCCAAAGTACACTCCAGTCCAAACCAAAAAAAAAATAATTTCTGTGTTTGTGAATTGTGTGCGCAGTAGCCGCACGTGCATCAACAAAGTAGTGCCAAGCGTGCGCCTGTGTCATAAGTAAAGGGCCGGCTGGCTTGACCGTTAAAGGGTGTTGTAACCCCCAAAGTACACTCCAGTCCAAACCAAAAAAATATATATTTTCTGTTTGTGAATTGTGTGCGCAGTAGCCGCACGTGCATCAACAAAGTAGTGCCAAGCGTGCGCCTGTGTCATAAGTAAAGGGCCGGCTGGCTTGACCGTTAAAGGGTGCTGTAACCCCCAAAGTACACTCCAGTCCAAACCAAAAAAATATATATTTTCTGTGTTTGTGAATTCTGTGCGCAGTAGGCGCACGTGCATCAACAAAGTAGTGCCAAGCGTGCGCCTGTGTCATAAGTAAAGGGCCGGCTGGCTTGACCATTAAAGGGTGCTGTAACCCCCAAAGTACACTCCAGTCCAAACCAAAAAAAAAATTATTTTCTGTGTTTGAGAATTGTGTGCGCAGTAGCCGCACGTGCATCAACAAAGTAGTGCCAAGCGTGCGCCTGTGTCATAAGTAAAGGGCCGGCTGGCTTGACCGTTAAAGGGTGCTGTAATCCCCAAAGTACACTCCAGTCCAAACCAAAAAAAAATTTATTTTCTGTGTTTGAGAATTGTGTGCGCAGTAGCCGCACGTGCATCAACAAAGTAGTGCCAAGCGTGCGCCTGTGTCATAAGTAAAGGGCCGGCTGGCTTGACCGTTAAAGGGTGCTGTAACCCCCAAAGTACACTCCAGTCCAAACCAAAAAAATATATATTTTCTGTGTTTGTGAATTGTGTGCGCAGTAGGCGCACGTGCATCAACAAAGTAGTGCCAAGCGTGCGCCTGTGTCATAAGTAAAGGGCCGGCTGGCTTGACCATTAAAGGGTGCTGTAACCCCCAAAGTACACTCCAGTCCAAACCAAAAAAAAAATTATTTTCTGTGTTTGAGAATTGTGTGCGCAGTAGCCGCACGTGCATCAACAAAGTAGTGCCAAGCGTGCGCCTGTGTCATAAGTAAAGGGCCGGCTGGCTTGACCATTAAAGGGTGTTGTAACCCCCAAAGTACACTCCAGTCCAAACCAAAAAAATATATATTTTCTGTGTTTGTGAATTGTGTGCGCAGTAGCCGCACGTGCATCAACAAAGTAGTGCCAAGCGTGCGCCTGTGTCATAAGTAAAGGGCCGGCTGGCTTGACCGTTAAAGGGTGCTGTAACCCCCAAAGTACACTCCAGTCCAAACCAAAAAAATATATATTTTCTGTGTTTGTGAATTGTGTGCGCAGTAGGCGCACGTGCATCAACAAAGTAGTGCCAAGCGTGCGCCTGTGTCATAAGTAAAGGGCCGGCTGGCTTGACCATTAAAGGGTGCTGTAACCCCCAAAGTACACTCCAGTCCAAACCAAAAAAAAAATTATTTTCTGTGTTTGAGAATTGTGTGCGCAGTAGCCGCACGTGCATCAACAAAGTAGTGCCAAGCGTGCGCCTGTGTCATAAGTAAAGGGCCGGCTGGCTTGACCGTTAAAGGGTGCTGTAATCCCCAAAGTACACTCCAGTCCAAACCAAAAAAAAATTTATTTTCTGTGTTTGAGAATTGTGTGCGCAGTAGCCGCACGTGCATTAACAAAGTAGTGCCAAGCGTGCGCCTGTGTCATAAGTAAAGGGCCGGCTGGCTTGACCGTTAAAGGGTGCTGTAACCCCCAAAGTACACTCCAGTCCAAACCAAAAAAATATATATTTTCTGTGTTTGTGAATTGTGTGCGCAGTAGACGCACGTGCATCAACAAAGTAGTGCCAAGCGTGCGCCTGTGTCATAAGTAAAGGGCCGGCTGGCTTGACCATTAAAGGGTGCTGTAACCCCCAAAGTACACTCCAGTCCAAACCAAAAAAAAAATTATTTTCTGTGTTTGAGAATTGTGTGCGCAGTAGCCGCACGTGCATCAACAAAGTAGTGCCAAGCGTGCGCCTGTGTCATGAGTAAAGGGCCGGCTGGCTTGACCGTTAAAGGGTGCTGTAACCCCCAAAGTACACTCCAGTCCAAACCAAAAAAAAATATATTTTCTGTGTTTGTGAATTGTGTGCGCAGTAGGCTCACGTGCATCAACAAAGTAGTGGCAAGCGTGCGCCTGTGTCATAAGTAAAGGGCCGGCTGGCTTGACCATTAAAGGGTGCTGTAACCCCCAAAGTACACTCCAGTCCAAACCAAAAAAAAATTTATTTTCTGTGTTTGAGAATTGTGTGCGCAGTAGCCGCACGTGCATCAACAAAGTAGTGCCAAGCGTGCGCCTGTGTCATAAGTAAAGGGCCGGCTGGCTTGACCGTTAAAGGGTGCTGTAACCCCCAAAGTACACTCCAGTCCAAACCAAAAAAAAAAATATTTTCTGTGTTTGTGAATTGTGTGCGCAGTAGGCGCACGTGCATCAACAAAGTAGTGCCAAGCGTGCGCCTGTGTCATAAGTAAAGGGCCGGCTGGCTTGACCGTTAAAGGGTGCTGTAACCCCCAAAGTACACTCCAAACCAAAAAAATATATATTTTCTGTGTTTGTGACTTGTGTGCACTGTGGCTGCACGTGCATCAACAAAGGAGCAGCGCCAAGCGTGCGCCTGTGTCATAAGTA
This sequence comes from Taudactylus pleione, assembly GCA_031769625.1. Classification (NCBI taxonomy): domain Eukaryota; kingdom Metazoa; phylum Chordata; class Amphibia; order Anura; family Myobatrachidae; genus Taudactylus; species Taudactylus pleione. The sequence continues at coordinate 3,506,442 of JAUIMM010000010.1, read as the reverse complement.
AAGGGCCGGCTGGCTTGACCGTTAAAGGGTGCTGTAACCCCCAAAGTACACCCCAGTCCAAACCAAAAAAATATATATTTTCTGTGTTTGTGAATTGTGTGCGCAGTAGCCGCACGTGCATCAACAAAGTAGTGCCAAGCGTGCGCCTGTGTCATAAGTAAAGGGCCGGCTGGCTTAACCGTTAAAGGGTGTTGTAACCCCCAAAGTACACTCCAGTCCAAACCAAAAAAAAAAATATTTTCTGTGTTTGTGAATTGTGTGCGCAGTAGCCGCATGTGCATCAACAAAGTAGTGCCAAGCGTGCGCCTGTGTCATAAGTATAGGGCCGGCTGGCTTGACCGTTAAAGGGTGCTGTAACCCCCAAAGTACACTCCAGTCCAAACCAAAAAAAAAATTATTTTCTGTGTTTGTGAATTGTGTGCGCAGTAGGCGCACGTGCATCAACAAAGTAGTGCCAAGCGTGCGCCTGTGTCATAAGTAAAGGGCCGGCTGGCTTGACCATTAAAGGGTGCTGTAACCCCCAAAGTACACTCCAAACCAAAAAAATATATATTTTCTGTGTTTGTGACTTGTGTGCACTGTGGCTGCACGTGCATCAACAAAGTAGTGCCAAGCGTGCGCCTGTGTCATAAGTAAAGGGCCGGCTGGCTTGACTGTTAAAGGGTGCTGTAACCCCCAAAGTACACTCCAGTCCAAACCAAAAAAATATATATTTTCTGTGTTTGTGAATTGTGTACGCAGTAGCCGCACGTGCATCAACAAAGTAGTGCCAAGCGTGCGCCTGTGTCATAAGTAAAGGGCCGGCTGGCTTGACTGTTAAAGGGTGCTGTAACCCCCAAAGTACACTCCAGTCCAAACCAAAAAAAAAATTATTTTCTGTGTTTGTAAATTGTGTGCGCAGTAGCCGCACGTGCATCAACAAAGTAGTGCCAAGCGTGCGCCTGTGTCATAAGTAAAGGGCCGGCTCGCTTGACCGTTAAAGGGTGCTGTAACCCCCAAAGTACACTCCAGTCCAAACCAAAAAAATATATATTTTCTGTTTGTGAATTGTGTGCGCAGTAGCCGCACGTGCATCAACAAAGTAGTGCCAAGCGTGCGCCTGTGTCATAAGTAAAGGGTCGGCTGGCTTGACCATTAAAGGGTGCTCTAACCCCCAAAGTACACTCCAGTCCAAACCAAAAAAAATATTATTTTCTGTGTTTGTGAATTGTGTGCACAGTAGCCGCACGTGCATCAAGAAAGTAGTGCCAAGCGTGCGCCTGTGTCATAAGTAAAGGGCCGGCTGGCTTGACCGTTAAAGGGTGCTGTAACCCCCAAAGTACACTCCAGTCCAAACCAAAAAAAAAATTATTTTCTGTGTTTGTGAATTGTGTGCGCAGTAGCCGCACGTGCATCAACAAAGTAGTGCCAAGCGTGCGCCTGTGTCATAAGTAAAAGGCCGGCTGGCTTGACCGTTAAAGGGTGCTGTAACCCCCAAAGTACACTTCAAACCAAAAAAAAAATATTTTCTGTATTTGTGACTTGTGTGCACTGTGGCTGCACGTGCATCAACAAAGGAGCAGCGCCAAGCGTGCGCCTGTGTCCCATAAGTAAAGAGCCGGCTGGCTCATTTCTTAAAGGGTGGTGTAACTCACAAAGTGCACTACTCTCCAGCAAAAAGAAAAAATATTTTCTGTGTTTGTGTGCACTTTAGCCGCACGTATATATCAATATAACATAAATGGAGGACCAAACTTTCTCCGATAAAAATAAAATAGGGAAAGATCAAGAACCACTTCCTCCTAGTGCTATTGCTGCTGCTGGGAGTTGTTCATCATCCCAGAGAGGAAGTAGGAACATCACTACTTTTACTAAACAATTGACCCTCCAACAGTCCCTAGCGATGAGGATGAAGTACGACAGCATTCATCCTGAAGCAAAACGTATAACTGAGGCCTTGACTGCTATGTTGGTGTTAGACGTGCATCCGGTATCCGCCATTAGTGCAGTGGGATTTAGACAATTGATGGAGGTAGTGTGTCCCCGGTTCCAAATCCCATCTAGATTCCACCTGCATCCTCAAAGCAGCAGCGACAAGCGTGCGTCTGTCTGTTAAAGGGTGGTGACACCCTCAAAGTGTGCTACACAAACAATAAAAATATTGTTCTTTTTTTTTCGGTCTTTGTGAAATGTGTGGGCTGTAGCCGCACCTGCATCCTTAAAGCAGCAGCGACAAGCGTGCGTCTGTCTGTTAAAGGGTGGTGACACCCTCAAAGTGTGCTACACAAACAATTAAAATATTGTTCTTTTTTTTTCTGTCTTTGTGAAATGTGTGGGCTGTAGCCGCACCTGCATCCTTAAAGCAGCAGCGCCAAGCGTGCGCCTGTGTCATAAGTAAAGGGCCGGCTGGCTTGACCGTTAAAGGGTGCTGTAACCCCCAAAGTACACTCCAGTCCAAACCAAAAAAAAAATTATTTTCTGTGTTTGTGAATTGTGTGCGCAGTAGGCGCACGTGCATCAACAAAGTAGTGCCAAGCGTGCGCCTGTGTCATAAGTAAAGGGCCGGCTGGCTTGACCATTAAAGGGTGCTGTAACCCCCAAAGTACACTCCAAACCAAAAAAATATATATTTTCTGTGTTTGTGACTTGTGTGCACTGTGGCTGCACGTGCATCAACAAAGTAGTGCCAAGCGTGCGCCTGTGTCATAAGTAAAGGGCCGGCTGGCTTGACTGTTAAAGGGTGCTGTAACCCCCAAAGTACACTCCAGTCCAAACCAAAAAAATATATATTTTCTGTGTTTGTGAATTGTGTACGCAGTAGCCGCACGTGCATCAACAAAGTAGTGCCAAGCGTGCGCCTGTGTCATAAGTAAAGGGCCGGCTGGCTTGACTGTTAAAGGGTGCTGTAACCCCCAAAGTACACTCCAGTCCAAACCAAAAAAAAAATTATTTTCTGTGTTTGTAAATTGTGTGCGCAGTAGCCGCACGTGCATCAACAAAGTAGTGCCAAGCGTGCGCCTGTGTCATAAGTAAAGGGCCGGCTCGCTTGACCGTTAAAGGGTGCTGTAACCCCCAAAGTACACTCCAGTCCAAACCAAAAAAATATATATTTTCTGTTTGTGAATTGTGTGCGCAGTAGCCGCACGTGCATCAACAAAGTAGTGCCAAGCGTGCGCCTGTGTCATAAGTAAAGGGTCGGCTGGCTTGACCATTAAAGGGTGCTCTAACCCCCAAAGTACACTCCAGTCCAAACCAAAAAAAATATTATTTTCTGTGTTTGTGAATTGTGTGCACAGTAGCCGCACGTGCATCAAGAAAGTAGTGCCAAGCGTGCGCCTGTGTCATAAGTAAAGGGCCGGCTGGCTTGACCGTTAAAGGGTGCTGTAACCCCCAAAGTACACTCCAGTCCAAACCAAAAAAAAAATTATTTTCTGTGTTTGTGAATTGTGTGCGCAGTAGCCGCACGTGCATCAACAAAGTAGTGCCAAGCGTGCGCCTGTGTCATAAGTAAAAGGCCGGCTGGCTTGACCGTTAAAGGGTGCTGTAACCCCCAAAGTACACTTCAAACCAAAAAAAAAATATTTTCTGTATTTGTGACTTGTGTGCACTGTGGCTGCACGTGCATCAACAAAGGAGCAGCGCCAAGCGTGCGCCTGTGTCCCATAAGTAAAGAGCCGGCTGGCTCATTTCTTAAAGGGTGGTGTAACTCACAAAGTGCACTACTCTCCAGCAAAAAGAAAAAATATTTTCTGTGTTTGTGTGCACTTTAGCCGCACGTATATATCAATATAACATAAATGGAGGACCAAACTTTCTCCGATAAAAATAAAATAGGGAAAGATCAAGAACCACTTCCTCCTAGTGCTATTGCTGCTGCTGGGAGTTGTTCATCATCCCAGAGAGGAAGTAGGAACATCACTACTTTTACTAAACAATTGACCCTCCAACAGTCCCTAGCGATGAGGATGAAGTACGACAGCAGTCATCCTGAAGCAAAACGTATAACTGAGGCCTTGACTGCTATGTTGGTGTTAGACGTGCACCCGGTATCCGCCATTAGTGCAGTGGGATTTAGACAATTGATGGAGGTAGTGTGTCCCCGGTTCCAAATCCCATCTAGATTCCACCTGCATCCTCAAAGCAGCAGCGACAAGCGTGCGTCTGTCTGTTAAAGGGTGGTGACACCCTCAAAGTGTGCTACACAAACAATAAAAATATTGTTCTTTTTTTTTCGGTCTTTGTGAAATGTGTGGGCTGTAGCCGCACCTGCATCCTTAAAGCAGCAGCGACAAGCGTGCGTCTGTCTGTTAAAGGGTGGTGACACCCTCAAAGTGTGCTACACAAACAATTAAAATATTGTTCTTTTTTTTTCTGTCTTTGTGAAATGTGTGGGCTGTAGCCGCACCTGCATCCTTAAAGCAGCAGCGCCAAGCGTGCGCCTGTGTCATAAGTAAAGGGCCGGCTGGCTTGACCGTTAAAGGGTGCTGTAACCCCCAAAGTACACCCCAGTCCAAACCAAAAAAATATATATTTTCTGTGTTTGTGAATTGTGTGCGCAGTAGCCGCACGTGCATCAACAAAGTAGTGCCAAGCGTGCGCCTGTGTCATAAGTAAAGGGCCGGCTGGCTTAACCATTAAAGGGTGTTGTAACCCCCAAAGTACACTCCAGTCCAAACCAAAAAAAAAATTATTTTCTGTGTTTGTGAATTGTGTGCGCAGTAGCCGCATGTGCATCAACAAAGTAGTGCCAAGCGTGCGCCTGTGTCATAAGTAAAGGGCCGGCTGGCTTGACCGTTAAAGGGTGCTGTAACCCCCAAAGTACACTCCAGTCCAAACCAAAAAAAAAATTATTTTCTGTGTTTGTGAATTGTGTGCGCAGTAGGCGCACGTGCATCAACAAAGTAGTGCCAAGCGTGCGCCTGTGTCATAAGTAAAGGGCCGGCTGGCTTGACCATTAAAGGGTGCTGTAACCCCCAAAGTACACTCCAAACCAAAAAAATATATATTTTCTGTGTTTGTGACTTGTGTGCACTGTGGCTGCACGTGCATCAACAAAGTAGTGCCAAGCGTGCGCCTGTGTCATAAGTAAAGGGCCGGCTGGCTTGACCGTTAAAGGGTGCTGTAACCCCCAAAGTACACTCCAGTCCAAACCAAAAAAATATATATTTTCTGTGTTTGTGAATTGTGTACGCAGTAGCCGCACATGCATCAACAAAGTAGTGCCAAGCGTGCGCCTGTGTCATAAGTAAAGGGCCGGCTGGCTTGACCGTTAAAGGGTGCTGTAACCCCCAAAGTACACTCCAGTCCAAACCAAAAAAAAAATTATTTTCTGTGTTTGTGAATTGTGTGCGCAGTAGCCGCACGTGCATCAACAAAGTAGTGCCAAGCGTGCGCCTGTGTCATAAGTAAAAGGCCGGCTGGCTTGACCATTAAAGGGTGCTGTAACCCCCAAAGTACACTCCAAACCAAAAAAATATATATTTTCTGTATTTGTGACTTGTGTGCACTGTGGCTGCACGTGCATCAACAAAGGAGCAGCGCCAAGCGTGCGCCTGTGTCCCATAAGTAAAGAGCCGGCTGGCTCATTTCTTAAAGGGTGGTGTAACCCACAAAGTGCACTACTCTCCAGCAAAAAGAAAAAATATTTTCTGTGTTTGTGTGCACTTTAGCCGCACGTATATATCAATATAACATAAATGGAGGACCAAACTTTCTCCGATAAAAATAAAATAGGGAAAGATCAAGAACCACTTCCTCCTAGTGCTATTGCTGCTGCTGGGAGTTGTTCATCATCCCAGAGAGGAAGTAGGAACATCACTACTTTTACTAAACAATTGACCCTCCAACAGTCCCTAGCGATGAGGATGAAGTACGACAGCAGTCATCCTGAAGCAAAACGTATAACTGAGGCCTTGACTGCTATGTTGGTGTTAGACGTGCGTCCGGTATCCGCCATTAGTGCAGTGGGATTTAGACAATTGATGGAGGTAGTGTGTCCCCGGTTCCAAATCCCATCTAGATTCCACCTGCATCCTCAAAGCAGCAGCGACAAGCGTGCGTCTGTCTGTTAAAGGGTGGTGACACCCTCAAAGTGTGCTACACAAACAATAAAAATATTGTTCTTTTTTTTTCGGTCTTTGTGAAATGTGTGGGCTGTAGCCGCACCTGCATCCTTAAAGCAGCAGCGACAAGCGTGCGTCTGTCTGTTAAAGGGTGGTGACACCCTCAAAGTGTGCTACACAAACAATTAAAATATTGTTCTTTTTTTTTCTGTCTTTGTGAAATGTGTGGGCTGTAGCCGCACCTGCATCCTTAAAGCAGCAGCGCCAAGCGTGCGCCTGTGTCATAAGTAAAGGGCCGGCTGGCTTGACCGTTAAAGGGTGCTGTAACCCCCAAAGTACACCCCAGTCCAAACCAAAAAAATATATATTTTCTGTGTTTGTGAATTGTGTGCGCAGTAGCCGCACGTGCATCAACAAAGTAGTGCCAAGCGTGCGCCTGTGTCATAAGTAAAGGGCCGGCTGGCTTAACCGTTAAAGGGTGTTGTAACCCCCAAAGTACACTCCAGTCCAAACCAAAAAAAAAATTATTTTCTGTGTTTGTGAATTGTGTGCGCAGTAGCCGCATGTGCATCAACAAAGTAGTGCCAAGCGTGCGCCTGTGTCATAAGTAAAGGGTCGGCTGGCTTGACCGTTAAAGGGTGCTGTAACCCCCAAAGTACACTCCAGTCCAAACCAAAAAAAAAATTATTTTCTGTGTTTGTGAATTGTGTGCGCAGTAGGCGCACGTGCATCAACAAAGTAGTGCCAAGCGTGCGCCTGTGTCATAAGTAAAGGGCCGGCTGGCTTGACCATTAAAGGGTGCTGTAACCCCCAAAGTACACTCCAAACCAAAAAAATATATATTTTCTGTGTTTGTGACTTGTGTGCACTGTGGCTGCACGTGCATCAACAAAGTAGTGCCAAGCGTGCGCCTGTGTCATAAGTAAAGGGCCGGCTGGCTTGACCGTTAAAGGGTGCTGTAACCCCCAAAGTACACTCCAGTCCAAACCAAAAAAATATATATTTTCTGTGTTTGTGAATTGTGTACGCAGTAGCCGCACGTGCATCAACAAAGTAGTGCCAAGCGTGCGCCTGTGTCATAAGTAAAGGGCCGGCTGGCTTGACTGTTAAAGGGTGCTGTAACCCCCAAAGTACACTCCAGTCCAAACCAAAAAAAAAATTATTTTCTGTGTTTGTAAATTGTGTGCGCAGTAGCCGCACGTGCATCAACAAAGTAGTGCCAAGCGTGCGCCTGTGTCATAAGTAAAGGGCCGGCTCGCTTGACCGTTAAAGGGTGCTGTAACCCCCAAAGTACACTCCAGTCCAAACCAAAAAAATATATATTTTCTGTGTTTGTGAATTGTGTGCGCAGTAGCCGCACGTGCATCAACAAAGTAGTGCCAAGCGTGCGCCTGTGTCATAAGTAAAGGGCCGGCTGGCTTGACCGTTAAAGGGTGCTGTAACCCCCAAAGTACACTCCAGTCCAAACCAAAAAAAAAATTATTTTCTGTGTTTGTGAATTGTGTGCGCAGTAGCCGCACGTGCATCAACAAAGTAGTGCCAAGCGTGCGCCTGTGTCATAAGTAAAAGGCCGGCTGTCTTGACCGTTAAAGGGTGCTGTAACCCCCAAAGTACACTCCAAACCAAAAAAAAAAATATTTTCTGTATTTGTGACTTGTGTGCACTGTGGCTGCACGTGCATCAACAAAGGAGCAGCGCCAAGCGTGCGCCTGTGTCCCATAAGTAAAGAGCCGGCTGGCTCATTTCTTAAAGGGTGGTGTAACCCACAAAGTGCACTACTCTCCAGCAAAAAGAAAAAATATTTTCTGTGTTTGTGTGCACTTTAGCCGCACGTATATATCAATATAACATAAATGGAGGACCAAACTTTCTCCGATAAAAAAAAAATAGGGAAAGATCAAGAACCACTTCCTCCTAGTGCTATTGCTGCTGCTGGGAGTTGTTCATCATCCCAGAGAGGAAGTAGGAACATCACTACTTTTACTAAACAATTGACCCTCCAACAGTCCCTAGCGATGAGGATGAAGTACGACAGCAGTCATCCTGAAGCAAAACGTATAACTGAGGCCTTGACTGCTATGTTGGTGTTAGACGTGCGTCCGGTATCCGCCATTAGTGCAGTGGGATTTAGACAATTGATGGAGGTAGTGTGTCCCCGGTTCCAAATCCCATCTAGATTCCACCTGCATCCTCAAAGCAGCAGCGACAAGCGTGCGTCTGTCTGTTAAAGGGTGGTGACACCCTCAAAGTGTGCTACACAAACAATAAAAATATTGTTCTTTTTTTTTCGGTCTTTGTGAAATGTGTGGGCTGTAGCCGCACCTGCATCCTTGAAGCAGCAGCGACAAGCGTGCGTCTGTCTGTTAAAGGGTGGTGACACCCTCAAAGTGTGCTACACAAACAATTAAAATATTGTTCTTTTTTTTTCTGTCTTTGTGAAATGTGTGGGCTGTAGCCGCACCTGCATCCTTAAAGCAGCAGCGACAAGCGTGCGTCTGTCTGTTAAAGGGTGGTGACACCCTCAAAGTGTGCTACACAAACAATAAAAATATTGTTCTTTTTTTTTCTGTCTTTGTGATTTGTGTGGGCTGTAGCCGCACTTGCATCCTCAAAGCAGCAGCGACAAGCGTGCGTCTGTCTGTTAAAGGGTGTTGACACCCTCAAAGTGTGCTACACAAACAATAAAAATATTGTTCTTTTTTTTTCTGTCTTTGTGAATTGTGTGGGCTGTAGCCGCACTTGCATCCTCAAAGCAGCAGCGACAAGCGTGCGTCTGTCTGTTAAAGGGTGGTGTAACCCTCAAAGTGCTCCAAAAAATAAAAAACTATTTTTTTAATGTGTTTGTGACTTGTGTGCGATGTAGCCGCACGTGCATCAACATAGTAGCAGCGCCAAGCGTGCGCCTGTGTCATAAGTCAAGGGCTGGTTTGGACATCTGGCCCGGACTGAAGGACGTGCCAACAATTTCTGACAAGTCTACTGTCACTGCATATGATACTGTCCTCAAAGCAGCAGCGACAAGCGTGCATCTGTCTGTTAAAGGGTGGTGACACCCTCAAAGTGTGCTACACAAACAATTAAAATATTGTTCTTTTTTTTTCGGTCTTTGTGAATTGTGTGGGCTGTAGCCGCACTTGCATCCTCAAAGCAGCAGCGACAAGCGTGCGTCTGTCTGTTAAAGGGTGGTGTAACCCTCAAAGTGTGCTCCACAAACAATAAAAATATTCTTCTTTTTTTTTCTGTCTTTGTGAAATGTGTGGGCTGTAGCCGCACCTGCATCCTTAAAGCAGCAGCGACAAGCGTGCGTCTATCTGTTAAAGGGTGGTGTAACCCTCAAAGTGTGCTCCACAAACAATAAAAATATTCTTATTTTTTTTTTCTGTCTTTGTGAAATGTGTGGGCTGTAGCCGCACCTGCATCCTTAAAGCAGCAGCGACAAGCATGCGTCTGTCTGTTAAAGGGTGGTGACACCCTCAAAGTGCGCTCCACAAACAATAAAAATATTCTTATTTTTTTTTCTGTCTTTGTGAAATGTGTGGGCTGTAGCCGCACCTGCATCCTTAAAGCAGCAGCGACAAGCGTGCGTCTGTCTGTTAAAGGATTACATCGGTGACAGCATCCAAGTAGGCATGTCAGACAGTCCGTACCTGTACTGGCAGGAAAAAGAAGCAATTAGGAGGTTCCTGTACAAACTGGCTCTATTTTATCTGAGTTGCCCCCCCTCCAGTGTGTACTCCGAAAGAGTGTTTAGTGCAGCCGGGAACCTTGTCAGCAAAAGGTGTAGGAGGTTGCTTCCACAAAATGTGAAGAAGATGATGTTCATAAAATGAATTATCAACTCTTCCAGGGAGACCAGCCTCCAGAACGTACAGAGGGACCTGTGGTTGTGGATTCCAGCGGGGACGAATTAATACTCTGAGGATGAGGATGTACACAACACTGAAGAGGGTGAGGAATCGGAGGATGAGGACGACATCTTGCCTCCGTAGAGCCAGTTTGTGCAGGGACAGATTAATTACCAGCTTGTTTTGTGGGGGCCCAAACGAACCAATCATTTCAGCCACAGTCGTGTGGCAGACCCTGGCGCTGAAATGTTTGGTTTGTTAAAGTGTGCATGTCCTGTTTATACAACATAAGGGTGGGTGGGAGGACAATTCCATCTTGCACCTCTTTTTTCTCTTTGCATTATGTACTGTTTGGGGCCTAGTTTTTCAAACTGCCATCCTGTCTGCCACTGCAGTGTCACTCCTAGATGGGCCACGTGTTTGTGCCGCCCACTCGTGTCGCTTAGCATAGTCATCCAGCTACCTCGGTGCAACCTTTTGGACATAAAAACACTATTGTGAGGTGTGAGGTGTTCAGAATAGACTGGAAATGAGTGGAAATTAAGGTTATTGAGGTTAATAATAGCATAGGAGCAGAAAAACACACAAATTCTGTGATTTTAGCTGTTTTTATGCTTTTTTTTAAAAAAAAACATCCAAAACACAAAACCCAGAACCCAAAACACGGAAGGGTGGTTTTGGCAAAACCAATCCAGATCCAAACACGAAGAAAGATCCAGATCCAAAACACAAAACACGAAAAGTGGCCGGTGCACACCCCTAGTTACAACACACAAACAGCACTTGCTGTCAATCATTCTGCGATGGGTCTGCGTAGCCGCTGCGATCGCTGCCTAATCACAATGGCTAGTTCGCACACGCACACTGCAATGCATACGCATGCGCGGTACGCAACAATCAGCCATTTGCGTGCGTATTAGCAACTGCGATCCAAGCTGAATCAGGCCCACAGTGATTGGAATGGTATTGTAGCTTTGCATTAATTCACTAACCTACAATTAAGTAATCACAGTGGTAAGAGCTTAGATTTAACGCATATACAAAATATACTGAGTTCTTCCACAATATACAGATAAAAACTGGAATGTTCAACAATGATTTTTTCCACTGCCTGAAGTAACCATGAAGCTAATTTATCTTGTGTGGCTCTGAGCAAAACACAAAATATCAACACACTTACATAGATGCCTTATTACACACTACATTAAAGTATACAGTATACTCTCTTAAGGTTTTAAAATAGTACAATGAAAAAATGTACTTAACTAACATGAAGAGTAACTATAACATTAGATTATCCAAGTTTTATGGTCTTTGTGGGATCTATTTTATATTATCCTTTTTCTAAAAACCTGTAATATTTAATGATAAATTTCTAAATGTATATTTGTGCTATTTCATAGAACCAACAAATAATATTTATCAGCATCATTCGTCTATTATTATTTAGTTATGTTTATTTAATCACCCAAATCAGCCCCTGCCTCGCTGGAGCTTACTGTATGTCATTAGGATTTTAATTATGTTGGGGTTGACAGTAAACATATAAACTACAAAGTTATTATAATGTGTCACTCTCTTCCTCATTATCCTTCGCCACAATAATGTGCAGCAACATCGTGTTTAAAAGACAAACTCAGTGACCAAGTAACAGGTGTTTGCACCTTAGCACACTTTCCATCTTTTATTTCCTCTATTCTACTTCTATTGTTGCTCACCTAGTTTCACCTGCCCTCCAGAACATTACTGTCTGCCTGCAACCCTGACCTTTGTGCTTGTATGCTTGTAATGAACTTGTCCAGGGCTATCTCCCATGACCTCTGGCCTATCTTCAAACATGTTTGTGCCTCAGCCTCAGATCCATGCAACTTCAGCAACTGTCTAGCAGGTCAGTCTTGAGGGCTGTGATTAGAGATAGTGGAGCTGCGCTGAGTGTTCTTGTACTAGATCATCACATCTATGCAAAGGTTATAAATATAGCAGTAAACACTTGAAGATTTGCAAGTTTCAAAGATTTGAGCATGGTTCATACTTTGGCCCTCATTCAGAGCCGTACGCTCTGAGCAGAGCGCACGCTCTGAATGAGGGCCGCCCTCCATAAATATGGAGCGTCCTCCTGGACGCTCGTATAGCTGTGGGTCACCACCCACAGCCTATACGAGCGTGCAGTTTGATGGCCGCAATGGTCTTGACCATCGCGACCATCGCCACTGCGAGCCGGAGCCTGCGGTTGAGGTTTTCAACCGCAAGGCCCGGAGTGATTTTGGCTCTATCAGAGCCAAAATCACTCCCACTGACATCACTAGTGATGTCAGTGGGCCGGCTTCTGACGGTAGGCGTTCCCTTGGGAACGCCTCCATCAGGGAGGCACGCCCCCGGCACGCCCACCAAAGGGGGCGTGCTGTCAATCAACATCGACAGCACGCCCCCTTTGATCAGACACAACGAGCGAAGGAAAGTTCTTCACTTGTCGAGTCTGGCGCATGCGCACGACGTAGCTCCCGCCGTCGTGCGCATGCGCAGTGCACAACATCGACCCACTTGCGAGCGGACAGCCGCTTGCGAGTGGGTCTGAATCAGGCCCTTTGTTTGCTGTTTCATAAGTATTAAATCTTTGGGCAAAATTTACTAAGCGGCGGGTTCTAAACCCAGCAGTTGTGTGGCGGGTGCTAAACACCGGCGGTTTGACGGCAGGTTCTAAACCCCGGGGGGTTTGGTGGCGGTTTCTAAATGATAGCCCTGTTCGTTTCTATTCTAAAATTAATTTTGACGGTAGTTTTGCAGCGGTTTTGCCCTGAGTAAATCTGCGGATAGCAAATCCACCGCCAAACCGCCGGGGTTTAGAACACAGCGCTTAGTAAATTTTGCCCTTTGAGTCAGTTTAAAATTCAGCCATGCTCAATGTAAGTGTCATAAGACTTTAATTGAACATTAAATGCGCTTCCCAGCTCTGGTTGCCATTTTAAAGATAGGTTGAATTTCAAACAATCAGGTCCCAAATCACGAACGAACAGCAAACAAGTTTAAGTTCTATTTACAATTTTTCCGTAATAGTTTCTAACTTGCAAAACTTGAGGGTTCCTTGGGCTCTATTTACTACAATCCGCATATTGAATGCGGATTGTAGTGTGACATTACCGAGAGAATTCGCATTGCGAATTCAGGCAATATCACAGTGATTTACTATAAATCCCTTGCAGGGACAGAGCTTGCGATAAAGCTCTGTCCCTGTGGATCCCACCCGCACTCTAGTTGCGGTATTTTCGGAAAAAATACTGCGACTAAAAGCCCGCGCATGCGCCGACCGACCACCGCTACTACCCCCCACCGATGCTAAGCCCCGCCCCCGGCGCTAAGCCCCGCCCCCACGATCGCGGACCCCCGCGACCCCCCCTCCCTTCATTACACTTACCTGCATTCTCCTGGCCTCCGATGATCTTCTCCTGGCTTCCCGATCAGGTGATCTCCCATACTGCACTGGGGCCCGATCACCTGATGACCGGGCCCCAGTGTACTATGGGAGACCAGCTGACCGGAGAGGAGCCATCACCGGAGGCCCGATCACCGGTCCCTGGATTCAGGTAAGTAAAAAAAAAAATGTTTAATTTTTTTTTTCTTTTTTTTACAGTAATCAGCTTGCGGTCTGCTTAGACTACATAGCTGATTACTGGTACCGGCTCCCGCCTCTGCTCTCCCCATTAGAGCAGAGTGGGAGCACGGTAACCGGGGGAGACCCTGGATAACGCCACCTCCAGGTGGCGTTATTATCACAGGGCTTCCCCCGGTATTTTTTTACAATTTATTTTTAGTAACTGTGGTCGGATCACATTTCCCATTACAATTATGGGAAATGTGATCTGCTTTACTAAAAATAAGTGATACTGGGGTTTGGAGTAGAATTTTACTAATTCTACTCCAATTGCCCTGTAATAACTACAGGTGAAACTAAAATAATGTGAAAATACCCCTTTTCACTTTATTTTAGTAAAAATAATGTTAATAATTAGAGCCCATTGTCACAAAGTAACTTAATTGTGGGGAGACCTTGGTGATGACTAGTCACCCATTCCACTTCACGCCTCAGGTGAGCCAACAATAATTCCTATGTGCACATCAGTTCCACAACTTCACCCACAATCTGTTACACTTGTGAAAAAGCTTTATTGAGAGCAACGCTAGACAAGGAATGACTACAGAGTTTTCATAAAAGAGAGAGCAAGGAAACAGATTATATCAAATTGGCAGACTGTACCAACTATAATTTCATTTTAATATATGACTCTGCAACTTATTTCTTGATGTACCAAGATTAATTTATAAGAAAGCATAATCATATCTAAGCTTTGTTAATTTAAAGAAAACAAAATGGAAAGAAAATTGGAAATTAAATAACTTTCTAGCAGTACTGTATATGAGTCTCTAGGAGTAGATCATGTTACTCTTACAAAACACTGACTCAATACAGAAAAAAAATCTTACTTCTATTTCTATCAGTACATCAAGTTGCATCAATTCAAATAAGATTTCCTATCGTAAAATATAATTCCTAATTCTCAAAGAAGCTTACAATTGTAATCTTGCTCAGTTATGGATAAAGGGGAAACAATATTGGCCAAAGGTAAACAAAACTGAGTAGATGTCTTAAGTTGTGAGTTATTAGGACTTTTATGACATGTAAGATGCTACTCAATGGTGGAACTTGGTTTTAGATTTAGAAGTTACTGGATATTGTGAATTATAGGGTTTTATTTCATAGAGTCCCACTGTAAAGTCTAATTTTGAAGTCTCCAATACGGATCACCAATTACCCAAGAGTTCTCCCTATCTATCAAAAGATCTCCTTCTCACTAGCGAATAAAAAAAAACAAATAGATTATTTATTGAAATGGCAATAATCTTAATATAGTATATATTTTTAATTGTTTTTTAAAAAAAATTTAATCTTTTTTTACTAAGTGGTACTGAAAGTCCATATCTAGGCTTTCAGATCCACTTCACATGCGTGAGCCGGCTAGCTGGGTTACACATATTCCTGAAGACTGGTTCGGCAAAGGGTAAGTTAATGCTGCCAGCCAGAATTGATAAAGCAGCTAAGAATATCTCATCTGTAACATTTTTTTGATAAATTAAGGTGATAGGAGGTTTTCTAACAATGCGTGGAGACAGGAAGTAAGCCATACCACCAATTGTTAATACAGATGGGTCCAAATACACTTATCCTCAAATTGCGCCAAATAGACCCATTTCGGACTTTGCGACTTAGTGGCGCCAAAACACTAATCCTAAGTACTTAGTACACTATACGTGAACTAAGATGGAAACTTTGAGTAAAAAGTAGCTCAATGGGGAAAAAGTAGCAATACTGAGGAAAAAGTACACAATCTAGGGTAAAAGGCAAAAGACAGGTCCAATAAGAGTGAGCCGCGCCATGCATCATTATGCTTTATCTGTGACTTTACACCAATTCCTTTGCTACACAAGTACTAATCCTAAATATCCGGTACACTAAACTAAGATGCAAAATTGGGGGAAAAGTAGCAAAACTGAAGAAAAAGTGTACAAGATGGCTCTTGCACCATATGGCACAAAGAGGATAGGTGTATGAAGGCATTTCTGTATATAGCCCTGATTGAGTAGAATGCAAAAAGGCATCCTGACATATATGCAAAACTACGTTTGAACACTTGCGTTAACTTTCTATGGGGGAAATTCAATAAGCCGTGAGTTGATTTGCATTGGTTCATTCCCCAGTGTAAAGTGCCCAGAGCTATTCAGCCTGCAAGCTGCCCTGAGGCAGCAATTAATGCTCATTTCTGCTTGCACCCCATAGTTGCCTACTCTCGTTTGGAACGGCAAGGATATTTACAATTATCAATATTATTTTCTCCTGTGTGATACTGAAAAAAATATCTAGCTAGTTGCTTGAATATATCCTTTACCCAAAAAAGGTTCCTCTTACCACTCCGGCCCATTATCACTGAAGAGATATTTCATTGATAAATTGTGGCAGTAGGCAAATTTTTATTGTCGCAATATTCAGTGACAAAAATTAAATCATCCGTAACTCTGCATAATAATAATAAACAGACCCCATGACTTTTTTTATCATGATACATATGCTGCCATTTAAAGGTATCCTAGTACCTAGTATCATAAATTCTGCTAAGGTCATAAATGTCCTATATTGTTTCCGTTTGGGTGACATATGCAAGGAAATAGTTTTAGAAATCTAGCTTTGTTTATTTAGGTGCACGAGGAATCTAAATCTCAAAATATACTGTAAGTATTCCAAGTTTGTCATATTACAGTACTTTCCCTGACACTGGAATTTCTGTTTAGAGTGCAGAATTCTCACAGAGGCAGAGCCGCACTGCCAGGAACCTATGGTAACGGCAGCATTAGAACTGCTTCATTATCTGACATTACAATGCTGAAACATAACTCTATGATGTATGAGCAGAGAAGCAGCATTATCCTTCCAACATTATATACAATGGTGTTTCCACATGCTATTAACAGAATACCAGTACATACTGTGCAAAGGGTGTTATGTTCAGCATGCCAATAGTCAGAATGTCAACATTCAGAATGTCGATACTGTTGACATGGACAGAATGTTAACACTGTGATTGTTGACAGTCGATTTTAGGAGTAGGGTCACGCTGCGGTTAGGTTTAGGCTGCAGTTACGGTTATAGTTAGGCTCAAGAGCGTAGAGAGTCGGCCCGGGCCCCTGGGTGTGGCCACGCCAACTTCTGGAAAACAATTCTGCAGCGGTGCTGAGCGCTGAGGAGAGGGGCATTGTAAGAGCCCCTAAGCCCGGCTCAAATCCGGAGGGGAGGGTGCGATGAATGCTCAGCAGCAGTGATCAGTCTACCACTGCAGCCCAGTGTACGGAAGCATATGCTTTGCTGCTGAGAGGTAAGAGGGAGGGGTGGGGAGGGGCATCGGACCCGGGTCCCCATCAGGCCCCTCCAACAAGCCCAGGTAATTAGTACCTGCTCCCCCCTCTCTCAATGCCCCTGGTTAGGCTGCAGTTAGGAGTAGGGTCAGTCTGAGGTTAGGTATAAGGTTAGGCTGTGGTTAGGGTTAGGCTGTAGTTAGGGTTAGGCTGCAGTTAGGGTTAGGTTGCAGTTTTTATAAGTATATATAAGTATTCCGCAGTGCCGTTCAGGGAGCATCTCCATAGGAACTGGTCATCCAAATTACCAGCTAAGCACCTTTTTAATTCTGTACGTTGTATTGTATTAATAAATTACCTATTTTTTAAATACACACTGCGCTATGGAGGTGTTTTTCTTATATTGATAAGGTTGCTGAGAATTCTATTTTTGAAAGCAATATCACTTTGCAGCACTTTTCCAACACCTGCCTAAAACTTTTTCACAGTACTGTGTGGATATATATATATATATATATATATATATATATATATATATATGTGTATATATGTATATATATATATATATATATATATATGTGCATCCGGAAAGCATTCACAGCGCTTCACTTTTTCTACATTTTGTTATGTTACAGCCTTATTCCAAAATAGAATAAATTCATTTTTGTCCTCAAAATTCTACACACAATACCCCATAATGACAACGTGTGAAAAGTTTTTTTGAGATTTTTGCAAATTTAATAAAAAAAATAAAAAAGAAATCACATGTACATAAGTATTCACAGCCTTTGCCATGAAGCTCAAAATTTAGCTCAGGTGCATCCTGTTTCCACTGATCATCCTTGAGATGTTCCTACAGCTTAATTGGAGTCCACCTGTGGTAAATTCAGTTGATTGGACATGATTTTGGAAGGCATACACCTGTCTATATAAGGTCCCACACTTGACAGTGCATGTCAGAGCACAAACCAAGCATGAAGTCCAAGGAATTGTCTGTAGACCTCCGAGACAGGATTGTCTCGAGGCACAAACCTGGAGAAGGGTACAGAAAAATATCTGCTGCTTTGAAGGTCCCAATGAGCAAAGTGGCCTCCATCATCCGTAAATAGAAGAAGTTCGGAACAACCAAGACTCTTCCTAGAGTTGGCCGGCCATCTAAACTGAGCGATCGGGGGAGAAGGGCCCTAGTCAGGGAGGTGACCAAGAACCCAATGGTCACTCTGTCAGAGCTACAGCATTCCTCTGTGGAGAAAGGAGAACCTTCCAGAAGGACAACCATCTCTGCAGCAATCCACCAATCAGGCCTGTATGGTAGAGTGGCCAAACAGAAACCACACTTTAGTAAAAAGCACATGGCAGCCCACATGGAGTTTGCCAAAATGCACCTGAAGGACTCTCAGACCATGAGAAACAAAATTCTCTGGTCTGATGAGACACAGATTGAACTCTGGCGTGAATGCCAGGCGTTATGTTTGGCTGAAACCAGGCACCGCCCATCACCAGGCCAATACCATCCCTACAGTGAAGCATGGTGGTGGCAGCATCATGCTGTGGGGATGTTTTTCAGCGGCAGGAACTGGGAGACTAGTCAGGGTAGAGGGAAAGATGAATGCAGCAGTGTACAGAGACATTCTGGATGAAAACCTGCTCCAGAGCGCTAATGACCTCAGACTGGGGCGACGGTTCATCTTTCAGCAGGACAACAACCCTAAGCACACAGCCAAGATATCAAAGGAGTGTCTTCAGGACAACTCTGTGAATGTCCTTGAGTGGCCCAGCCAGAGCCCAGACTTGAATCCGATTAAACATCTCTGGAGAGATCTGAAAAATGGCTGTGCACCGACGCTTCCCATCCAACCTGATGGAGCTTGAGAGGTGCTGCAAACAGGAATGGGTGAAACTGACCAAAAATAGGTGTGCAAAGTTTATGGCATCATATTCAAAAAGGCTTGAAGCTGTAATTGCTGCCAAAGGTGCATCAACAAAGTATTGCGCAAAGGTGGTGAATACTTATGTACACATGATTTCTTATTTATTTTGTTTATTAAATTTGCAAAAATCTCAAACTTTTTACACGTTGTCATTATGGGGTATTGTGTGTAGAATTTTGAGGACAAAAATTAATTTATTCTATTTTGGAATAAGGTTGTAACATAACAAAATGTGGAAAAAGTGAAGCGCTGTGAATACTTTCCAGATGCACTGTATATATATATATATATATATATATATATATATATATATATATACATACAGGGCCGGATTAAGGGGGGGTGACAGGGGCACAGGGGCGGTTGTCCCTGAGCCCCCACACACAGAGGGGCCCCCACACAGGGTTGATGTAACGCTGCAGAGAACAGGTGCCTACAGCACCTGTTCCCGGAAGGAGGCTCTGCAGGCGCAGCTACATTATTCAACTACAAGCAGCAGCATCAGTTTTACGCTAGAGCATGACCCCTGACACACTTATTCCCCCCCCCTTACCCTGCCTGCATTTGGGGAGGAGCCAGTACGGAAAGCCACGTACCCGTGACATATGCCGCGATTTGCGGTATTATGGGGCGGGACTTGCCATATTGGCTCCGCCCCCAATGCGGGCAGTGTAAGGGGAAATAAGTGTGTCGGGGGTCAAGCCTGAGTCGAGGAGATACCGGGTCCTATTGCAGCATCAATAGTAAGAATGTATGTGTTTAGTGTGTGTATATATGAATGCATGTGTGTATAAGTGTTAGTGTGTATACTGTGTACTGTATGTATGTGTCAATGTGTGTATATGTGTTAGTGTGGGTATGCTGGTTATGTGTATGTGTTTGCCCCTGTCTTCATGTGGCCTGGGGGGGGCCTCTGTGTGGGGCTTTGGGGGGGGAGGCTCGACTCTGTGTGGCTTGGAGGGGGCCCCCACAACTTAGTTGCCCTGGGGCCCCCACAAGCCTTAATCCGGCCCTGTATATATATATATATATATATATATATATATACACATACAGTATATATATTAGGGGTGTGCACCGGCCACTTTTCGTGTTTTGTGTTTTGGTTTTGGATCTGGATCTTTCTTCGTGTTTTGGATCTGGATTGGTTTTGCCAAAACCACCCTTCCATGTTTTGGGTTCTGGGTTTTTTGTTTTGGATCTGTATTTTTTTTAAAAAAAAGCATAAAAACAGCTAAAATCACAGAATTTGTTGGTTTCTCTGCTCCTATGCTATTATTAACCTCAATAACCTTAATTTCCACTCATTTCCAGTCTATTCTGAACACCTCACACCTCACAATAGTGTTTTTATGTCCAAAAGGTTGCACCGAGGTAGCTGGATGACTATGCTAAGCGACACGAGTGGGCGGCACAAACACGTGACCCATCTAGGAGTGACACTGCAGTGGCAGACAGGATGGCAGTTAGAAAAACTAGGCCCCAAACTGTACATAATGCAAAGAAAAAAAAGAAGTGCAAGATGGAATTGTCCTTGGGCCCTCCCACCCACCCTTATGTTGTATAAACAGGACATGCACACTTTAACAAATCAATCATTTCAGCGCCAGGGTCTGCCACACAACTGTGGCTGAAATGATTGGTTCGTTTGGGCCCCCACAAAACAAGCTGGCAATTAATGTGTCCCTGCACAAACTGGCTCTACGGAGGCAAGATGTCATCCTCATCCTCCTCATCCACCGATTCCTCACCCTCTTCAGTGTGTACATCCTCATCCTCACAAAGTATTAACTCGTCCCCACTTGAATCCACCACCACAGGTCCCTCTGTACCTTCTGGAGGCTGGTCTCCCTGGAAGAGCTGATAATTCATTTTGATGAACATCATCTTCTCCACATTCTGTGGAAGCAACCTCCTACGCCTTTCGCTGACAAGGTTCCCGGCTGCACTAAACACTCTTTCGGAGTACACACTGGAGGGGGGGCAACTCAGGTAAAATAGAGCCAGCTTGTACAGGGGCCTCCAAATTGCCTCTTTTTCCTGCCAGTACAGGTATGGACTGTCTGACATGCCTACTTGGATGCTGTCACCGATGTAATCCTCCACCATTCTGTCAATGGTGACAGTATCATATGCAGTGACAGTAGACATGTCAGAAATTGTTGCCAGGTCCTTCAGTCCGGACCAGATGTCCAAACTTGGTCCTGCCTGCCCTGCATCACCGCCAGCGGGTTGCTTAGGATACCTAAGTTTTTTCCTGGCAGCCCCAGTTGCGGGAGAAAATGAAGAAGGAGCCGTTGACGTGTCACGTTCCGCTTCAGCTGACAGTGTGTTCACCAGCAGGTCTTTGCACCTCTGCAGGCTTGTGTCGGCCGGAAAGAGAGACACCACATAGGCTTTAAACCTAGGATCAAGCAAGGTGGCCAAAATGTAGTGGTCTGATTTCAACAGATTGACCACCCTGGAATCCTGGCAAAGCGAATGAAGGGCTTCATCCACAAGTCCCACATGCCGAGCGGAATCGCTCCGTCTTAGCTCCTCCTTCACTTTCTCCAGCTGCTTCTGCAAAAGCCTGATGAGGGGAATGACCTGACTCAAGCTGGCTGTGTCTGAAATGACTTCACGTTTGGCAAGTTCGAAGGGCTGGAGAACCTTGCACAACACGGAAATCATTCTCCACTGCGCTTGAGTCAGGTGCATACCCCCTCCTTTGCCTATGTCATAGGTGGATGTATAGGCTTGTATGGCTTTTTGCTGCTCCTCCATCCTCTGAAGCATATAGAGGGTTGAGTTCCACCGCGTCACAACCTCTTGCTTCAGGTGATGGCGGGGCAGGTTCAAGAGTGTTTGCTGGCGCTCCAGTCTTCGGCACGCAGTCGCTGAATGGCGAAAGTGGCCAGAAATTTTTCGGGCCACCCAAAGCGTCTCCTGCACGCCCCTGTCGCTTTTCAGAAAATTCTGCACCACCAAGTTTATTGTGTGAGCAAAACATGGGACGTGCTGGAATTTGCCCAGATGTAATGCCCGCACAATATTGGTGGCGTTGTCAGATATCACAAATCCCCAGGAGAGTCTAAGTGGGGTAAGCCACTGGGCGATGATTTCCCTCAGTTTCTCTAAGAGGTTGTCGGCGGTGTGCCTCTTACTGAAACCGGTGATACACAGCGTAGCCTGCCTTGTAACGAGCTGGCGTTTCTGAGATGCTGCTACTGGTGACGCTGCTGCTGTTGCTGCGTAAGGTGATACATCTACCCAGTGGGCTGTCACAGTCATATAGTCCTTAGTCTGCCCTGTTCCACTTGTCCACATGTCCGTGGTTAAGTGGACATTGTGTACAACGGCATTTTTCAGGACACTGAGGACACTTTTTCTGACGTTTCTGTACAGTCTCGGTATCGCCTGCCTAGTGAAGTGGAATCTAGACGGGATTTGGAACCGGGGACACACTACCTCCATCAATTGTCTAAATCCCACTGCACTAATGGCGGATACCGGACGCACGTCTAACACCAACATAGCAGTCAAGGCCTCAGTTATACGTTTTGCTTCAGGATGACTGCTGTCGTACTACATCCTCCTTGCTAAGGACTGTTGGAGGGTCAATTGTTTAGTAAAAGTAGTGGTGTTCCTACTTCCTCTCTGGGATGATGAACGACTCCCAGCAGCAGCAACAGCAGCAGCGGCAGCAGTAGGCGTAGCAATGCAGGATCCTCCAGAGGAATCCCGGATAGGAGAGTCAGTCATGCCAGTGACATGGCCTGCAGGACTACTTCCGATCCTGACTAAGGAGGAAATTGACGAGGAGGGAGTTGACGGTGTGGTTTGCAGGTGCTTGGATACAACAGGTCAACGGGATTTAGGTGTCCCTGGACTGCTTACGGTCTTAGCCAAAGTTTCTGAACTTGACAGTAACTTTTTATGAACGCGCTGCAGGTGCCGTATAAGGGAGGATGTTCCTAGGTGGTTGACGTCCCTACCCCTACTTATTTCACCTTTACATATGGTACATATGGCAAGACAGTTGTTGTCCGGATTTGGATAGAAATATTGCCAGACCAAAGAGGTGGAATGTTTGGTCTTCTGCCCAGGCATGACCGTGATGGGCTTTTTCATCCCACGGACAACAACTGTCTCCCCCGGAGCCTGATTTAAACAAACCACATCACCATCAGAATCCTCCTCGCCAACTTCCTCCTCAGCGCCAGCTACACCAGTATCCTCATCCTGTTGTACTTCAACAGTGACATCTTCAATTTGCATATCAGCAAGTGGACTGTGGGTGCTCCTTTCAGCACTTGCAGGGGGCGTGCAAATGGTGGAAAGAGCCACCTCTTCCCGTCCAGTGCTGTGAAGGTCAGGCATCGCAACCACCACCACACTTGGACTCTCCTTGGGGATTTGTGATATCTTCTTAGAAAGCACAGTTCTTCGCTGTGCTTTTGCCAGCTTAACTCTTTTGATTTTTTTAGTGGGAGGAGGGCTTCCATCGTCATGTGAAGCTGAACCACTAGTCATGAACATACTAGGGATCGACCTTAGCCGTTCCTTGCCACTCCGTGTCGTAAATGGCATATTGGCAAGTTTACGTTTCTCTTCAGCTGATTTAAATGTCTTTTTCAAGGTCATTTTCCTGAACTTTGCCATTTGGGATTGTATGTGCCCTCTACTATGACATTGGGCATCGGCCTTGGCAGACGACGTTGATGGCATGTTATCGTCTATGTCATGACTAGTGGCAGCAGCTTCAGCACTAGGAGGAAGTGGTTCTTGATCTTTCTCTATTTTATTTTTATCGGAGAAAGTTTGGTCCTCCATTTATGTTATATCGATTTGATATATACGTGCGGCTAAACACAGAAAATAATTTTTTTTTTGGTTTGGACTGGAGTGTACTTTCGGGGGTTACAGCACCCTTAACGGTCAAGCCAGCCGGCCCTTTACTTATGACACAGGCGCACGCTTGGCACTACTTTGTTGATGCACGTGCGGCTACTGCGCACACAATTCACAAACACAGAAAATAATTTTTTTTTTGGTTTGGACTGGAGTGTACTTTCGGGGGTTACAGCACCCTTAACGGTCAAGCCAGCCGGCCCTTTACTTATGACACAGGCGCACGCTTGGCACTACTTTGTTGATGCACGTGCGGCTACTGCGCACACAATTCACAAACACAGAAAATATTTTTTTTTTGGTTTGGACTGGAGTGTACTTTCGGGGGTTACAGCACCCTTAACGGTCAAGCCAGCCGGCCCTTTACTTATGACACAGGCGCACGCTTGGCACTACTTTGTTGATGCACGTGCGGCTACTGCGCACACAATTCACAAACACAGAAAATAATTTTTTTTTGGTTTGGATTGGAGTGTACTTTCGGGGGTTACAGCACCCTTTAACGGTCAAGCCAGCCGGCCCTTTACTTATGACACAGGCGCACGCTTGGCACTACTTTGTTGATGCACGTGCGGCTACTGCGCACACAATTCACAAACACAGAAAATAATTTTTTTTTTGGTTTGGACTGGAGTGTACTTTGGGGGTTACAGCACCCTTTTACGGTCAAGCCAGCCGGCCCTTTACTTATGACACAGGCGCACGCTTGGCACTACTTTGTTGATGCACGTGCGGCTACTGCGCACACAATTCACAAACACAGAAAATAATTTTTTTTTGGTTTGGACTGGAGTGTACTTTCGGGGGTTACAGCACCCTTTAACGGTCAAGCCAGCCGGCCCTTTACTTATGACACAGGCGCACGCTTGGCACTACTTTGTTGATGCACGTGCGGCTACTGCGCACACAATTCACAAACACAGAAAATAATTTTTTTTTTGGTTTGGACTGGAGTGTACTTTGGGGGTTACAGCACCCTTTAACGGTCAAGCCAGCCGGCCCTTTACTTATGACACAGGCGCACGCTTGGCACTACTTTGTTGATGCACGTGCGGCTACTGCGCACACAATTCACAAACACAGAAAATAATTTTTTTTTTGGTTTGGACTGGAGTGTACTTTCGGGGGTTACAGCACCCTTAACAGTCAAGCCAGCCGGCCCTTTACTTATGACACAGGCGCACGCTTGGCACTACTTTGTTGATGCACGTGCGGCTACTGCGCACACAATTCACAAACACAGAAAATAATTTTTTTTTGGTTTGGACTGGAGTGTACTTTCGGGGGTTACAGCACCCTTAACGGTCAAGCCAGCCAGCCCTTTACTTATGACACAGGCGCACGCTTGGCACTACTTTGTTGATGCACGTGCGGCTACTGCGCACACAATTCACAAACACAGAAAATAATTTTTTTTTGGTTTGGACTGGAGTGTACTTTCGGGGGTTACAGCACCCTTTAACGGTCAAGCCAGCCGGCCCTTTACTTATGACACAGGCGCACGCTTGGCACTACTTTGTTGATGCACGTGCGGCTACTGCGCACACAATTCACAAACACAGAAAATATATTATTTTTTTAGCACTTGGGGGGAGCACCCCTGATGGACAGAGCACCCCCTGGACAACACTACAGCACCCCTTTAGGACTGGGACACTGCACAGGACTTTGGAGTGGACACAGCCCCTATGGAGAACTGACTGCACAACACAGTCCAGCCAGCCCCTATGGACTTTGAAGTAGTGGACACAGCCCCTATTAACAACAGCAGCACAGCACAACACAGCCAGCCCCTATGGACTTTGAAGTAGTGGACAACAGCAGCACTACACTACACTACACAGCCCTAACTCCCACCCTCCCTCTTCACTGTCCACAGCTGAGTGAGAAAATGGCGCCGACGCGGGTACCTTATATAGGATCCAAAACCCGCGAGACTCGGAAGGCGGGATGATGACGTTTTGCCTCGATTTCAGATCCGAGTCAGGCGGGAAAAGTCGAGCCTGACTCGGATCGGACTCGGATCGGGGGGGCTCGGGGGGGTTCGGATTTCAGAAATCCGAACCCGCTCACCCCTAATATATATATATATATATATATATTATACTTCAAATGTATTTTAGTTTAAAAATAGTAGCTTTATGTGCAACCTGAGCCTATCTAAAATGCATCAGCGAATGAAGCGGATAAAAATACATTCTTGCTACTCTCATGGAAAATTAGCTTCATGGGAAATAATGCAAAAGTCATCAAAACGATTAATTATATATCTTTCAAACACTGCAGTCCAGTTTTAGAGCTTTATATGTTATCCTAATGACAAATCACATTTAAAGCCTAATTTTAATCAAGAATAGGATGACTGCAGCTTTGTTTAAATTCACAGCCTGTAGTTTATACTTACAAGGTTATACAATAGCCACAAGATCGTGCATCAGATGTTTACTAGATACTCATCACTTCTTCCCGCAGGAGCAATACTCTGCAGGCCTTGCACAAAACAATCATGGGTCATTCTGTACAAAGCTGTCACATGAGGGTAACAGAATACAGGGTTTAAATCAGATGTGGGCGCTAATGCAATTACAGCTGTGATCCCATATGTAGCTGCTGTGCGAAAATATGCTAAAGCTGGAAATGTATTGAGACGTCCACCGGTGGCTTCACAGATCCAAACAAGTGCGTACAAATACACAGCGGCGGTGGCCGATCCTGCGATAATCGTCCATCTGAGTAACCCTATGCATACTTGCCGGCATTCAGCTCCCTCCTTCCGGGAGGGAGCTGAATGCCTGCACACAGCGGGGGCGCGGCCGGGCAATGGGTCTGTTTTGGGGGCGTGGCTGCACGATCACATACCCGCCCCCTCCTCATAATGCCGAAAATAAATGCATTGTAAATCTGGTGCTGAGCCACGATGACTCGATTCACCGCGAATCGCGTCATTGGGCCCCCCGCTGCGAGGGTTTTCTAGTAGGTAGTCTGGAGGGCAGGCTGCAGGCGGGAGGCTTGCCTGCCTTTCCGGGGGTCGGGAGCGGCACCCGATATTCGGGAGGCTCCCGAGTAAATCGGTAGGGTAGGCAAGCCTGCCTATGGTCGCGCAAAATGGCAGAGGGAGCTGAGACGCTGGTGCCATATTTTAAGCTTACGGCATCACAGATGTAGGCTGATACACACCCCAAAAACAGTCACGGCACACCTGTGTTTCTGAAGCCACTCCCCGTAACTGCCCCCAAACGGTCCCTGAATGTCAATCACTTTGCGCTTAAATCCTCCATGCGAGTGGGATTGCAAAGGTACCTTGGCGCGTGCGCAGTGCGATTGTGTCCCACCGATAATCGCTCAACTACGTAAATATCTGCATTGTGTCAACATCTGAAAAAGGGGCACAATCTTCAAGCTTAGCAAGAAACAACGCACCAATACATGAAGGAAATGAGCAGGGTTCATTATAGCTCTAATATATAGTTACTTCTACAACATGCAAGCGCACAGCCCTCTCAAGGGCTCCCACTGCAAGGGAGAGGGGACAGGAGCTGGGTAAGTAGCAGGGATGGGGTGGATGGAATGAAGTGCAGAAGGGGGATGGATGGGTCAATTAGCTGTCAGAGCGGGGGGCAGCGGAAAGTGGGATGTAGACTGGGTTGGGTTTGGGCAGACTGAGGTGACCCAGCATACACCTTTTATTAGCATAAATAGTGTTCCGGAGACAAAAAGTTTCTTCCGCCGTCTTATATTTATAGATATGGAATTAAGAGAACATGAAGGCACCTGTTTATTAAGTTTTACCCTGAATTCAGACATACACGACTGCTTCCGCTCACATTTAGGATGCAGAGGTATTTAACAAAGGATACATCGCAAACATCGACTGTCTTAAACCCATGTACAGCTGAATAGCACCATCTCCATAGTCATGTATGGGAATGGTGGTCTTGTCCATTTTAACAGACTGAGAAAAGTTTAGCATTAGTCTGCCCTAGAAAACCCCTATGGAAAGAGCTACCAGACAGCTATGCTTGTTCATACACAGAACATAGGGCCTGATTCAGAGCCGTTCGCTATTTGCGGTCGTTCGTTCAAAAACAAGGGGTGGCTATTCAAATTGTAGTCTGTTCACGCCTCTAAGTCTGAACGAGCGAGCAAAACATACGCTCGTTTATTTGTTAAAAACGCCCCCTGGCCGCTCGCATCCTACGTCATGTCCGCTATTTATTAGATTAATCGAGTACATCGACCAGCGTATGAACTGCTCGCTATTCTTGTGGTTGGTGTTTGCTACCACAAATTTGCGAGCAGTTCTGGCTATAAAATAACCCAGTGACGTGGTCAATGACGCTGCTGTATTAATTATGCACACCCATAATACGCCCGTTTTGACCTTTAAGCACGCCTGCGTTCGGATCTCCACTCCCCGTTTTCAAGCACCTTCCCCTGTTACCACCCACATACGCCTCCTCCTGTCACTCAAAATAGCAGGCACTCGCTATATAGCGTACAAACGATTTTTGGCCGCACTGACTGGTTCGCGCATGCGTACTAAAAACCGTACGCATGCGCAGATGTGCAAACATCGCTCGGAACGAGCGTACTGCCGCTAACGAGCGGCTCTGAATGAGGGCCATAGTCAGGACGGAACCCTGCACTGGGACAGCTGCTTATCAGAGAAGCGGCCCTGACAAGGAAATAATGGTAAGTAGTGCCGTAAAGGTTAAGAAAATGTACTTTACCCCCCCAAAAAGAATGTAATAGACCACTTAGAGGCAACAAATGGAAAACTTAATTTTATTGAACAGATTCTGACAAAAGAATTATACTAAGGTGTTTTGGTAATAAATGTATTACGGTACCTTCAGTGAAAAAGCTGCTTCGAAATTATTTGTTTTTCAGCCAGACATTTATACCAAGGACACAGCACATTTTGTAAAGAAATATTTTTAAGATCATTAACTTTCAACAAAAAGAGAATTAAAATGTCCCTCTCACTCCCTGCATCCTAAACCCTTTGAGCATCCGTGGCATCAGCTGGAAAGTCAAATATGAATCTAATTGGTTGCCATGGGTTACAGCGGGTTGCATAATCTTATTAAATAAGCCCCTATTTTCAAATTGTAGATGGCTGGAGACCATAGTTACTTGTTTTAGCGAGAATTGGGAAGGCGGAGGTCCATGGCAGATGTGATGCAGATAATTGCATCATAGTGGCCAAGATGATGTGATATATAGCAAAAGATCCAGGAGAACAACATCAAAATCAGGAGTCTCCTGGAAATCCCAGGAGAGTAGACAAGTATGGTGCAGACCTATTATCAAGCCTGCGTTGGTTTGGGTTGGAACAGGCGCGGAGAGGAGATTTGAGAGGCATGGATGAACTTAGGTGGTTTAAGCCAGGACCATCTCATGTACAGATGTGAGGAGGTAGAGATATGGCAGTGGATTATGGGCCCGAAGACGAGAATAGTAATAGAAAGTCTTTGTTGAAGAGCAGGTTGGAATGGAACTGGATATATAATACTGAATGAATGAGCATAATCAGATTGGGACCGATGATGATGATGATTTGAAGAACTTGATGAATTTGAATCCGATGTAGAAGAATTGATGAACTTGATCGGTTTGAGACCAATGTTTAAGAATTGAAGAACTTAATTGATATGAGTCAGATATTAATGAATTAATGAACTTGATCGGTTGGAACCGATGTTGATGAATTGAAGAACTTAATTAATATGAGTCCAATGTTGGAAGCATCGGATGAGACCAGTGGTTGGAGGTATCGGCTTGACCCGATGGTGGATGTAAGAAAAAGTCTCAGTGGTAAAAACCAGACTCGTGTGCGAGATGGTATAGGAGACTTGTTTACCAGATCTAGGAACTGGATATAATGGACTGGGACCGTTCAGATACAGAGGCCCTGAATCTGGGCGTTTTTTTTTTGTGCGGCCTCCTGGCCACCCACATCTATTGCGAGCGGCCAGGATGATGGTCGTGATGGTCAAGACCATTGCGACCATCGGGCTTGCGACGAGACCCTTGTGGTAGGGTCTCGTGGCCGCAAGCCTCAGAGAGCTTCTGGCTCTAATAGAGCCGGAAGCTCTCCCACTGACATCACTTGTGATATCAGTGGGGCCGCCCACAAACGGCAGGCATTCGCTTGGGAACGCATCCGTATGTGAAGCCACCCCTGGCCACGTCTACCAAACGGGGCGAGCTGTCAATCACCATCGACAGCTCGCCCCCTTTGGTGCGAGACCCAGAGCAACGGAGCACCCGTCGCTAGTCGGGTCCATCGTGCGCATGCCCAGTGGGCAAACATCGACCCGGTTGCGAGCTCTCAGCCCAGAGTACCTTGGAGTTCAGCACTGACCTGTAACTTCAGCAAGAAGCGGCATTGTACTGGCAATGAGGGCCAGTCAGGAAATGGAATTTATAGGGGTGTATCCCCAGGGATTGGATGCTGCAATCAGCTGGTCTGGGAGCAGTGCTCTGAGTGGAGGAAGAGCATCAGGTGACAGAGTCCAACATGGATGCGCCCATACTATTGTTCTGGAGGGAACTCTGGCGTGCAGTTTGTATACCATCATGCTGGGGAGACATGCTGTGAGCAAGTGACTGAGGAGAGCCATCTCCATGACAGTGACAGGACACTGAGCAGACAGAGCAAGAGTAGACCTCAGCACCAGCCGGGAACGATGTGCAGTGTGAGCGAGCCTCTGTGCCTTTCCGGGAGGAATGCACAGCACGTGCTGACCTCAGGGCTAGCCTGGACAGGCACCGGAGAGGTAAAAAGGTGGTTTTAAGTGCCCGGAGCGTGCCACCTATAGAATAACAAATAATGTTTCAGCATTTCCACAATTAAGAAGCATGGAAGGCTTGTTAATGTATTAACATGATGTTGAGGTAAAAAGGGAACTTGTGTGTTAAGCTAGGTACACACTAGACAGAGTTGGTCAACCATGCTAACAACTAGACCGACCAAAAAGATCCTGAAAACGTCCGATGTGGAGCGTACACACTTCTCAATAATTGCTCATTTGCAAACATCCTGTAGATTCCAAATCATCTCGTCGATATAGTGTCTCCGTAACACTGTCAGATAATTGTGCTATCTAGGTGGAAAACGCTAAGTAATTATTATAATGGGCTAGACTGAACGGACAATACAGGAAGCACAATACTCTCTCTTAGGGTATTGCTCTTGTATTTTTTAGAAGCTTAGTATATACTCTCAGTGGTGTCACTAAGGACGTGCAGGCGGCACCGAGTGACACCATCCGAGGGGGTGACACCAAAATAGCAAAGTCGCTCTGCTATTTTGGTGTCACCCCCTCGGATGATGTTACTGAGCGTAGAGCACCGGTGATGGATGTCGCACGCCTGCGCGTGTCATCCATTACACACGCCATGCTGTCAGGGGAGGCTGGGTGCTGCCCTCAGGGCCGTAACTAGGGTAGTGCGACCAGTGCCATGGCACAGGACACCGCAGGGCAGGGGGCACTGTTTGGGCCTGTCAATTTTCTGTTTATTATCATGCTCATTTGTAGCTTCCTCTTATTTTATCCCCAGCATCTCCTGTCCTCCGAAAAAAAGAAAAAACGTATGGGCGCTAACCTATATGAGGGGTAACAGCCTTAAACAATCTGTGATATAACAATCAATTTACTTAGCCTTATTGAAAATGGGAAAATTGCTGGATTCCCATACACTATACAACACAAAGACAAATAGGCGCTAGTCAAAAAAAAGAGAAAATATATCAATTTATTACACAGTCTAAAACAAAAACAATAAAAGAAAAGAAAAATGGTTAATAAGCTTAAATGTATAGATAAAAATACATTTTAAAGTCTATAAAAATTAAGCTAATTTGTGGGATTGCAATTAATTCCTGGACAGTTGGTACAACATGATAAAACTTATAGATCAGCAATCTGCTGAAGACATGGAAGATAAATACCAAACCGATTAAAATACAATGTAGCAAAGATGTTTACCAGTATAAATTGTAACAAAACTAGATATATTATCTTTGCAAGGAGATTCCCACTACAGATATATTAAATGGTGTTAGAATGGGTAAAAAACATAGAATACATATGATAAATATGACAAATGAATCGAAATCACGCGATCCAGCTATAACTCATATAATCCACGTGGTCAGTGTGTCGTTTGTTAAAAAGAAACACCAATTATTTCTTCTTTGTATAGAATTTCAGAGATTGCTTTGAATAGATATAATGGCCCTCATTCAGAGGCGGTCGGAGGATGCAAGCAGTCGCTCAGAAACTGGGCGGCCGCTTGCATCCTGACCAGCCGCCTCTGTTTCGGTCGTTAGGCTGTGGGTTAACACCCACAGCTTTAACGACCGCTAGGATGATGGTCGCGATGGTCATTGACCATCGCGACCATTGGAGCTTACGACAAGTCCCTAGGGTAGGGTCTCACTTGTCATAAGCCCCGGAGAGCTTCTGGCTGTCAGAGCCGTAAGCTCTCCACTGACATCACTAGTGATGTCGAAGTCAGTGGGGCCTCCCCCAAATGGCAGGCGTTCCCATGGGAACGCCTCCGTTTGGGCTGCCACCCCCCCAGCCCGCCTTCCAAACGGGGCGAGCTTTCAATCAACATCGACAGCTCACCCCCTTTGGAAAGAGACCCACTACGACCGGCGCTGTCGGTCGTAGCGGGTCTCACGCATGGGCACGAAGGAGCCGGCTCCCTCGTGCGCATGCGCACTAGACAAACATCGAGGCGGCCGTGCGGTCGTAGACCGTACGGCCGCCTCTGAATAAAGCCCAATGTCCAGAGCCAAATAAATGTATGGTTAATACTCATACAAATAGTGGTAATACAGGCATTTGTCTTGATAAAAGTTATTCAAAAAACACACGGATAGATTAAACCCCTTAGTTCCTGGGGATATCAGTATGGTGGAGGATATTCA
Source organism: Taudactylus pleione (assembly GCA_031769625.1). Taxonomy (NCBI): domain Eukaryota; kingdom Metazoa; phylum Chordata; class Amphibia; order Anura; family Myobatrachidae; genus Taudactylus; species Taudactylus pleione. Next base: position 3,473,888 of record JAUIMM010000010.1, on the reverse strand, counting down.
ATTATCAACAGAAGATTTGGAAAAAAAATTATAAGCATGCATGCAGATAAAAAAAAAGGTTATATAACCTATAATTTTGTGGTTATTAGCTTTGATGGCTTACGTGATCACCCAAATATCCACTGTCAATGCGTGTACTTTGTATCCTTATCCCCGGCTCAAATACTGCTGCTCTCGGCTGGCCGTTTCAGGTACGCACGGGTGACGGTGTGTAGGTGTATATACCCCACTTCACATGTGATAATTGCTGGCTGAAAATCAGCCTTCTTCCGTGTTCCTCCTCCTGGGCCGCAATATTGATTCTAAAGTAATGCAGTATAAAGCAGGTAAACCACGCAATGTTTCTCCTTCTCCCGGATTATAGGCTCTCCACCCCAATACTGGTTAACGCGTTTCAACATTGTTCTGAGGAAGCCCCGAGTGGTAATACACAGCTTCACAGTGGTGCCCTTATACACAGCCACACAGTAGTAGTGCCCTTATACACAGCCACACAGTAATAGTGCCCTTATACACATCCACACAGTAAAATACATTGAAAAAGCCAGATCCATGTTAAATTATATGTACTGTAATATAATGTCCCCAATTCACATAATGCCACACAGTGCCCTAAATTCACATGCCACACAATAGTGCCCCCAATTCACTTTATGCCACACAGCAGTAGTGCCCACACAGTGGTGCCTTATACATACACAGCGGTGCCCTTATACACAGCCACACAGTAGTGCCCTTATACACACCCACACAGTAGCACCTACCTTACACAATGCAGCCGCTGATGTGCCTGGAATCAAGGAGCTGGGGGTGACATGTGGGGAGGGGCCCACTAGTCCAAAATAGGGAGAGCAGCTGTATGATGTGGCCGCCAGCTTTCCCACCGCTCACCGCCCACCCATGGCCGTGCCCGGCCCTAGATACTCCCCTGAGAATAAGGAAAGTACTGTATGCTTTTAAAAGGTGTCAAATGGCTGATTTGTGCAATTTAAAAAAAAAAGAAGTAAAATAGTGTAAAAAGCTGTAGAATTTTTAATTACAAAGGTATTTAACGGAAAATGCAAAAAAAATTTAATAAAAAAGATGCTTTTGGGGTAATTTGAGGCACCTAAAAAAAATATAAAAAAATTATTAAAAAAAGCAAGTTTTTATCTTCAAAATAAATGCTTTCATTATATTTGGGGTGCTTTATTTAGCTCAAAAGTGTAAGTAATTATTGGCCCAGTTAAGGTGATTGAAATTGTCTAAATGTCTAAATGCCTAATTAGTTATTAGGCAGGGGGTAGGAGTGGGGGGTGTCCAAGAAGTTCTGAAGCAAGTCCCAACATTTTTACCTTAAAATAACGTTTTCCTACCTTTTCACCTGCTCGGGGGGTGCGAATAAAAACAGGCGAATTTACTCTGAAAAAAGAAATGCGAATTTGGAATTAATTTGCAAATGTAATTCGCAATGCGAATTTGCTGTGAATTTACCTCACGGGACCAAACTCGCGCCTAACTGAATTCCCCCCTATGTGTATAGAGTGAAAACAAAGAGAAATAGTGCTGTTCTTTACCATTTTCGGGATATCATTTGACACAATAAAAATGGAAACATGCTATTAATGAATAAATAATAGCAATGTTTTGTGCAACATGAAAAAGATTGTTTAAAAAAAAAGATTTTATAATATTCATGGTCTGACAAGACTGTTCTACTCCTATGTTGCCATAACAACAAACAGAACCAAATCAGTACGTCCAGGGGTATATTTACTAAAGTGCGGGTTTTGAGTTGCCCATAGCAACCAATCAGATTCTAGCTATTATATTCTATTGGCTTGGTGTATGTTATGGATTATATGAGAATCTTTGTTTTATTAACACTTTTTTCTTACTATTATAACTTTTTTTACATTTTTTTATTATATTTATCTGGCAAAGTACCCTAGCATACAGACACCTGTTCTGACACTAGGGGCACTGTTGTAAAGATGCTCTGGTTGTTACTTTTTCTACACCATCTCTTGTGTGCAGGACACAATGATACAGACCCCAACATAATAATTTGCTGACAGCAGGGAAAGGGTTAGTGACATTTTCTCACCACTTTCCTGTCTACATGACTTATTTCAACTCGGACTCAATGTCCTAATACCTTTTTTTCCCCACTTTTGTCTAGATTGAATTAACATGAACTAAATTAACTAATTGATTGTAAAGAGTTTTGACTCTTTTATTAACATTAATTACTTAGTTTGGTCTTAAGGGGCTCATACATCAGCGACGGATTGTCGCAATTCCCCAATCCCCAGATGCCGGGGTCGAGACATAGATGAATCCAACATGTTGGAATTCCCTGATTTGCAGATCCAAAATATGATTGGGATTGGCAAATCTGGGAACATGAAGAACTTCCCCAATGGATCGACGATCCACAATGGACACCAATCAGCGTTTCCAATCTGCGGTTCTAGTTGGTTCGGGGAAACGGCCACAAGTATTTGCGTTATTACAGAAAAAATAGCAATTTATCCTGGGTCAAATTAGCAATTTTGGCAGGTAGAACAATGTTTAATTTAGCAACACTTTCCACGAAACGCCAACGAATTAATTTCAAAGAACTCTTATTTAACCTATAAATCATTTAAAGGCATAGTGCTAATGTTCTAGTACTTGTCTGTATCTTACTCCACTTTCAGATAACACAATTTTTATTTATACTTGCCTACTCTCCCAGGACCTGCAGGAGGCTCACGATTTTTCAGGTAGCCTCCCCGCACCCCTGGAAGAGTATGCACTGCTCCCACATCCCGCCCACTTCCTAGAGAAGTGGAATCGGCGGACCCATGAGGAGGGGGCACCCCCTAATGACGCAATTGTGCCATTAAGCCGCACCCCCTATTTAAATATGCCTGTATTTTACTGCAACGGGTGTGGAGCCTAATTACACATATAGTCTGGCCTCGCCCCCATCACCTCACCCCGTGTCTCATCTCTGACTTTCTCCCAGAGAGGGAAATATCAAGGTAGGCAAGTATGGTTTTATTGAACACTAACATTCATTTTATACATTTCAATGCTACCTACAGAAGATACAGTAGCACAAGGTTAATGATGTGCGAAACCAAGGGTTTATAGTTTGTACTGCTTAGCTCCACTAAGAATACCAGATGTCTATAATTACAGCATTGTATCATAGCCTGTGTACAAACTAGGATCAATAGATCTCTTGAAAATCTATTCTATACAGAGCGTAAAATGAAAAAGTAGTACAGTATTGTCATGTTTCCAACAGCATAGTCCTGGTTTTGTGTGTGGCATTACCAGCTGTAAGCTGACTGAGAGAACGGAAATATATTTTACTGAAAAGTCTTTTGTTCATAAATCTCTATATTAGTTTTATACACAATTTCTCTTTTGTTTAATTAAATACTTATTTACATTGTCCATTTTCTCCAATAGGACTGTTTGTTATGTTGATAAAGTAAAAAAATTAATAAAACCAAAGTTTCATGTATTTTGCATCTGATTACCCCGTTTTTCCAAGCTGGTTTTAAAATCTGATTTAAGCAATGAGTGAAACATTTTTAGCATCTTTACATCATTCCAGGCTTTGGTTCATGGTAAAACACAGTTTTCTAATTACTCTCCAGATCCAGTTCCCAGCACGTGTACTTAAATTCATGTCAGCAACTTGTCAACACCACAATGTGTGCTTACCATGTTTGTGGACGGGTATTCATCTGCAGCAGACCATGAATCTTACCACAGTAGGGATTACAGATTGAAATGTATGAACTAGTCAGAGAGTTTCTATAGCCAGACACATTTTCTAATAAGGAAAGTACTCGTAATTTTGGAAATTTTGCAAGTGAATGAAAACTTTGCTCAGATGAAGCAGCCAGTTTGATATTGGCACATGTTAAAAAGTAAACAGTGAAACCATACTAGTCTTCCAACTACATAATACAAAACTTATATCCTATATATATATATATATATATATATATATATATACAGTGCTATCTGTCAGCAGGAACTCAGGATGCTCGCTAGATGCGTTCGCTCGCTAAATGCGTATGCTAATTCGGCAAGGCACGCGATCGCACGGCAAGTCATAAGCACGCCCACTATGTCTTGGCGTGCGATCGCTCTGTGTATGCAGATGCCCACCAGCCTGTTTTAAGATGCCCACTTGCGCATGTCATCTCCAGGAAGTGTAGGCAACCATCGGTAACATCAAGTACCATTGGATGCTGTGCTGGTGGTTGACCATACCCTACCGCAAACACTGCGAGCGGTTCAGTGTAAAAATTAAGCCAAGTGACGTGTACTATGACGCTGCGTCTTAAGTATGCACACCTCTGAAAATGGCATTAAGGCGTAGTTGCAGTTAGGGCGTGTGCCTCCCCTTAAAAAGTGGGAGGCACATATAGAAACATTCCTACACCGTTCACCTGATTTGGATGTAATTACCCTCAAATTAAATCTGAAAGTCTGCAGTTAAGCACATCTTGTTTGTTTCTTTTCAAAGCCATTGTGGTGGTGAATAGAGGCCAAAATATGAAAATTCTGTCAATGTCCCAATATTTATGCACCTGACTGTATATATATTTATATAATTGTTTTTCTGTAGCTTCAGAAAAATAGCCCTGTATACATATACTTTCAAAGATAGAAGTGTTAACAGTTTAATGAGTAGTATGCAATGGGTCTGATACAGAGGTGCACGTAGTTCATGCACGGCTGTAATTTCTCACGGATTCATAAGTGCAAAAACAAGCAAATGTCATCCTGAGCATTCCTCTTATGTACTATGGGCCCGATTCACAGTTGTACGCTAATAGCATCACTGCTGTGTCTTTGGATGCAGCAGCAATGCTAAAATATGCTAATGCCACAGGAGGCATCTCAAGAAAAAAGATGTCTTCTGTCGCCAATGGCCGCAGTCATTACCTACGCAGCATCGGATCACTATCAAGACCATCGATTGAGATGGCTGCAGTCATTGCCTATCTAAGTTTAAGCTTACTCAGAAAGGACAACAGAACATCTCTACTGGGGTCAGGAAATCTGCATCAGGAGAAGCCGACCATGGCCTCAGCACTACCACCAAACAGAGGTGATACGCCTCCATTTTGGGGCACGGTCCTCATTACTGCCCCCCAAATGTTGCAGTCTGTCAATTAGGCTACGTCATCCAGGGCACTGGCATCGCAGCTTCGGGTTTCCGTACTTGTCTGAATCAGGATCTATGTGAGCAATGCACAACTGGACTGGGGGATCTGATCTCTCCACCATCGACAAAACATCGACTCCCCTGTAGCTGCTGTGCTAAGAAAGAGAATGCAGCCACGTGCAGAAACACAACCATGACACTACCAAAACATGGCCATGCCATCTAATCTTTTTGTGATCACTTTAGGTCAAGTCCCAGTCTCCCTGAAACGCTCATGGATCGTAGAAGCCATGTGAAGTTATAGTGATATTGTATGTGTACACCATCCTCTACATTGTGTCACGCATGCACAATAAAGTTTTTTTAGACTATTTGCGGATGGCAGTAGCAAAACATCTCAATTGCAAAAACATTGGCACTGCATGCACATCTGTATCAGGCCCAATGTGAGGTGACTAAGTGCATAATCTGCATAGAATATTATCCAATAACATTATATAATGTTTATTATTATATATATTATATATATTATATTATATTTATTATAACATACACCATTTTAGGTCAACATGTTCGTAATTTCCTTGACCACTTACTTAGATTACAGCATTATACCTCAAGCTTAGTTCTAAAATGTTTTAGTTTTTTTTCACGTCTGCCAATATTTTCTGTAATTTTTTATTCTTCAGTAACTGCAACTATGGAAAATCAAACATTTGAACTTATAATTGATGGTTTTGGCACAAATGGACAGTTTGTTTGGAATCCATTCAGGCTATTAATGAGCATGATTAGTTAAAAAAAGCATTCTATGAAGTCACACATTGTTAAATGTTGTATCTAAAGTAAAATGTAGGTTACATTGCTCAATGCAGAATTACCTTGATTTTTAAATACTATCTGGGTTCAAAAGATAATCATCTAGCCATCATGAATAGCTATCACTTCAATTCAATGTACAAAGGGACTTGATACACTGGCCTTTATGTCACCTGAGCATGGCTAAATGCCCTTGCTGAATTATAGCGGCTCTAGTGGTGGGCAAGCAGGGCTAGTCACCCTACCGGCACCGTCTAATCTGATGGCTCCTGCCCGCTCTTGTCCACCGCTGTACCATGATGTGCAGGGAACAACTCCATGTCATGGCGGTAATAAACTATGGCGGCGCCATGATTTGCAGTTGTTCCCTCCCAGGGCATAACCAGAGGTGTGGGGGCCCCATAGCATAATTTCCTCGGGGCCGTCCCCTCTAGCCCCATAATTCCTAAACCCCTTCAGTCGCATAATACCCCCACCCCAGCCCCTTAATACATACACCCCCCCAGCCCTGTGATACTTACCTCCTGAATGCGATGCGCCAATGTAATTTTTAATCAGTAGCCGATTGCGAGTCAATCGGAACTCACGGACCAGCAGCCGCTGCTAACTGGCTGTTGGTCCGCGAGTTCCTATTGGCTCATGTCTGTCTCCTGATTGAAAAAGACATCGGCGGCAGCAGCACTGTACTTGGCTACAAAGGGTTCAGGGGTTGCTTGCTGGGCCAGCGGGCCCCCTAAGTCGCCGGGCCCCATAGTAAGGGCACCCCTTGCACCCTCTATAGTTACGCCACTGTTCCCTCCCACTGTCTCCAAGAATGCCGGTGCCCACTGCCGGGCATGAGGGCGTCACACCGAGTCACAATCACATCACGCATGGCATTCTGAAGCAGCAACGGTGAGCAGAGGACGGACTTGGAGCAGTAAAAGGAGGAGAGACCCATCTGCCTTTTCAAGGTAAGTTTAAAGCAAACGGCGTCACCCCCCCATGCAAAAAGCCTCCCCCAGTCAAACTGCGCCCTCCCTATGCAGCGCGCAGGGCCTTTTATTCTGTTTATAAGCTTGATTATTTTTGGCCCTTGGCCACACCCCCAATCAGGCCACATACCCCGAGCTCAGGGCGCCAAAGGAAACTTTTGCCCTAAGCTCCGGAATGTATAGAACCGGCCCTGGCTGAATACACAACAAAACTGAAATGATAAAAAATTGCTTGGCAGGTATGCTTACTGTTGCTGTAGCCTATCACACAAACTCTAGCTTCTAGTTCCCCAAAGTAAATCTGCAAACCAACAAAGATTAATATTCTGGCTGCAGTTCAGGATCATGAACTGCAGCTGCTATGGTATGCAAAAACTGTGGCACGGCATCCTGGGATATGCAATTCCACAGCTGGAGTGCCACAGGTTGCTTTCCCCAGCATATACACATGATAATTGCATACCATTGGCAGAGTATCATTATTAGTGTTAGACTGTGAGACGAGGGGGTTAGGTTGGGCACTAGAGAGAGGTTGGGGTTATTAGGGTTAAGCACTGGAGGTAGGGATTAGGGACCTCATTCAGAGCCAGTCGCACAGAGCGTGCGGTCGGTCTGAATGAAGGGAGGACCTCTTGGATTTTCAAGACGTCCTCCTTTGCGGTGGTAAGGCTGTGAGTTAACACCCACAGCCTTACGACCGCCTAAGGTGATGGTCGCGATGGTCAAGACCATCGGGGCTTACGACGAGACCCTAGGGTAGGGTTTCCCTTGTCGTAAGCCCCGGAGAGCTTTCGGCTCTGTCTGAGCCGGAAGCTCTCCACTGACATCACTAGTGATGTCAGTGGGGCCGCCCCCAAACGGCAGGCGTTCCCATGGGAACGCCCCCGTTTGGGCTGCCACCCCCCCGGCCCGCCTTCCAAACGGGGCGAGCTGTCAACCAAAATCGACAGCTCGCCCCCTTTGGATCGAGACCCGCTACGACCGGCGCTGTCAGTCGTAGCGGGTCTCACGCATGCGCACGACGGCGCCGGCGCTGTCGTGCGCATGCTCTGTGGGGGGCCATCGACCCGGTCCGAGCGCATCAGCGCTAACGACCGGGTCTGAATGACCCCCTAGGTTAGGAATGTGGCAGGCATACTTACCAGAACACTGGCACATCAGATTATTCCGCTGGAACTGACCGTCACATGACAACCGGAACCCAGAAGCCACTGCAGAACACATCGCTGCCGTCTAGAGGAGGTAAGTTATTTCTGGAGCACCAGGGATGATATATCGACATTTTATTATGTCCGCATTTCATTATTGTCTACATGATCAATGCCGACATTATGAACATGTCTATATTCTCATGTCAGCATTATGAATGTCGGCATATCATACCTAAAATGGGACTGAGGTGGTTATAGGATTTGGGTCATGGTCTACTTTGTCTTGATTTTCAAATTGGAATTTTAAATTCTAAATTGAAAATCAGGACAAATTAGGACAGTCATTTCTAGCACAGAGTACATCCTACACCTACACTATTACATTTATTGCAAGATATAGCAACAGCAATCCTTGTATAATTTACTTTATTTAACATCCTGACAGTGATTAGTGAATAACAAATACAGCTAAAGATGCCTGTAGACTGTAACCGGTGGCACACGAGCAGCCACAACCCGAGAAGTGAAGGAGGGAATTCGCAGGGATAGAGCGAATATTTATACATTCATGTAATATTTCCTACATTTGCACTACAAGTGTAGGGAAAAATCTCTCACCACAACCACAGTTTGAACGCAGATTGTGGTAAATATACCCTCATGTATCCTCTGTCTCAACTCCAAAGTTTCTTTGTCAAGCTTATAAGTATTTGTTCTCTTTTTATGTAATATTTGGTGCCTTCCACATAAACAATGGTGATGACCAGCAGCTGCTCCTTACCTGTCTGGCCTGGAGGGTCTGTAATTGTGTACTTAGGCAAGATCGCAATCCGGCTGGCTTCTAGAGACTGCATCGGCTGCAGCCACTAGAAGCTGGTAAGGGCTGCCGTTATATCACGGGAGTGATTTCCCTTGGGAAGCACTCTCTGCTAACGCAGTTTGGACTAGCAGTCTCAGGGGGAGAAAACACCTCCACCTGGCGCTGCTTGTTTGGCTGTGATTAGCATTGAGCACTTCCAATGGAAAGTCACTGCCACTGCTAGTCAGGTAAAATCTGCCACTGGAGATGACAGATATGATTGCCAGTAGTGGCTCAGTACAAAGCTGTCACACTTGTTGCCGTCCTCAAATCACACATACCTACTTTTCAAATTCCTCCTGAGAGACCCTGGAGGGATGAAGGGGTTGAGGGCTGTGGGGGACATGGTGCTGTGAATTGTATCCCTGCCCCTTGCTGTGAATTGCCCTAAACTGCAGGAGGCCCATTGACACTTCACCTTAAGGATGGTCATTGACGGATGTACCATCGATGATCTTCATCAATAGTGCCATTGGTGGTTTACTTTTATGGCAGGAAACTGCAGCCTCTCTAACAGACTGGGAGGCGGGACAGGACGGGCCTATCAAGGAAGAGAGCAGTGCTATGTTACTGCATCAGAGGTGAAGCTACTTTGCCCCCAGGGGTGATTAAAAAAACATTGCTGCTCTTTACGCTGTTGATGGCGGAGAACCATCGGATCTCCGCCACTGATGTCAAAAGCATTGACCATCGGTGACAAACCATCAATGGTTGCTAACCATCACTGGGTAAGTGGGTGGGATCCAGGAGGTTGGCCTACACTCTCTCATGGCCACATTGTAGCTAGCGGCCGTGTCACAGTCACCGCACCCAAGTGCCCACCCATGATGGGAGCCCCAAGTAGGAGACTCCCTTACAGGCAAGGCACAGTAAAAACCTGCTCTGCACCCACAAAAAAACGAGGGTAAAAAAGCATGAGAAAGAAGGTTAGACGAAAGAAAAGGAAAAAAAAAGAGAGAAAGGAAGAATGAAATTATCCAGGTAGGTGTATGTTTAGCATTATTTATCTATTTATGTATTCTAAAATAAGCTATCAGCTTATAATTATATATTTCTTTTAACTTATTTAAATTAATCTTAAAAAATGTTTATTGTTTTGAAGTAGCAGATTATTATTCCTCATGAGCAAATTTTCATTTACGCCAGGCAGTGGGAGATTTTAACATTTCTGAGCTACAGTGGTGCTAGTATAATGAACAAGTACCTTTCTTTTTTTTATAAACCAAGAAAACTGTAAATAATACTGTGTTAGAAAAAAATGCTTTAGATCAGGAATAAAGCAGTTTCTCAATAACTTCTGTTTTACCAGAACATGGGATACCATCTTGATGCATGATAAATAGGCTGTAATAGAAGGGTTATTGCCAGTAGTGCAAGTAAGGCGGCACAGGCCGGTACAGCGAACCATTAAGAAATTGGCAGCCGGTATGCCGTACCACCCGACCACCTTACTACCGTCATTAGCTGCACGCCGAGTGAGTCACAGTGCTCAGCTGTGAGACGGAACCCGGCACTCGGGCCAGTCATGAGTGACTGGGGGCAGCCCAGCAGCAAGATGCTGACGCTACGGGATGGACAATATCAGAATTGGGGCGGCAAAGTGACTGGCGTTTCTGGGCGTTGACTGGGAAGTGGCTAAACAGATGCAAGAAGATATTCCGTCATATGTGTGTGTCATGGGCGTGTCATCACAGGAGTGGTTGCGGACTCAGGCGCTTAATCACGTACATTGGAGGCCATACTCTGACGGAGATTCTGCACCGAGCATGGGACTGGTGCAAGTCCAGATGGTGCTTCTGATGGTTGCAGCTGCAGCCACACAGAGTGGATGTCCAAGTCTTTGCACGGCCAGACGCAGGGTTGTACACCAGGGGAAGGGCTTTTACTAGTATTCAAATTAAGTTGCAGCAGCGTGCGGCTCAGAATCAGCCCCTAAGTGTTGGAAATAATGCGCACTGGAGGCAGACAATATGGGTCTGATTCTCTCCTAATCAGGGCCGGCCCGAGCCCAATTTGCTTGGTAAGCGAATATTCTTTTTTGCGCCCCCTAAGTTAAGTTTAAGGGGTTGTGGTCTTGTGGGAAAAGCCGTATATATACAGTATTGCCTCCCTATACCATCCCTGCCTGTCTGCAGTCCCCCAACAGGGTCACAACACTTACACTTACATACCTACTTTTTCATCCAGCTGTGCTCACTGCTATCACCCACAGTCACAGAATGTGTGGCCTTCGTGGAGTAGGAGTGGGTGCCGCAGCCCACTTTTGCTGCCCTGTCGTGTGAGTAGGATCCTCCAGTGAGACCGGTAAGGGCTCTGCTACTATGGCTATGGAAGCTGCGATGCACTTCTGCCTCTGCACTATACAGATATATCTGTATAGTGTGTACTAAGCATAACAGTGGGCCACAGCTGCTAATAGGACAGTAGGTCTGGCCCAGCAGGAAGTGAGGGGCAGCCCTAAGAGGTCCTGTTTGGGCGGCAAGCCAGGCGTAGTTCAGCCCTGGTAACAACCTGGATTAAGCCTTCGGGGGCCCAGGGCACTTAAGATGGCCCTCCTTCCCTTGTCAGCACTGCCCCCTGACTGTGTCAGCTGTGTGCCTCCTGCCCCGCACCTCCATGGAGCAGCACAGGTCTTACCTGCACTGAGAGGGAAACAGACATAATATATCCACAGATAATAGCCTGGTCCCCTCCTTGTAGGCTGGCTGCTGTAAAGCTGCAGTGAGGAAGTTTCATCTTTTTTTAATCATCCTTGTGTGCCATTGTTATGGTATGTGCTGCGCTGTGCAGCACATTGAGACTGTTACTGTCGGCGTTATGTGCGCGCCCCCCTGACCCAGGTTGTGTTTCCTTGCACTGAGCTGATGGAGAACTGACCCTGGCCACAGCCATGATCCTAAACCAGCACTGACCTCTCCTGATGAGCTGTGACCCGAGGACCATCAAGTTATGGGGGAACGCAGCCACGCACTCCAGAGCAATCTGCCGGAGGACTCAGCTACATGGAGGTGCTGAACACGGGCAAAAACTCCGGGGTTGCAGAGACCAGTGTGCGGGCAACCTCCAGTTCTCATCCTGTGGAGGAACAAATTCCTCAGTGTCCCCTCCGCCGTGTTCACGCTGCGCAGTCTGACCAATCCGGTTAAGCTGCAGTGGATCTGCTAAGACAGTGAACCATCTGAGCCATGACCTGCAGCGGGGACAGACTGTTGCTGGGAAAACAGCTCCAGCTGGGGCTTACCCCTAAGCCCTCCTTTGATCCGGCTCTGCCTGGGGAGTCCTATTCGGGCAGCAGGCAGTGGAGGGGTGGCAGTGGGGGACCGTGCACTTCATTCAGTGTTTGTACTGGGGACTGAATTGTGCTCCGGCAGCTATTCACGGCCCCTCTGCTGGCTGGCGCCCTACGCGCCTGCGTAGTTAGCGTAACGGGTGGGCCGGCCCTGCTCCTAATGGGTGTAAATGCAGATTTGGAGTATACAGTGCATGTTCAGACAGTGGCGTCACAAGGGGGGTGCGGGCCGCACCCAGGTGTCACCCGCCGAGGGGTGACACCAAGGTGCAGTTTTCACCTCAGTGACAGGAGGCGGGTGCTGCACTGTATCATTAAGTGCAGCACTCGGCTCCTGTCACAATGAGGGAGCCTGCACTGCCCGCACCTCTGGCACACGCCACCACTCTCCATAATCTACACGGGCCGGGCACCAGGATCGGGCCATGAGGCCACGCCCCTTACCTGAGGACACGCCCCATTACCAGAGGCCACACCCTCTTTCATGCACGCTCGGCTTCGCTGTGCACATGGCATCCCTCACCGCACCAGGTTTCACTGCGGGGAGGGACGCCACTGTGTGCAGATGCAAATGTAAGCATCATTGTGTATGTCCTTCCTATTCTAAGTCAGATACAACTTGGCCGGATCAGTCTTTTCCTGAAATAGTGTATTTTGGGGCATTAACTGGGCACTGCAATGTGATCGCACATAATCGCCCTGACTTGTGGGAGTGTCATTGGCCTGTATATTAAGCTCTGTGTGATTATGAGTCGTGCATATGGGAAGGGCAGCCTGTTACTGATGGATCTCTTTCACCTAGCAAGTGGTTGGTGCAAGTGCAGATACTAAACATGATGGCTGCGGCGGCCAGCGTAATTTCAATGTACAGCATGGGTTTCCGCTAGTACATGCATGAACTCCCACATTAGTTTATCAGATAATCGCATTAGCATAAGGTAGTAAATCAGGATTCTGCGGCTGCCCGCACCTACAGCCACTGCCTGCCACTCTGGATCAGACCCTTTGTCAGCTGACCAATATTCATAAGATTGCATCCTATCAGTTCTTCAGTAACTCATTGGGGCACTTAATGACTATTATTCATAAGGTCCTAGTTCCTAGTACATTTTATTCTGTATTCTCCTGAATATTGGTTCAGCACGGAAATGGCTTACCTCCCTGGCTGTAAGCTACAGGTGTACTATAAGGAATATTCCTATTAGATGCTCTACAGAAATGATAGTAAATTAGTGATACGTTATGTAATCTGACAAGAGAATGTTAGAATAAGGTGATGTTCTGTACATATCTAAGGAGGAGAGTAAACTAATGAGATATCATGGAGTTTATCATAAAGAGGAGATTCTGCATGGTACAATGTAAGATCAGTGCCTGTTAATAAAAAGTCCATGTAGTTGGTAATGAAAATGTTAATTGAATTTGAAGCTCCTGTTTCCTGGAAAGTGACCAAATACATTCTTGTGGCGCCAGCTCTCCTTCTTACAGCTGTACACGATGTGCCTGCTTAAGGTCATTCTGATTTTACAGTACAAGAGATAGTGAAATTAATACTGGGAGAAGTTGTGATCCCTTGGAAGGATAACCCACAGATGAACATGCTGTATAAGGGGTTATGGTGCGTACACACTGGGCGATAAAGTGGACGACTGAACGATAACGTTATCGTTATCGTTCAGTCGTCCACTTTATCGTCCATTTTTAACACCAAAAAGATGAAAGATGACGACGACGCGCGTTCCATCGGGTCGTTTGTCATCATTGTTCATCGGGCTGACATGCAGGCCAACCTGACGATCTCGTCAGATTGCTGCATGTCAGGGAATGGGGGAGAGAGCCCGGCGCTGAACGATATCGTTGATGATTTGAGCACAGCCTGCCGGGGACAACACTACACGATATCGCTCAGGGAGCATATCGTGTAGTGTGTACCCACCATTAGAGGAGCACTGAAACCACTGATGATTGTTCTTTCATGTACATCTTTTTCTAACATTTATTTATCTGCATACAGCAAATAATAATTTCAACCTGACGTAGGACCAGATTCAGATTTGGTGAATAGAGAGAAAGAGCAAGTAACTGTGCCCATTGGTAAAACCATGCACTGTAGGTGGGGGTGGGCAGATGTAAAATGTGCAGAGAGATTTAGATTTGGGAGGGATGTGTCCAAACTAACATCTAAATTGCAGTGTAAAAATAAAGCTGTCCAACATTTGTGGGCTACATGCAAAAGCAGCCAGTATTAGCCCAACATGCAAAAAAATTTTTTTATGTAATTGCACCCCTTGCATTGCATCATGGTTTGTCCAGGTTCACAGTTACTTGCTATTTCTTACTCTATTCCCAAATCTGAATCAGGTGCCATAGTCATGAATAGTTGAAGAGAATCTAACACTGTGGTGTTGTTATTATTATTATTATTATTATATGTAGATATGGTTATTTGCAGACAGATAAGCTATGCTTAGTTGCCCCAGTAGCTCGGCTCACTACTCACAGCAGGTGGGTGGTGTGGGAGCATGGCGCTCAATCGCTTCATTGTGGCTCCGCCCCCCACTAAACAGAGCCTATAATACAGGCACTGTAAAGCAGGGGGCAGGGCTACGATGATGCGATTAAGCGCAAATCGCATCATCTGCCCCGTGGACTGCTCACCTGTGCTCCGTGAGTGGGCGGTCATGGGGAGTGTGCGGGTGGCAACGGGGAATGTGGGCCGACTGCAGCCGGTTCCGGGAGACTTGCCTAGTCTTCCAGGTGGTCGGGACCGATTTTTGGGAGGGTCCCGACCACCTCGAGAAAGTAGGTAAGTATGGTACAGATGTGTCCACATACATCTATCCTCCATGCACTACAAGTCGCGCTGCATATAACCGGGAGCTCCGAGTGACCTTCAAATGCGTCTTATTCGCACAGCAATGCGAATGTGTAGCACAAACAGCTACTGCTGATTAAAATGATATGCAGCATGCCTATATTCTGTGTGTGACTGCCGATGTATCTGCATGTGAAATGCTACGTAACAGTGTTACAGCCACTGACACTGTAATGTAGCATTTAGATACACCTGCAGTCACACACAGAATATAGGCATGCTGCATATCATTTTAATCAGCAGTAGCTGTGCGAATGAGACACATTTGAAGGTAAAAAGTTACACGAAAAGACGCTCTGTCTAACAAGTCACGCCACAGCATGGCGCGACTAGAAGGGCTGTATAACACACAGGGAGGCTAGATGAATGAGGACACATCTGTATGAACTTTTAGTTCCACTAAAGTGGTGAAAAAAATTAATTTCTTTTAAAAATAAATATTATTTATTTTAAAATAAAATAAAAATTTTTTTAAGTTTGACATTTTAAAAAACTTGAAACCAAAATATTGATTTTGTTCTGATAAGCCATCATAACTGATAAGTAGGCTTTCCCATGCATATAATGTTATCACTGGTATCACCATCTTTCTCATATGAAGGCCTACTTATTAATACTTTTTTGTTGGAAATCTTCTAGAAAACTTACTTTACTTCGTGTTCGCTGGAATCTTCTGAAAAAGTATCCCCAGAAGCATACTTACCCACTTCTGTCCTGCCCCCCATCACTACAATGATGCGATAAAGATGGGACAGAGGGCCTGATTCAGAGCCGCTCGTAAGCGGCCGCTCGTTCGCTCCGAGCGATGTTCGCACATCTGCGCATGCATATGGGTCGTAATGTGCATGCGCCAACCAGTCAGTGCGGTCGTAAATTGTGCGCTCGCAAAATAGCGAGTGCCTGCTAATTTGAGTGACAGGATGAGGCGTTTGTGGGTGGTAACAGGGGAAGGTGCTTGAAAACGGGGAGTGGAGATCCGAACGCAGGCGTGCCAAACGGTCAAAACGGGCGTTTTAAGGGTGTGCATAATTAACAAAGCAGCGTCATCGGACATGTCACTTGGTTGTCTCTTAGCCTGAACTGTTCGCATGATTGCGGTAGGAAAATCCAACCACAAGCACTGCGAGCAGTTCAGACGCCTTTTGATGTACTTGATAAATCTAATAAATAGCGGAGATGACGTATGATGCGAACGGCCAGGGGGCGTCTTTACAAAATAGCGAGCGCATGTTTCATTCGCTCGCTCAAACATAGAGGCGTCAACGGACCGCAAAGAGCGAGCGCTCAATTTAAATAGCCGGCCCCTTTTTCTGAACGACCGTTCGCAAATAGCGTCCGGCTCTGAATCAGGCCCAGAGATCGCCAGAGAGCTGAGTTATCATAACACCTCTCCGGTGACTCTATTTATAGCATATTACAGCAATAACACATCCCACATCGATGTGATGCAGGATGTCTATTAGCGGAGTGATAAGGATCATGTTAATACATTGACCCACATGTCCCTGCAAAACACTTTCAATATATTCCTCCGAAAATAACTGAAAATAAAACATAAAAATTACCACATAGGCATTTTAGTTGAAAAAAATATCTAATGGTGAATCACAACAGAATATTCTGGGACTATGGGGGAGTTGTACTAAACCTTGGAGTGGTAAAGTACCAACCAATCAGCTCCTAAATGTCATTTTACAGACTGTGGGGGAGATTTATCAAACATTGGAAATAGATAAAAGTACCAACCAATCAGCTCCTAACTGTCATTTTTTTAAACGTAGCCTGTACAATGACAGTTTGAAGCTGATTGGGTAGTACTTTATCTCTCTGCGCTTTTTCTTTTTCCAAGCTTTAATAAATCTCCCACTGTGTTTGAAAAATTACTGTTAGGAGCTGATTTGTTGGTACTTTATCTCTCTCCACTTTATCTCTCTTCAAGGCTATGGGGTCTATTCATTATCACTTAATTTCTACAAAAGCAGGTGAAAATGAACATTTTCACCTGCTTTTGTAGAAATTAAGTTTTGGGCCATTCATCAAAAAGGTAATGCAGGAGATATCACAGATATCTCCTGCTTACCTTTCTCTCCTGAGATGGCCCGCTGTCCCCATAGGCAAACGGAGGGGGGGTTTGAATCTGCCTGGAAACCCCCCTGCCAAACAAACACCATGACCACAATAGAACTATTCATATAATAGAATGTTACTAGTGAAGCATGTTCTTCTCAGTATCACAAATGAAATAATTAGCACCACCTGTGGCTCTTTTAAAATGTGTCAGCCAGTAATAAATATACCTGTGCACAAACTAGGAGATGTGGAAAACATTCACTGTTAGGGATGTACTGCTACAGACAATCTATAGGGCTAATTATTAATACTGTATAATAATACACTATCCAGTACATAAGGAGACCAATATGTAGCTATATATCCAGGGCAGTGCTAGGTTCTTCTGCTGCTCCCCCAGACTCCCAAACTTGCTCCAATGCTCTGGAATGATGCCAACATCTGATAAAAAACATTCTGCTCAGGCAGAATGGCCGTACTGCCACATGATCGCTGGTTCTATATATGCTGGAATTATGACACACAATATACTTTGTATGTAACATATTAAAGCTGGATAAGTGATAATTATGCCCTCTTCATGGACTGGCCACACTCACTCTAAATTCAAGCATTTGGAAACCCCCCTCTAGAAATCCTGCGTTTGCCACTGGCTGTCCCCATACACTAGTATGGGGACAGAATTCATCAAGCTCCAAAAATACAATGTTTTCGGAGCTTGATGCGGGAGTCATCTTCAGAAGCCGTTTGCTCCTGCGGGAAGGAGTCCCGGGTTGCGAAGAGGGATTATCCATGCTCTTTAACGCAAGGGACAGTGGACCAATCACAGTTGGGGGGAGGAGCTTTGTGGGTTGTGACAGGGGGCAGAGCTATGCTCCGTGTCCCGTGCCAGGGACAACAGGCAGTGTACTATCGATGGCAAAACCATTGGTTATCAGTGGTTAACCAGCGATGGTAGTTAACCCTCTATGGTTGATGGCCATCCCTAGAAAGTATTCCTTCTTTACTTTCCTCCATTGTTGAAAGCAGCTAGTAAAGATTGCAGCATGTGTTTGTTACTGTTTATACAGAAATAAAGAGTTCCTGTTTGACTATACTTTCTACAGATCCTAAATTTACACCTGTGAGACTGCCATTTTCTAGCCTAAACCAGGTTCCATGCAAATGAAGCCTATAAACGAAACAGCAACTAGTTACATCCCAGAGGAACGAGGCCCCTTGTGTGCATGCAGGATGCTGTTCTGAGAACATAAAGCTGTGAGTTTATACAAGACAGGGGCATATCTATAGTGGGTACAGGGTGTGCGGCGCACACGGGCCCCTGAGTCCAGGGGGGCCAACACCTCACACCCTGCACCCATTGTCTTATACTTACCTCTCCGTAGTGCTGATTCGGCCCTGCAAGGCAGCTAAAAAACACTAGGAAAATGGCAGCGGCCATTTTCCTGGTGACCTGCGCATGCGCCGTACTACTGTCCCCCAGGAAAATGTTGCGGGCGCTGTTTTCACGGAGACCAACGCATGCGCAGTACATTCTGGCACTAAGCCAGAATCTACAGTGCACCGCGGAACCGCCGGAGAGAGGAGGGGACCCGCACACAGAGTCTGCACGCGGCCCCCCTCCTCTCTTAAAACGCCCCTGATACAAGACTAACTGCTGCCTGCGGTTTCGCCCGTGGTGAAATCGCTTCTGCCAACATTTGGTTTTATTTGAGGTGATCTAATTGTATTGATTTCCATAGGGGCCCTGTAAAGGGAGAGACCCACATATACAGCATGGCTTTACAGACTGGTGGCAGCCGCATCGTCATCCTGTGCACAGACTGCTATGTAGCCTATCCTATTCACCCACCACTCACACCAATGTCACTGTGTGCCCTGTGCACAGACTGCTATGTAGCCTATCCTATTCACCCACCACTCACACCAATGTCACTGTGTGCCCTGTGCACAGACTGCTATGTAGCCTATCCTATTCACACACCACTCACACCAATGTCACTGTGTGTCATGTGCACAGACTGCAATGTAGCCTATCCTATTCACCCACCACTCACACCAATGTCACTGTGTGCCCTGTGCACAGACTGCTATGTAGCCTATCCTATTCATCCACCTCTCACACCAATGTCACTGTGTGCGCTGTGCACAGACTGCTATGTAGCCTCCTATTCACCCACCACTCACACCAATGTAACTGTGTGCACTGTGCACAGACTGCTATGTAGCCTATCCTATTCACCCACCACTCACACCAATGTCACTGTGTGCCCTGTGCACAGACTGCTATGTAGCCTATCCTATTCATCCACCACTCCCACCAATGTAACTGTGTGCCCTGTGCACAGACTGCTATGTAGCCTATCCTATTCACACACCACTCACACCAATGTCACTGTGTGCCCTGTGCACAGACTGCTATGTAGCCTATCCTATTCACCCACCACTCACACCAATGTCACTGTGTGCCCTGTGCACAGACTGCTATGTAGCCTATCCTATCCACCCACCACACACACCAATGTCACTGTGTGCGCTGTGCACAGACTGCTATGTAGCCTATCCTATTCACCCACCACTCACACCAATGTCACTGTGTGTGCTGTGCACAGACTGCTATGTAGCCTATCCTATTCACCCACCACTCACACCAATGTCACTGTGTGCCCTGTGCACAGACTGCTATGTAGCCTATCCTATTCACCCACCACTCACACCAATGTCACTGTGTGTCATGTGCACAGACTGCAATGTAGCCTATCCTATCCACCCACCACACACACCAATGTAACTGTGTGCTCTGTGCACAGACTGCTATGTAGCCTATCCTATTCAAGTGAGCGTGGGCGCAAAGCACCTCTCCCCCCACCTCTTTCCAGCTGCGCACATAGTGCCACACCTATCTCTTGCATTGATGATGTCAATACATTTTGTGTTTGTTATTACTCAGCTTTAACATGACGGATGGAGATGAAACAAAGTGTAAGTTATTTCTAGGAATTTCCACTACAAACTGATGCAGAAAAAAAATCATGAAAATTGGTTCAGCAGTTTTTCCGCCAACTTGGAAGAAAATGACAGACAAAACATTCTTATTATATTAGTATAGATAAAGGAATGAGAATAGTAGGATTAGATTCCCATGCCATACCAGACCACACTCTCTCAAATACCTTTAATTAGCAATCTTATAGTGCTACCAAAAATCAAATCTAATGAGTACGATGGGAATATATTGTACTGCAGAACAGTAGTACAGTATTATCCATCCCGTAAAAATGAATCTGGCACGTTTGGAAATGCTGGTAAATGTTTCTGTTCCAGTAGACTTAATGGAAATATTTGTCAGATAGCTTGAGGACATTCTGTAAAAATGCCAAATTCTGTAGGGCCTCCCATACTGATACAAATAAGAAAACCATTTACAGCTTAAGTGTAAGAAAAGCAGTCTCGGGTCTCAAGTAAAGACTGAATGGGAGCCAACTGTAAAAATCCAATTCTAGCAACTTGCCAGCACGACCTGATTACCTTGTACAGTATATACTGTGAGTTCTGAAACTTTTTTATATGTTAAGTTTTAGAATTTAATGTTCTCAAGGGAAAATGTTCACTTTAATAATTAAAAGGTGTTTTTAGAAGGCAGCAGAATGTAGTTGCAGCTTGTACATACAAAAGGCAACATTACAGTCAAAACCAGCATCCCATATGTTCATATTTATTACAGCAAAATATAGAAACACCAGAACCTCACTCCTATTGTAGAATGTTAGCACTGTATTGGTTGTTAGGGATCATATTTTGAATATAATGTATAAAGCGCCAACAGTCACTACACAATGTAGTACCAACATAAAGGCCCGAAAGCAATAAGCCCTGAAAAGGAAAAAGGGAAAGAAACAATAGCTAGTGGAGTATGTAAAGTGACCCAGTGAGAGTGTATTGGAAATCACACTGTGTAGAGAAAAGCTCTGTTAGCTTTAATATTAGAATTTCATCAAGAGAGCTTTACAAGTGGGCAAGAGCAGGAGTGTTAGGGTGATGGAGCAAGATTAGGTCCAGCAGTGTCGTTCTGTATGCCAGATGATATTTCTTAACCCATTTCACTGTCAATGATATAGAATCTATGTAATGGTCTGTCCCAATAGCATAGGCTGTACATAACCTGGCATCTTCTCCGACCCAGCTGAAATGTAAACAGTAGTTGGGTGGCCTTTGCTTATATCCAACTGCAAACTGACCAAATGGGAAAGCGATCCCACAATCGATAATAGTGTCCCCAGTGACAGCAAGAAAATACAGTGATTTCATAACCTGTGTTTCCTGCGTGACAAATATACCATTCATGTCACAGTGCCCCTAGTTGTAGAATATTCTCTACATACATACAAATCTATGGTACTACATGTTAACCAAAGCTATACCAAACATAGAAAAAATAATGTAAAGAAACAAAAGCAAATAAACCCAAAGACCCAATAAATAATACTGTATATATGTACTTATTTTTTTAATGCACGAAATACAAACCAGATCACCAATAAAGTACAAAGATTTGGCACACGGGTCCTTTTTCATGAAAAAAAAATAAATCATAAAAACGCAGATTTCCGAATATTTCACCATTATTTTCACTGCATGTGGCACCTATATGGTGCCACAAGAAAGCCCTATCTACCACTCCTATGCCAAAAAAAGGTCAAATAAAATAACATTCGCATTAAATGATACATTCCTGAGAATATTTTGTCCACAAAAGTGGTGTGGTCTCCATACTATAAGTGTAAATTACATAGACTTCTGCTAGCGCATGTGCTAAAGACCACAAATAAATAAAACATGTTTAGCTACTCACCTTGTTTATCATTGGAAAAAGTGCTCAAACAATCCCCACTATGTTACAAACCGCTGAAAAGGTTTCCCTGGGGGAAAGCCAACTGGGTATCACGAAACGTTGCAGCAATGTCTGGGGAAGGTCCCCAGCACTATTTGTAGGCTTTTGCATTCACATTCTGCTTGGTTTGGCTGGAACATATCTGGGATATCTAGTGAACATTACAAATGTGAGCTTTGCACCCAGAGGATTCTGAAGCGTGATATGAGCCCAGATTCTGAGACTGTTCCAAACTTTATATTGCTAGCACGCTACTTGTATGCCACTTGGGGACACACATTAACAGGGATAATCTGCTACAGATCCAGAGATATGTACATTCATTACATGCACTGTGGCTATTTTAAAATACCAGCTGTCACTATGTGGCAGTATATACTGTAGATGTTCCTTATTTTTACCTGATACTGTTGCAGTTGTCACAACTGTACTTTGGGAACAATCACAGGGGCCAATATAAAGATTATTTAACATATTGGGACAGTCAGAGAGGCGTCACCACACCCCAAGATGACACGCCTATGCTACAATTTGTACGAGACTTCTGCAAAGGGCCTTGGAATTGACAATGGGCCACACACCTGAAAGATCTTGTCGGCCCTGTGTTTGGTGCGCACGGTCACTTTTTTTAAATCAGCTACAGGAGAATTTCCCAAACTCTGTCCTCAAGGCACCCCAATGATCCAGGTTTTAAGGATCTCAATGTTTTGAGCACAGATGGTAAAGTCAAAAGACAGAGATACTAATTAAGTCACCTGTGCCCAAGCATGGTTATCCTTAAAACCTGGACTGGTTAGGTGCCTTTAGGACCGAGTTTGGGAGCCACTGAGCTACAATCAGAGATCTTTCCTTGTTTTATTTTTATTTGAATCAGCAACTACTTTACATTAAAAAAGTAATAGCTCAAATGTGTCACTGACATCTAGGCCATTGTTATAGCATGTTAATACGTGTACTAAAAAGGTAGGAAGAAAGTGTAAAGAGTTTGTTTTGGTTTTAGAAAACCAAGACGTCATCTCTACTTTACGGATACCCCAGTGATTATGTAATAGAGCTTGCCAAGGGCTAGAAGGGGAACATTGCTCGAGGATCAATTGAACATGTAGGAATTACTTGTTATAGTTTCCAGCTGTTACACAGGGACTACCAACCATCAATGAAAATCAGCAGTATATAACGGTACTGGCTAGTGCCTAAAAATGATTTACTAGTGCATGCATTAGTTGATATGCATGTTTTACCCCATTTACATTATCAAACAGATACATTCCTACATGGTCATAATTTTGTGAGACATGAAGCATATCCACTAACCTACGTACTAAATGTTGAATGTCAATTTCAAGATCTATTGACCATAACAAATGTTTGAACAAATCAATAACAGGAAGATAAATTAAGCAATAGACTAGACAGCTAAATATCAATTACACTTCAAATCAAATGCTTCCAATATAAAAAGTAATAGACACTAATGAGAGTGATTAGACAGACTTGTAGTGAATCAGCAATAATCAGCTGCATTCTGATTTGTTGCCACAGTCTCTTGAATATATAGTGAATGTTCTGTTTCTCTTTCCACTCTTGGTGTACTCTAAATCTTATCTTTATGGTGCATACACACGGGACGATCGTCAACAATTACGATATCATTGAACGATCTTGGGTGTGCTGGATGATCGATATCGATCATCCAGCACACCGCCAATGGTGTCGTTGATCGTGGGTCTCTACAGTAAGCTGGTCGATATCGATCAGGTTGGCTTGCATGCATGGTCAATGAACGATATCTTTATCGTCCATAGGTACCCGCACATCGCAGGTCATTGGTGGGTTGGAGGCACCAAAAAATGCATGATATGAACGATAACGATATGATCAATATCATTCATTTCGTGCATTTTAAATCGTAAGGCTCAGCTCAACTCTTTTCTCAAGCTTCTGTTCATAATACTGTGATTCTGTAATGCACCAGGGTATTTTTGATTGCTGGTTAGGTTGAGCTTTTCTTATTATCTTTCTCTCTCTAAACTGTATTTTAATTTTTAAATGATTTGACCAGACGGACAGAATTATTATTGTCTGTACGTTTACAAAACAAATAAGAAGTGTAGATTGTAGTATGAATGATGATAACACAAAAGCACTCTCAGAGATATAATATTTTATTAAACTTAAAATGGTTGATATGAATACCAATATCAAAAACATATGGTAAGTGTTTAAAAGAAACATATGGAACATAACAGTATCATTATTATAAATAACTGTGACACACTGTAAATTAACAGAGAATCAATAACAAATTAGAGCTATAGAAAACAGGGATCTCAATTGCCTTTACCCCAAAAAAGTTAATTTAACAACCAAAGACACATTCACGTTGTAATAGTGTAATATATATCTATTACTCACTTTGAGAGGTATTATATTTTACTCCGTTGTCAGTTACAGTATGGGTGCTATTGGATGGGATCTGCTGGTAACCAGAGGTGTCATACCTCTATAGGGATGCATACAAATGGCAGGGATAGTGGTGGTTTACCAACACTGTACCTAGATGTATCCTCACTTGTCTTTGCTGCAGTCGCGCCATACAGCCCCTCTTGGCGCGTCAGACCGCGAGACTCTGCTAGCTCCAGGTGTCTGTTTTTTGCCAAAAATGTGTATAAGTCGCAATGCGATCTGACTAGGACATACAGGGGCATTGGAACTATTTTATGCTGGGGGGGGGCAACATAAAATTGTTTTGGCGCCATATAATGCAGAGTGTTGCAGTGTGCACCATGTAATGCAGAGAGCGTCGCAGTGAGCACCATGTAATGCAGAGAGCATCAGTGACCCATATATAAGTTATAACACAGAAAATATGAATAAATGTCACCCCCCCAACACCCCGTTTTTTATTCTAACCTTTAGCTGGTGTCAGTGGCGTGGATAGGGGTTGCTGCTGCACAGGAATATGCCTGTCGGAACCAATACTCCTTTGCGCCAGAGATGGTCACGAGATCCTGATGTCAGATCCCCAACATCCAAGCACAGCCTCAGAGAGAGAGAAAGAGGAAGCCCGGCCACAATATATGGAGAAAAGGGGAGGAGCATGGGAGGAGATGGGAGGAGAAGGGAGAGAGCAGCATCTCCTCCCCGGGCTGGGCCGCTATCAATCACTGTAGTTTTTGTTCAGACTGGGACTGCTGAGTCTGCTGAGTCTGGGGGAGGAGCTGAGAGGAGAAGGGAGGAGAAGGGAGAGAGCGGCCCCTCCTCCCCATCCGGCAGCGCCTGGACCTCACTGCTGTCAATCACTGTCAGACAGCGGCTGCGACTCTGAGGGCCTTATCAACGAGTGTTATCATTCACAATGAGTGATAAAACTCGTTGCTTATGATAAATGGTGCTCAAGCCAATCAGCTCCCAACTGTCTTTTATTTAACAGATGACAGTTGGGAACTGATTGGCTGGAGCACCATTTATCCTACGCAGCAAGTTTCATCACTTGCTGTGAATGATAACACTCGTTGATAAATAAGGCCCTTGAGCACTAGCGGCAGGCATCACAGTGACTTATAATAAGTCAGTGTGACTCAATGTAATGCCGGCACCTGTGGGATCCTTCACTCCGGCGGGCACCCGATGCAATGCATTTGCTGCACCGCCACTAATTCCGCCTCTGCGCCACCACTGCTGATCCATCTAAACTGAGGAGTCTGGCACTCTAAGCAGCCATGTACATACCTGGCACAGGGCACTGCCACTGACTTTCCTCCCCCTCACTGATTGTAGCAGGTCTCCATCCCTTATATTCAATATTGCACCCAACAGTGACCGCCTCTATAAATTATAAAGTACATACTGTATGTAGCCAGACTATAAACAAAGTCCAGCCTGTGTCAGTGCGGCTCCTCTCTCCAGACTCGGTCCTGTCTAATCTCCACCCGCCTGACGTCACACGCACAACTCAGAGGGGGGCACAGTGTGGAAGCCTCTGTGGCTCTGGCTGTTTCTGACAGCTGCGAGCCACGGGCGGCCGGGCTTAGGTGCCACATTAGAGTCAGACGGCAGGCGCACTGTTCTAAAGCATCTGGAGCTTGCACTCCACTGGAGCCGCCCTTCCTACGCCCGAGTATACCAGGGTGCCCATTAGATTTGACATCTCATTTAGTACCATAGTCATTAACTGTCTTCTCTGTCCAATAATCCCTTTATATTCACCAGGTCTCTTACCAGTCTTTTTCAGAAGTGATAATTCTCTTAATATAATAGTTAGGTGGTTGGTCACATCTAGATAAAAGATGCAACAGACTCACTTTCCTAATAGCCTTCACAGAATGGTATAATTATGTATAAAATATACATTTCCCTGTGATAGGTACAATAAAGCAAAGTCACCTGTGCATGATTAAAGGAATCCACAAAATGTTACTTGTCAGACCAATAGACATTTTATATGGCAACCTGCCAGCCGCAGATGCCTGCAGCATACACTATAATATATCTCACAGATTATTAGCCCCGACATCTGCGCTCCGCCCCGGGGGAGGAGACATTTCCCTGTTCCCTCCATGGGAAGGAACACCGGAAATGTCTGTCTATCAGCAGCGGCTGGGCATACACTGCCCGATGCGGCCGACATTTTAACTCACAAATATCACATCGAACGGGCATGCTGGACAATCCGGCATGCCCGACTGAGCGATATTTAACCCTCAGTCGCCCTCACACATGCTACAATTATCGGGGCGATGCACGGATATCAGTCAGATCGCCCCGATAATTGTAGCGTGTATGGCCAGCATAAGTGATACTTGAGGACTAAAGTTGAGAACCCCTGGTGTAAATGCATTCTCTTATTTCCTCTTACTCTTTTAGATATTTATGCATAAAATAGGAGTTTAATTGGTCGTGTTTGTAAAAGTGTGTCCTGGTCACTTTGCGTACAGAACACTCGGTCTTTGAGATTTATTGGGCTAATCATCAACTATAAAACTTTCTGCTTTTACATTTTTGTATACAGTGGATTATTATTCTGTGTAATTAATACTTAACTGCCTTAAGCTACTGACACTAGCATCCATTCAGCTTGCAGGTAATTAGACCATCATTTCCTGATCAGCAAAGCATGGTATTTGCTTCATTTTTATTTGGCCTATAAGTACTCTACATCCTGAGTTGGAAAATGTGACAGGATTTCTGGGAGCTACAGACAGCACCAAGTATCACAGGGATAAATGGTATTTTGTGTGGCATAGTGCATGAAAAGAGCTCTTATTCTATCTCTTGGAACTAGTTTTCCACTGAATGAAACTGTCTGTTACGTGGAATATTCCACCTACTACTAACTTGTACATGTTCTATGATGCTACGTCCAGAAACTAACCAAATAGGGTCATATCTTTAGCTACTGTTCTTAATGCAGTTTTGTTGAAATTATTCATTGTGATCTGCAAATCTCTCTTTTTCTTTCAATATACTTTTGTCCAGGTAAATAAAGCTGCAAATACCAAAAATGTATTATAAAAACATTAATATACAAATACTGATGTAGGCAATACACATTTGTAAACAAGATAAATATACAGTGAGCACTGGGAGCTAACACTAGTAGCTTAAATTATTTTTAAGCTTTCACAACCATTAGCTAGAATGTCCTTGCTACAGGTGCCTAAATGTACCTAGAACTGTTTTAAGATTTTAAACAGCATCCCAATATCTTCATTTATTAGCGATACTTTTTGATGGCGGCACATTTTGTTTAGTATCATGAAGGTATTAACAAATATCCTACAGGCATTTACCATTACTTACCCCTCCGGAAAAGTCCTGTAGTGTTACCGTCCTCATAGTAGTCCTCTGATGTGGTGCTTTGCAGCCTACCACTGCCAGCTACGGCTAACGAGCAATGCGCATGTGCATTTTGCTTCCACCCAGTGGGGTCTCAGCAAAGCCTGGAAGGTTTTGCTGAAGCTGGCAAAGTTTATCTATAGATAGCGAAAGGGGTGCAGTGACAAATAGCTTTAAGCTAAGCAACATTCTGCCACCCTGAAGTGCTGAAGGACCAAGAGCTATGATCCCGGTCCCCACTGGTCGGTAATCAGCCCTGCAGCCTGGGACTCAGCCCCGGTTACAATGACAGTCTCCACCAGGTTCCCCCGGTCCAGCGCACCGGGGGTTAACATGTCTGCCTTGGATACATTCCTCTCCGGTGCAGCACACTGGGGGTTAACGCTCAGTGCTGCTGCAGCTGTCGGAAGTGGACTGGGGCCACGGCGCTCAACACAGTTTAAAATAGCACTTTAAAACACTCGGCACCTAGAGCCAGACATACATTTAGCATGACCGCCTAGCGCCTATAACATTTCTAACATGGCGCCGCAGCACTTGCCCTTCTGGGCAGCGGCTGCCATTAACAGGCCGGCCACACTACACTGAACAGCCCGTTTGGTGCACCAGGGACTTTGCGCCAAGAGTTCCATGAGAGTATTTTTTATAATATATGAGTCTTAATGTATCACCAATACAACAAAAGTACAATGTAGGGGTACCCTGGATACTGAAGCTGGCATTTCATGAAGCTTCTGCGTGCGACATTGGTTTCGATAATGACCCGTGCCGTGCCTCGCACCCCATAGGATTATACTTAATATGTGACCTTATACTAATTCCTTTGTGGCAAAAGAACTAGTGTGCCTAATACACTATAAGCGACTTTGTATGCAGCTATGATGTGAATAAAATGCAAAATTCTGGACAAAGTACAAAAGTGCGGGGATCGCTACCCGTGGCGGAGCTTCTATGTTGCGCCAAGGGTCTTGTGCCATATGGTGCAACAATGCTAGGTGAATGAGGACACATTTGTAGACTTTTTTATTAGAATTATATCAAGGAGCCAGATTGCCACAAATCGTAAAACAGGACTGTTCTGCATCAATCCATATGCCTGTATATCTCAAGAATGATACTTGCTCTCCTTCCAGCTGGTGATCTATTTTAGACCCAGTTACTACACTTGTGGGATAGAATAAAAACAATGGTCTACTTCAGATACACGTCACTTTCCTTTGCCATGAAAGAATACAGACATACCAAAGGAGCTGGATGTTTCTAGGTAACACATCTGTCTAAACAAAACAATATTACAGAGCATGCAAAGTCACTGTTAATATGATGATGTGATATGCACTAATTTGGTAATACAACTATATAGGTTTTTGTTAGTTCATTCATTGCATTCACCTTTATTTTTGAGAGTTAATTTTGCAACTTAACCCTTTCACTGATGAGCCCTTTTTCAACATTTTCACTAGTCTCCTTCAAACACCAATATCACAATTTATTTTATGTAGTACCCACACATTTTTTTTTCCAGAAGACTCTGAATGTTCAGGAAGTAACATTAGTCTGTTTGCTTATTGCATTTAGTAAAACTGGAGAAAAGAGTGTTTTGTTTTTTTTATTTAATTGAAATTTTAAGAAAGTGAACTAAAATGTTATTTTATTTTAACCCCCATTGCGCAGTGGGAAAAAGATTAGAGAATGATGGGATTATCTTAGGGCAGTGGCGTAAAGAGGGTGGGGTGAGCAGGGCGGAATGGGTATGATATACCGCCGGCCGCGGTTCGATTCCCGTCAGCGGCAGCCCGACAGGAGCAGAGTGCGACGCAGCGGAAGCCCGACAGCGCTGGAAATCCCGATCGTGGATAGGTAAGTATCCACTAACCTATCCTAACCCCCCTAACCCTCCTTAGGGGTGCCTAACCCTAACTTCCCCCCCAAGTGCCTAACCCTAATCCCCCCTCTAAGTGCCTAACCCTAACCACCCCCTTCCCCGCTGCCTAAACCTAAGTCCCTCGGGGGGGTGCCTAACCCTAAGTCCCCCCCGGGGGTGCCTAACCCTAACCCTCCCGGGGGGGTGCCTACCCCTAAGTCCCCCCCGGGAGCCCTAAACCTAAGCCTCCCCCCCGCGGCTGTCCGCTTGCGGCGCCCGGCATCACTACGATCGTGATGCCGGGCGCCGGTCTCCCGGCGTCGAGGAAATGCGGGCGTCTACATCTAGACGCCCGGCATTTCACCCTTGCCGGGATAAGACAGTCGGGAAGCCGGCTGCCGGTATGTAGGCAGTCGGCTTCCCGATTGCTTCCCAGCAGGGCAAGTGTCCTCTGTGCCGGCAACAGGTGGGCGCTGCAGCAAGGGCAGGGATTTAAATTTTATTTCTTATTTTTTCTCTTTAAAATTCTATATATCTATAAGATCTTTATATTTACCACCTGGTGGTCGGATGATGCGGGCTGAGCGGGGTTGGGTATAATATGTTAACAGTAATAATGTCAACGATGACCTTGTTCATATTCATCATGTAGACAGTGATGACATGTCGACATGTTAGACCACCGACATATCGTCCCTAGTTGTCGAGTGGTGACCCCTTGCTTCTGATGGCTGCAGCAGCGTTTTCCAGGTCCCGGCAATTATTGTGACTTCCAGGGCTGATCTCTGATCTTCCCCCTAGTGCCTAATCCTAACCCCCACCCACAGCTTAACCCTCCCGCTTGAAGCCAAATCTTAATGTCAACATTCTGACCATGTCAACATTTTACCTGCCAATATTCTGACAATGTTGGCACGTTGCCCTAATTTGTGTTTCCGGTGTGTGTTTATTTCTGTCGTTTTGAAGGGACGCCATTTTTTTATTTGCCATGGGCGCTATCTAGTTATGCCTCTGACTCAGTGCCTTATGTTATACAGCAAATAAACTAAATGTAAAAACATTGAAGCGCAAAGAGTGGTAAAACAATGTAAGTGAAAAATGCATAGTCTTTGATGTAAAAGTCACATGTTCTTGTAGCAAAAGTATAAAGTAGACTGTACTGAAACATAGTGATAGAGAAACTTTCCAAATGTCTTCTGATTTCCACTAGTTGATTTGATGGAAAGGTAGATGGTGTGCGGATATTTCCAAATAATTCCAATCCAATTTAATTGAAGGTCTCAGTGTTGTGGCTGTTCCCCTCTTTTCAGCAGCAGGTGACCTAGAATCCTTGTACTATCATGAGCTCCAGAACTGTCCTAAAAAATGTGGCTCACAGGCTGAGTGGAAAAGCAATTGCTCGAAACAGTCAAATATATAAGGGACCAACAGTCTATCAGAGTAAGGGGTCTATTTACTAAGCTGTGTTAGGAGATAAAGTGAACGGTGATAAGATACCAGCCAATCAGCTACTAACTACCATCTCACAGGCTGTGTTTGAAAAATGGCAGTTAGGAGCTGATTGGCTGGTACCTTATCACCTTTCACTTTATCTCCTAACACAGCTTAGTAAATAGACCCCTATGAGTCATGATCTCACAGTGTGAAGCCAGTGAACTAAAGACTGTTAAAATTATCTTGATCAGTTTGAAGTGCAGCAACTTCAGAGTGCAAAGAGGTCAGCAAGTGAGATAAACAGAGATTGTTTCTGTAATCCCCAAAAGCAGCACTTTGGGCCATAAGAGTACGGGTTCTCAGAGCAGAGAAATCATAGCAAAGCAGGCTTTGTCAAAGAGTGGCCCTAATCAAATCTTGTCAGGAGAGAGGTACTTGGGCACTGCTTAGTTACCTGCACTACATGTTAGTGATAAACCAAAAGGCTTACAGTGCTTGCCGCATTGGCGATAGCTAAATATACATAGTACACACTGTTCCTCTCTGCAGGAAAAGTGTTTGCCATACTAGAAAGGGAACCAAATACATATAGGAAACTACAGGCTGTTCCACATTGGATTTACTAAAGGGAAATGTAAAAATAATTATAATGCTTGCCACAACAGAGAGAGCAATTTCCAGTTAGGGTCACATAGACTGTTCCACTCTGTACTCACTGGAGAAAGATATTGTGTAATGATTGCGGAATCCAAAAGACATTTAGGGACGAATTCAATTAGAGGCGAAAAGCCGCGATTGGCGAAAAAGGTTTTGCCGATTTGCGCATTTCACCTGTTTTCAAAGTATCTACATATTCAATTCCCGGGAGTTTTCGCGGCAAAAACAGGCAAAAAAGTTTCTCCAGCAAAAGGCAGGAGAAAAGATGTGCAAAAATCATATTTTGGGGTACAAATGTGGGGACTTGGTTCAGAACCATTTGGACCCCCCCGACCCTAATGACTAATTAGTAAAAAAAACAAAAACAAAAAAAAATCATCTTAATTCACCAAAAAAAGACTTGTCATTCCTGGGGCGAAAATGTTAAAAGTGTTGTAAAATGGGTGAAAATTAGAAAGCCAGGTATTTCGGGGGGCTATAAGGTTGAGACAGGTGTTTTTTAAGATGTTAAAGCATAAGTGAAGTCATACTGTATTTAGAGTGTGAATGTGTGGTTTGAATATGAAGTGGGGTGACTGGGGCTAGGGTTAGGTTATTAGGAATTAATCACAGGTCTGCCCTGGAAAAAATAGTTTTAAAAAAATTTGCACACTTTTCCATAGCTTTTTGGGTGCTTATTTCAGTAAAAATATGTAAAAAATCCATTACATACCATTTTTCCCACAAAATAAAAAATGCATTTGTTTCCTGGACTGTGAGATGCCATACTGAAAGAAGGCATATTTTGGGACTAGACATTCGAAAACAACGAGTTTGAAAAAGAAAAAGGAAACTGTTGAAAAAGAGGATTACAATGTTTTTAAGGAAGTTGTAAAGAAGTTTTGCGGATGTATCTGCATGCGAAATGCTAGTGCCAGCATCTGTGACACTGTAACGTTGCATTTCGCATGCAGATGCACCCGCAATCGCACACATAATATAGACATGCAGCATATCATTTTAATAAGCAGAAGCTGCTTGCGCGTCCTCTTCACACCGCACATTTGAAGAGAAAAAGTGGCATGAAAAGATGCTCGGCGCTAGCAAGTCATGCCATGGCATTGCGCGACTAGAAGGGCTGTGTAACATGCAAGGAAGTAAGATGTATGTAGACAATCTGTAGCTAAGGGGATTGTGATCTGAGGCAACTTAGGAAAGGT
The DNA here is from genome assembly GCA_031769625.1 of Taudactylus pleione. Classification (NCBI taxonomy): domain Eukaryota; kingdom Metazoa; phylum Chordata; class Amphibia; order Anura; family Myobatrachidae; genus Taudactylus; species Taudactylus pleione. Next base: position 3,440,807 of record JAUIMM010000010.1, on the reverse strand, counting down.
AATTATTATCCTTTATTTAGATTAGTTGGAAAGGTATATAGTTTGCATAATTAAATAATTAACTCCCCTATTCAGCTCCCACTGCTCACTCCGTGCACGTTAGCTGTGTTTTATGCCCCACTGCTGTCCAGTTGTTCCCTGAGAACTGGTGTTGCTGTACATGGATGTGATGTGTCTTGACAAAGGTCTGTAACTGGACCGAAACACACACAATATTTAAACAAAATTAATTTTGCCAAATGTATGAATAAAGAAGTAAAGCCTTTAAATTTGTCTACAAACTAGTGGGTGCCCTTATTCTACGTTGCATGTGGACTGTGCCTGATATTCCGAAAATTTTCATTCTGAATGGTACAAATATCATGAGGGATAAATAATAATATAAGGTGAGGTACTATTAAAAAAAATAAATGTATTTCATTCATACAAAAACGTACAGTTAAGTTTAAAACAGACAGCTTATCTGAACAGCAGAGTTTTGGAACAGTCCAACAGGAGGAATACCTCAACGCGTTTCGTCATTTAAATTCTTTTAGGACTTCAATCTCCTGATGAAGTCCTAATAGAATTTAATGAAAACTCTATGGATACATCACCTGGATACAGTGAAACCAAGAGGACTCAATGATCAACTATCTTTTTCTGTTTTTATTTAAACATCACTCATAGCTCTGTATTTTTTTCTATGTATATACAGGTGTTTCTGACTTGGTCCTTACACCCCTATGTAGTTATGTCCCATTCTTTTCCTTAGTGCCTCATGTATTATTTTGGAAAACATAACTAGGGTATTTTTTTGTGCAACTTTTTTTTAGCTATTCCATAGCAGGACTATTGCCCAAGTTCCCAATATGGGGGTAACCTCTTACTCTGTTTCAGATTTTGATACACTCATTTGCATATGTTTATTATCAGGTTTGGTCTTATTTGACATCACTATTGTTTTGCAATTTTTTGATTATTTTGTGTGTTTGCGGTCACACTATTGCTGTCACCGTATAGGCTACTATTTATTATATATGTGTTTTTCTTGCCTTTGGGTTATAATATTTATGCATCGGATATTTTTAGACAAGTACTGATATTCACAGTGCCACCAGGTTCTGCTTTTAATGTCGGTGTTTACTCATGTACTATTGGTCATTGGAATGGACACACGGAGGTGGGTGGTGATCTTGCACTTCCCCTGCAATTGCAGCTGTGAGAGAGCACCTGTATACCCGCTGTCGTGCTTCCAGTGTCTGACACCACAAGTGTTGTGTATACCTGAAGTGCGTCGGATTCCAGCACCGCCACGGGCATGCAGCGCAGGAGTTACCTTCTTAAAGTAGGGTATTTAAGTTAAGCATGCATTTTATCACTGTATTGTTGCAATTTGCTCCCTGAAGACTGGATGAGTGCGGCTTATTTGATTGGATACTATTACCGTATATATATATATATATATATATATATATATATATCAAATATACAGAGGTGCCAAAAGTAATTGGATAGCAGATGTAAAGGTAATGGTAGGTGGCATCACCGTACTGTGAAGTCTTGGAAATGCCAAGACAAGTGTAATCCAACATCTCGTGAGTCAGTCTGAATACTAGCTTAGCAAGGCAACATGAGTTATCAGAGTTTGAACGGGGCATGTTAGTGGGTGTCCAACGAATGGGCCATTCCGTTTCCAAAGTTATGCGGACGTTCAACATTCCTTGATCTACGTCACATGTGTACCGGGAATACATCATACATGGTAGGCGTTATCACCAATCGTGGACAGCACAGTGGTCGAACATGGGTGCCCGTCATGGACTTCATGTACCCTCACAATGATGGAATATTCTAACAGGATTATGCACCGTATCATCGTCCCCTAGCTGTCCAAAATTGGTTTAAGGAGCATTCTGGAAAGTTCAAACGAATGGTGTGGCCACCACATTCACCCAACAGGAACCGATTCAGCAGGGATCTGTACTTGGACCAGTGCTTTTTAATATCTTTATTTGTGACATTGCAAATGGTAATGAAGGAAAACTATGCCTTTTTGCAGATAACACAAAGGTATGAAACAGAGTAGACACATCAGGAGGGGTAAAACAAATGATTGATGATCTAGGTAGACTAGAGGAATGGTCAAGAACGTGGCAACTACAGTTTAATGCCAAAAAATGCAAGATCATGCACTTGGGTCTCAAAAATCCAAAGTCTAAATATAGTATTAATGGCACTATACTGGAAACTACTGAAGAGGAAAGGGATCTAGGAGTCACTATTTCAGGTGACTTAAAGGCAAGCAAACATTGTAACAAAGCAATCAGGAAGGCAAGTCAGATGCTTGGTTGCATAGGGAGAGGAATCAGTAGTAGAAAGAAAGAAGTGATAATACCACCGTATAGGTCATTGATACGCCCTCATCTCGAATACTGTGTTGAGTTCTGGAGGCCATATCTCCAGAAGGATAGTAAGACTTAAGATACTGTACAAAGAAGGGCAACTAAAATGGTGCAAGGTCTACACCACAAAACATACCAGGAAAGACTAAAAGATCTTAATATGTATAGTTTGGAGAAGAGAAGGGAAGGGGGGACATTATAGAAACGTTCAAATATATAACGGGTTTTAACAAGATTAAGGAAGGAGACATTCTTCAAAGAAAGAGAAGTATTAGAACAAGAGGACATGTTCTGAGACTGGAGGGTGGTAGGTTCAGGGGAAATTTGAGGAAAAATTACTTCACAGAAAGGGTAGTGGACAAGTGGAATAGCCTCTCATCAGAGGTGGTAGAGGCTAAGACAGTAGAGCAATTTAAACATGCATGGGATAGACATAAAGATATCCTTCAGAGGAATAAGGAATAATAAGGGTTGAGGTAACAATATGTTTAAAAATGGGGCAGACTAGATGGGCCAAGTGGTTGTTATCTACTGTCAAATTCTATGTTTCTATGTTTAAGTGGTGGAGAGGTCCGTTCGCAGCCAAGATCCTGCACCTACAAATATCAGGGAACTGTGGGAACTACTCAAACGTGGGTCAACATCTCCTCAGAGATTTTCCAACCACTTGTGAAATCGATCCCATGTCTAGTTGCTGCACTTTGCCAGGCTAGAGGGGATCCTACAAGAAATTAGGCATTTATCTCATGACTGTAAATATACAGTATTTATAATACATACCACCTGAAGTCCTATTCCTTTTCTATTATGTGTATCAGAGCATTGTTTTTTGGGGAGTGCTGGGATCAAGGTTCATTACACTTACATAATAAGGGCATAAGTGCTTCCCAAGGCTGACCATTGGTGAACCCTTCATCTATTCATAATTTACTATATAGAAATGCCCCAACTAATATGCCACACAGCAAAGTGCCAAAATCATGCTGTGCCTCATAACACTGCCCCCAATTTAAAATATGCCATACATCTGTGCCACCATTTCATTATATGCTGCACAGCTGTATCCCCAATTCATAATTATGCTATACATCGGTGCCTCCAATACGTATGCCACACAGTGGTGCACCAAATGTATTGTATGCCCCATAGCCGTGAATTATGCTATAGAATGCCCCTAATACATATGCCACACATGTGCCCCCAAATTCTTTATATGCCATACAACTGTTCCCCCAAATCATTATGGCACACATCCATGCCCCAATATATATTTATTCCACACATCTGTGCCCCATTATATGTCAGCACCCATTAACCCCCACATACACACCCTCACCCTGCCAGCACTCAATAAAACCACCACCACCACCCCACACACACACACACTAAGGTTGTCTGTACACACACACTCACACATACTCACACCTACATTAGCCTTGGTCATCAGTAGACCCAGCTGGGACTGAAAGAAACAGCCTTCTTTCTTTTTGAGGACTCAGCGGCACCCTCCATTGGCTGGCGGCCCTAGGCTGACCCTATCACCCATTCAAGGAAGACAAATACAGGTGAGCAGATGTTACAAATGCAAATTGTGGATCTTTTTCGGCTTTAATCCCCCTTTCCAAAACTGCAAAGATTCTACGTGTAGGTTTTCATAAAAGCAAGCTACACTAAGTTGAAAATTATAATGGATTTTCTTTCTTTGCTAATTTTCACCATCTCAGTTTCAATGCTTACAATTTGAAAGAATACTATGGAAGCCCACGAAAGCCTACCATTTTGCAAACCAAAAAACCTACCATATTAACTAACTATTATTTATTGGCACAAGACAGGAGACATCTGGGTTTAAGATCCTCCTGTCACCGGACAATGGCTGCTAAGGGGTCACACAATTTAAAAGAGGGGACTCCTCTGTTTGTCTTTTGTGTGTGTCCCAACTTGTCATTATGGAGCTGGTCGGCAGACGTAGTACATTTCTCCCATGTATGGAAGACTGATGTTTTTGGTAGTATTGTATTGTATGGTCATCTAGGTAATCACCAGACAATAACAGCTAATGGAGCATATCATTTAAAATAAGTGACTCCCATTTTTCGGAAATAGAACTGCAGGTTCACCACTGTTGCTCCAGTTGAATGAGTGTGCACATAAAACTGACTAACTGTTTTGTTGGCTTGCAGCAGCCTGATTGCAGGGAAATCTGAAATGTTAAAGGTATGATGTTTACACTTTTGGATTTTTTTTCCTGGTTGGAGAGAATTTTCCTTTTTAATTTTGAATTGTTGTTGTCTGTTAGCTCTCCTGTTATGTAATTACCACATCATATTAAGTATTATTATTTATTATTATTATTATTACTATTAATAATTTTATTTATAAGGCGCCACAAGTGGTCCGCGGCTCCGTACATACATCAACAGTAGGACAGTATAGGGTACACAGAACATTACATTACAATACAGCAACCAGTAACCAATACAAACAGGGCACAAGTAACAATTAGCACCACAATTCTCAGTATACACAATACAGCTGGGAAGGTGAAGGTGCCATTGAATTGCTAGAGAAGAGGGCTGTGAGATCAATAGGCAGGAGGAAACTGCTTCGGAGCTTACAAAGTAGGGGTACACAATTTGTCCAGGAAAACCCGGAAAAAACAGGTAGAGACCAGAAATCTGACAGTTTGAAATTGGAAACACTGCCCATAGCCAACTTGTGTAAATGTTTTATAGATAAAATGACAATTGTTATTGCCATCACTTTTATCCTGGTCATGTATGCAGCCCAAAATAAGTCTATGCCAGGGGTGGGCAATAAGCAGCCCTCCAGCTGTTGCTGAACTACAAATCCCAGTATGCCTTGCAACATTTTTAGTATGGCCAAATAGCAAAACTGTTGCAGGGCATGCTGGGATGTGTAGTTCTCCAACATCTGGGGGGGCTGCTTATTGCCCACCCCTAGTCTATGCACTAGCTAACAGTCATAGAGCCTCAATGTCACATGGTAAGGATTAATATAATTACAATGTGAATCCTATATATCTGTCTGTTATTACCCAGTTTTGTTCTATTAATGTGTCCAATTGTAAAGCGCAATGGAATATGCTGCGCTATATAAGAAACTGTTAATAGTAATAATAATAAGAATAAGAATAATAAATAGATCCCTGGATATGTTGAGGAACTAATCCTATATAAAGGATCAGACAATGCTCTATAGCTCTTTGTTTTTTAAATATTGTGCAGTCCAGATGATACCAGTTTTAGTTAATAGTGATTGGCATAAAGTACACATTTAATTGTGCCTGTTGAATGTAATATAATTACGCTATGGCAGAGTCTGATGAGCCAGGCTCCGTAAAACAATCTTCTACTAACAGATGCTAATGTTTACCTTGTTTCCAGGGAGGTTAAATGTTTCAGCAAGGCTCATCTGTGCTTGGATTAATATTTATTGGTCAGATATACTTACTTAGATTCTTTGTAGGCCATATATACTTACCTAGAACAGCCTCCATGAAGCAATATTTCATACACAAGACATGTTCAATCTATAATATTTTTGCCGGAAATTTCTTGAAATGTTAAGAAAAATAAAACATATGTGTCACAACGCACCGGTGCCCGTTTACCAGGCTATAAACTAAAACCAGTGCGCTTTACCAAGTGATACACCTTTGTCGTTGTTCACAAAAGAGCTGAGTTAAATTTATGTCAGTTGCTGGAGCGTATCAAGCGTACCAAGTGTACACAAGTACCAGTGATGTAGAGTCGTACACATATGTATTTCAACTCAGCATCACACCCCAAGGGAGAAACTGTCCTTCTATTACAAACAAAACTGTCTAAAATCAATAGACATATATAAAGGCACACATACACTAGCAGACATAAAAACGACTGCACGACTACGACATTGTAATTGTGCAGTCGTTTGACTGTCTGTGCGGAATCGGTATGAAATACCGCCGGCTCGATTCTCGGCAGCGCCTAGCCGACAAAAGCAGAGTTCCCGGCAGCGGAAGCCCGACAGCGCTGGAAATCCCGATCTTCGCTAAGGTAAGTATAAACTAACCTAACCTAACCCCCTAACCCTCCTTAGGGGTGCCTAACCCTAACCTCCCCCCAAGTGCCTAACCCTAATCCCCCCTGTAAGTGCCTAACCCTAACCCCCCTTCCCCGCTGCCTAAACCTAAGTCCCCCTGGGAGGTGCCTAACCCTAAGTTCCCCCCGGGGGGTGCCTAACCGCAACCCTCCCTCCCCCTAGTCTAACACTAACCCTCCCGGGGGGTGCCTAACCCTAAGTCCCCCCCGGGTGCCCTAAACCTAACCCTCCCCCCCGCGGCTGTCCGCTCGCGGCGCCCGGCATCCCTACGATCTGGATGCCAGGCGCCGGTCTCCCGGCGTCGGGGAAATGTCAGGCATCTACATCTAGATGCCCGGCATTTCACCCTCGCCAGGATATGACAGTCGTGAAGCCGGTTGTCGGTATTAAGGCAGCCGGTTTCCCGATAGTATACCGTCTATGCTGTGCCTACACTGAACGAGCAGTCATTCAGTGTAGGCACATCAAACATCCCCTAATATGCTCAACCTGATGTTATCGTCAGGTTGTTCAGCATGTTCAGCCGATGGTTGATGTCAGAAATGACCAGTGGGAGCGCGCATCGCTGGTTGTTTCCGACAATAATGTGCACGATTCTTGAGCGATTGAACGATAACAATATCGTTATTGTTCAATCGCTCAAAGCAATCGGCAAGTGGATGTGTGCCTTAAGTCCTGGCACTGGTCACAAACCAAAGCAAATTCATAAAAAGTATGATTAATACATATAGTTAGTAAAGTCACACTTTATGGGGGAATTCAGTTAGGCACTGGGTTTACCCTACAGGTAACTGAACGCGTTGCTTGATTCAAATAGCCGCGGGAACCGCACGTGCTAAGCCCCGAGGGCGGAAAAATCCATGTTAAAATGCAGACTCATTTCAACACGCTGGGAAACCCATAGATTCCAACACTTTGCACAGAATCTATGGGTTAGCGTGCGGTAGCCCAGGGTTTACCACACAGGGAAAAAGACAATTAATTGAATACAGTAGCTCTGGGCATGAAACCCAGAACTTTTCCCGCATGGCAAACCATGCTCCAAATTTAATTCCTCCCTATATAAAATAATAAATAAGAATATAACTGACTTGGCATAAAAGCATTTATTTATTTAAACTTAAAAACAAATAAACAATCTGCTACATATACACGAACTTGCACAAAATTGTTTCCATCCTATGTATTGTTATACTAAATAATAAATTCCTCTCATTTAAATCAGACCCCAGACTTGACACTCCCACCCCCTTTCTCTAAATTACAATCATTCCCAAAATCTGACAATCTGTCACCAATAAATTACAATCATACCCCAAATCTTACATCCCCCTCTTCCCTAAATTAGTCATTCGCCAAATCTGACATCCCTCTCATCCCTGATTTACAATCCAACCCGATATCTGACAGCACCCCTCCTATCTGAATCAAAATAACCCCCTCTAATAATCATGTCCCAAGGAGGTGCGGGTGATGGCTTCTGTAGTTTTCACAGAAGTGACCACTTTCGTAGTGGTCACTGCATTTGCTACATTGTTTATCACTATATCCAGTGGGTCCGGTGCTATGCGGTAGACCATGGTAGTTGCAGAGTCAACAGATGTGAGTGCAGTGTTTCCAGTCAGGTGGTGAGTCATCTATTGATTATGACTCTGATTGGTGTGCGAGTGGGAGCACTGATGTCAGTAGCGCTGCGTCAAGTCACGTTCCCGGTCTGCAGTTCGCAGTGCCAAGAGGCGTCAGTTCTCCTTGGTATATGGTAAGTGAAAATGACGGTCTACATTTACCGACTCTGGATCCTCTTCTTCATCCAGTCATAGAGGGGCATCTGCATGGGTGGACAGATATAGATGTTCGGGGCGTCGCTCACATAGTAGAAGTAGGTCGCTTAGTGTAGGGCATGGTGACGTAGAGCATTACCCTAACACTGCGTTGTTGCTGGGCATCCGCGCTACTGTTAAGGAGCTGATTTAGAAAGGGATATACGTGAACATATTTGCCATGATGATTAATGCTAGGAAAGCTTTAGCCACTGCAAGGAAGAAAAGGGAATGGGTGAGGACAACTATAGGTCCTACTATAACTGGCTGAGTGGGAAGTATGACTTTTTGGCTTGTCATTTGGAGACACCTCCAGAGTAGCACATGAACATGATTAGGTATCTCCAACAGATACATCATATGTTATATTCTGCAAAAGGTGCAGTCTGTGTTATTTTTGTTTGTGGACGTCTGCCAGGAGGGGGTTAAATTAACATAAAATTTAAAATAAAGCTGAGTCTTTTCCCCTGCCAATATCTGTCATCATTTTAGAAAAGTTTGTTATTGTCAACAGTCTGCTCAGTTTAGTCTGATATCAGCCGCTATGGAGATTAGTAAATTCTGCAGCATGTCTATTACTGATTTACAAATCATGTGAATGTAATATACAACAGCCATTGTCGTTCCCATAAAAAAATGTAATGGGAATATGCTTTTGTACCATGGACTGATTGTGGAATCGGTATGGTATACAGCCGGACATCAGCCCGGCGGATGAAATAACGACACCGGAATGCCGGCATATGGAGATCCCGATAGTGTAAGTATAAAGGCTATCCCTAACCCTTCCCCCCAACCCTCTCTTAGGGGCGCCTAACCGTACCCTCCCCCCAGGGATGCCTAAACCTAACCCCCCCTCCCCGCACCCTAAACCTAACTCTCCCGGGGAGGTGCCTGACCCTAACCCCCCCTTCCCTTAGCCTAACCCTAACCCTCCCGGGGGGTTGCCTAACCCTAAGTCCTCCCAGGAGACCCTAAACCCAACCCTCCTCCCCCACGGCTATCCGTTCCCGATGCCCGGCTTACCTACGATCAGTATGCCGGGCGTCGGGATTTAGGCGTGGTGCTAATGATAGGCGTTGAGATTTAGACACCTTTCATTAGTCCCATGCCGGGATTTCACTGTCAGGAAGCCAGTGGTCGGCATTTCCACCGCCGGCTTCCTGACTACATATCCTGATTGCATATAACAAACAATGAATGCAAATAGATCACAACAGCCACACTAATAATAGTAATAGTTTCAGTGTGTGTGAGGGGGGTATCAATATACACTCAGCCAACTGTACATCATATATATTATATATATTTTAACACTAGCTGGGATACCTGGCATTGCTCAGGTTGAAGAATTTACCTTGAAGTACATCTGCAGCCTTCATTTTTTACATTGCAGACCAACACTGGAGACCATGGCATATGAAAATGTGCTTGGAGGAAATTAGTAACTGTCAGTGCAGGTGCAGTGTGACAGATGATCCTCCAACTCACTGCTCTTCCGTTGGAGCTCTGCCTGCCCCCTACTGGTACATATCAGCCTGTGCCTTCAGATCACTGCAGTTTTAGGCACTGGAAGACATCCTGAGCAAACTCGCTGAAACCAATATATCAAATTAGACACTCCACGGCCTACTCGGTGGGCACAATGTAGACCTCCATAGCCCTTACGAACTTCAAACATAGCCAAAAACCCAATCCTGGTCAAACTACACCACCATGCCAAATTTTGTAGAGCTAGGTACAAAACTCTGACCATGCATAAAGGACAAACAGACAGACAGACACACACACACACACACACACACACACACACTGAAAGGCTCATAATTCCTCCAGCTAAATTGGATCCACTAGTGCATTAAATGCTCTAATATACAAACCAAGAGCATTCGACAAATGGCACAGTTGTTCTGCTACATGAAAGTATTTCACTGGACTAGCTGGTAATATTGTAAAACTGATCCTATGTGTGAAACCTGTGTAAATGCCATTAGCAGCATTGCAGGTGGAAAGAACATGCATATTGACAATTCCAAATGTCTGATGTCTGGAACCACCCCCACTCCCCAGAGTGTAATTTTATCCCTCTACACCGGATTCAGGTCCTACTCATTCCTAATTCATTATTACCAAGTTATTACGGAGTTGGGATTCTCAGACTGCCTGAGCAGATTACATTGCCACGCTAGTAAAAAGCTGATAAATAAAATCATAATTTTTTTTTTAACATTATAAACATATCTTCATCTCACACCTACCCTGCATATTCAGTGTTTGCAAAATACACAAAACAACTTCAGAATGTGGAAGTTGCAATATTACATTTGTTGTGCGCAATAGCATACCATGAATAATAAGTATTGTCTCAGGGTTGACTGACTGGAAGATTCTGAGGGACAAACAGTCCAGCAGTATAATATGCAGAATAAAATGTAACATAAGATACAGCAATATAGCATGAATACAATAAACTCATACTTACCAAGATAAAAGAAGGCATAGATTTCTTCATCATCTGTATTTAATTTTTTTACCTGTCCACTGAATAAAAGCCACAAACCAACAGCTACCACTGATGATCCTGCCAGCTGAAAATATAGAGAAAAAGACAAAAATATTCAACACATTTGTTATTTGTTCACATTTATTTTGATTTAAACAATCTAATTTGCATTTTAGAAACATTTCATATTTTCAGTCCTGTATATCTTATTGCACCTAATGTCGTATTCAAAAGGATTCTTGTAGATCAAACATCCAGAACCCCCAAACACATTCAGAAGGAATTTGCCTGATTCAGAGATGGATGTAATGGCGATTTTTACGCAGAGTGAGCGTTTTTATGCTATTGCGCGTGCGTCAAAGTCGCACTGCGCACGCGCAGCAATTATCTTGTGATTCCACATGCACAGAGAACCCATTCGCAAAGTGAGTTACAGGTAGACGGAGTTTGGGGAAGTGACAGGTAGACAGCGTTTGGGGAAGGTAACGGGGGTGGTTAGAAAAATGCAAGATTGTCTCACCGTTTAATGTCATTATATGGCCGTGCATAGATGAGCCATTGCAAACTCCTACGCAGTATATGAGCTCTCTGTGTGGCTCTCAGGAGAGCCGCTGTATTTGAGACAGGTCTGACCTACTGCAAGGGCTGCATGGCTGGTCGATGTGCTTCGATGTTACGGATATTTACACTGGTACGCGACATCGGACACATATGAGAAGGCAACAGTAGGCATCCCTATGCTCGGGTAAGCTTTGGAACTAATAGCATATTGTCACAGCTGCACTACTTGCAGAATCGCAGATGCAATCTCATTAGCGTCCATCTCTGAATCAGGTACTTAGTCCAGTTAAATCTGTAGCCCTAGTGCTATCAGCGGGACCCACATCCCTAGGGATTCCAGTCCCATGCTGACCAATATAGGGTATGCATGCAAGGGTGCGGGGAACCCACACCACATGTCCCCCCTGTTGTGGTACCTCTAACCTTGCCTCGTAAAGCCTAATACCGGTTAGTGGATATTTTTTATGAACCCACACTCTTTGTCCCTTTCCCTATCCTGAAATTATTTTGCACTACCTAGGCTTACAGCAATGTAATCATGAGTTCAAATGCAACCAGTACATTATATGTGTTGAGTTTGTATGTTCATACCATTTTTTTGTGTTTGTTTTGGCTGCTCTGGCATCCTTCCACAAACCTACACCATATATATATATATATATATATATATATATATATATATATATATATACATATATACATACATACAGGGTACTAAACCATATTCAGGTGCACCCAGCATTGTATTGTTATCATTTGGATGTTCTCTTTACTGTATGGTAGTCATTAAGATGTTTTCTGTATTGTATTGTGGTCACTAGGATGCTCTGTATTGTATGGCTCTCTAATGCGTGGCAGTCATTGGGATACCCTGTATTGTATGGCTTTTTTACCTCATCTATTGCCATCCCCACATATCTTTCACTGATCACCCTCTTCACCTTACTGCACTGAAACTGGGGGTGTCTGTATCTACCCATTCTTTTTTCTTTTATGAATGGACACTAAAAACACAACAGCTTAAGGTAAAACACATGCACATTGGATATATGTGATGACAGTTTTTATCAGCATTTGATTTTATAATATAGATTGGATACTGGGATGCTCTCTCTCAGGATGTCCCTGTATATTGATATCCACAGTTGTATCTATCATCACTAAGAACCACATTTAATATGGTGACATTGCTAATCAACAAAGAATAAAACATATTTTACAGATTTTACAGATGCTTAGCCAGGTATTCATTTACATCCCTCATATATGTATTATACAGAAAATTATGATCACTACTCACAAAGAACTTTGGGCCTGATTCAGAGCCGCTCGTAAGCGGCCGCTCGTTCGCTCTGAGCGATGTTCGCACAACTGCGCATGTGTATGGGTCGTAATGCACATGCTCATGCTCAAACCAGTCATTGCGGTCGGAAATCGTGCACTCGCAAAACAGCGAGGGGCTGCTAATTTGATTGACAGAATGTACTGTTTGTGGGTGGTAACAGGGGAAGGTGCTTGAAAACAGGGGCGTGGAGATCCGAACGCAGGCGTGCCTAACGGTAAAAAGGGCGTTTAATGGGAGTGCATGATTAGTAAAGCAGCGTCATCGACCACGTCACTTGGTTGTCTTTTAGCCCGAACTGCTCGCAGTGATTGCGGTAAGAAAAACCTACCACAAGCACTGCGAGCAGTTCAGATGCCTTTCGATGTACCCGTTTAATCAAATAAATACCGGAGATGACATGTGATGCGAACGGCAAAGGGGCGTCTTTACAAAAAAGCAAGCGCATTTTTCGTTCGCTCGCTCAGACATAGAGGCGTCAACAAACCGCAAAGAGCAAGCGCTCAATTTAAATAGCCAGAACCTTTTTTGGAACGACCGTCCGCAAATAGCGTCCGGCTCTGAATTAGGCCATTTGATTTTAGATAAAACATTTTCATGTTTATTTTCACACTTTGATAGATGTTGTTTCTGTTTGCAATACTAATCTAGCAAAACTTGGGTTTCTATATTATTGCATATACTATAGCTTGTATGACCTTATTTCCCTACTGACACTGATATTGTTGCAACTATGATTATTTTCCATATAACATAGCTCATTCCATTTTCAGATTTCCAACATCATTAGCGTGTTCTATAATTTTAAGTCTGTACCACGCCTTGAAGTCAGTGGCTGCAAAATACAAGATGTGCATGCAATTTCTGTGTTTTCCACCAGACTCTGCCAGCCTTTCCAACCTCATAAGACTAACAGTAGGGGTTTTCCTTTAGAAAAGAAAAACCTTTACCCTATAGTTCTTATTTCAACAAGTTTCAAATATGAAATGAATTTCATAAATGTGTGTTTAAGTCATATATAGTTTGCATTCATTTTTATTTCAGTTACTAACTTAATAGCTGATACTGTTAACTCTACTATTGTCATTATTCTAATGTTGTATTACACTGACTAGCTATTAGTAGCTATGGCCCTGTACATTTTATAATGCACTGATTGGCTACAGGTTACTCTATCCCTGTGAACATAATATTTATTATATTTGGAGGAAGTTTCTTTCCTCTCGCACCAAACAGTCCAGCAAGCGCTATATTAGGAGGGAGCAGAAGTGAAGGTGTTGCAGGCAAGCAGAGACATAGGCCTGGCGCTGGGCTGTAAGGAGGGGTGTTTGGCCAGTGCCGCTGCCAAGTGGGTAGCATGCCCCAAAGTTCACCCTTCTCCACTTTACAGAATATCTGAAGAAGGCACCATGCTACATAGAAAAGCGCAAGGTGCCCAGCACCCATGTTCCTGGAAACTTCTTTGCTCCTGGGGTGCTGTAGCAGGGCCTCTGCACCCTTCTATGACACTGGACATACCCCTAATATAAATAAGTAATTAGAATGCAATGATGTATATATTGTTATTTATTGGCCACTAGAATACTTTTTTTTATTATATATTGGTAATTAGAATACTCTCAATATTGCAATTTAGTAACATAATAATACAATATGTATTGTATATGTACCTAGAAAAATATCTGTAACATGCATTAGTCACTGTACACTATGACATATTGTTCATAACAATATTGTATGCTATAGAGTCTAAATTCTAAGTAATTATAACTCTTTGGAAATAACAATTTAGCATTTTATTTGACTGGGCCACTCACACACTTGAAATACCATCAAACGTTTTTTTGCCATGGTGCTCCAGAAACCTCATCCGTAAAGTTATATATATCAATAATCTACCATTTGATATATATTATTACACTTATTCAATTTATTGAAAGACGATTTGTTTTCTCCTATACTTGTATGCCTGAATCCATGCTTTCATTATCTCCTCATTCAGTCTACATAAGATCAAGGGGTTTATTCATCATCACTTAATTTCTACAAAAGCAGGTGAAATTGAACATTTTCACCTGCAATTGTAGAAGTTAAGTTAAGGGGCAATTCATCAAAAGGTAAAGCAGGAGCTATCACAGATATCTCCTGCTTACCTCTCTCTCCCGGAATGGCTCGCTGTCCCCATACACTAGTATAGGGACAGAATTCATCAAGCTCCAAAACTACAATATTTTCGGAGCTTGACTGCGGGAGCATTTGCCAACTAACAGGGTAAGAGCAGAAGATAATAGAGCATTCCTTGGACTGCAACCAAGGAGGTAACCTCACATATGTATGCTGCTAGTTCAACCCATCTTAAAATTTGTCTTGGGGAAAACCAAGCAACAACCTGACATAAATGGGAAGCAAGATAATTTTTAAGATCAGGAAAAACTAATCTTACATTACTAGTGTTACTCTTGGTGACCAGTCCCTCCAAATAAAATTCACTAGCCATGTTTGAATCTGATAGAGTAGTGATAAAAAATTTAATTGGCAGTGTTTGACTTAGATATAAAAGTTTTAGACCAAACCCATTGTTATGGTGATTATCTTTCATAAACAGCAGATTATCAATTTCCTCCAAGTAAGAAGCTTGTTTTTATAACACAGTTACTGTAGGAGGGGGAGAGCTTCTTAGAATATAGTTTCAAATTTGCAATTATAAATCTCATGGCAGTTTAGCTTTTTAATTTGATATACAAAACTTTAATTTGCTTTTAAGAAGACAGAGGGGGTTGAAGGCACTGTTTTGAAATATTTGATCATATGCATTGACAACGAGCCACATAAATATAGTGTGTAGAGAGGGCAATGACAGTAACAAAAAAAACATCAGCAAAATCTCATACTTTAGATTTCTCTTTGCTGATTACTGTTCCTTTAATGTAGAAAAACAGCCTTGAGCTACAAGGGTTTCAATAATTAAAGCAAAGATCACTGGTAACAATGGGCATCACCCTACCCAGTGCCATTCATTGTGGCTTGGAACCCTCTCAGAAAAAATCTAACCAAAAGTTAGCAGAGAAACAAACTACCGTGAAGGGCCATAAGATTCTATTAAAGCACTTTTCCACATCAATGGAAGCAGAAGAGCAGCAGTATATTAAACAATTGCATATTTGTGTTGTCACAAACCTGTGTACCCAGTATAATACTTACCTGGTCATTGTGTAATAAATATGGGAGGAATTAGATTAAATTACAAGTATTATTGCACAACCTTGGCATCCAGAATTTAATAGTGACATGGGTCTATAGCTAGAACAACGGGTTACTTTTATGTTTTGGAATTACTTATATAAAAAGTATTGTTAAAAAGTAAAGCTGAATAAAGAAGTCTGAGATAATTAGGCGACTCCTGATAATGGCTTTATGGCCACAACAGCAAGGGGATATATCTGTAGTCGCATTAATAGCACAATAAGTTTATTTGCATTTTTGATAATCATTGCATTAGAAAATATTCCATCACTGCAGTTTATCAATTTCATTCAGACAGCTGAGCAGTGCTCAGCTCACATGTGATACTGGCTTGGAAGACAGCAGTTCGCCAGCCAGTACTTGTCCCCTCTGCGCATGTGTGATCCAGCTTTGTTGGATCACTCAAGTACACTGCATTAGAATACCCAGGCTTCCAGTAACAGATTTGTTAAAAATATTTTTTTATTTTTTTATAAATAGACACAAAAATAATGATTTCAATATAATACCTCTTTTCCACCAAAAACCCAGGTCCGATCTGGGTTTTTGGACATGGTTCTAACCCTGGTCAGTCCCAGGTCAGACCCATTTACATTTCATCTTCGATCTGGGTTACTCCCAGGTCAGCCCTGTTCACACTGAACTCAGGTCTGCCATGCTAAACCTGTGAGGTCATAAAAAGTGGGAGGTGAATGCTCCACAACCACCAATCAGCTCATTTTAGGCATGACCCAGGTCAGATAACCCGGGTTGCACCGTTTACACTGCACCATTACCTGGGTCCATCCTGGGTCCAACCCTGGTAGCTACCTGGGTTGGATTGCTGGGTCACTTGACCTGAGTTATTTTTCAGGGACCCTTTTACACTGAGCTGCGTCCTGGGTAGACCCAATAAAAACCCAGGTTTTTGCTCTGGTGTAAAAGGGGTATAATATACATAGAAAAATAATGCTTATTTTAATAATAATATAATGCATTTTTTTCCTGTCCATCGCCCTGCTGTAGCTTCCCTGAGATGGTGATGACTATACGTGATCAGCTGGTGATACTTGTTAAATAGCCTTTGGATTTTGGAGCCTATTCATCATGTTAATTATCAGTCCCTGATAATTAACATTCTGACTCGCCGAAGCTACCGGAGCAATTCATCATTGCTCCGGCGCGGTGACAGCTGATGTGATATCAGCTGTCCCCGCGAGCCGCTTCACTGCTCCTTTTTGGAGCAGTGACGGACTGCGGACATGCAACCTACAGGTCATGCATGCACACAAGAGCACTGACGTGCGGTGGAAGGAGCCGGACTGGGGCGGAAGGATCCTGAAAGGATCCCTCATCTCAACCCGGACCTCCTTCTCATAGCGAAGGAGTGGGTTGCGATGCCGGAGCATTCGCCATCTGAAGATGGCGAATGCTCCCGCAGTCAAGCTCCGAAAATGTTACATTTTCGGAGCTTGATGAATTCTGTCCCCGTACTAGTGTATGGGGATAGCGGGCCATTCCGCAAGAGGAAGGTAAGTAGGATCCGTGATATCTCCTGCTTTACCTTCTTGATGAATGGCCCGATAACTTAATTTTCACAATTGCAGGTGAAAACGTGCATTTTCACCTGCTTTTGTGAAAATTAAGTGATGATGAATAGGCCCCTTTCTCTATATGATAAATAGAACCATGTAGTACTCTGCCACAGGAGTACTATGAATTTGTCAAACCTCTATTTATTATATAAACTATAAAATGGCCATGGTCTGAACAGGTACAGGGTAGACTGAAAGCATCACTTAAATTTTGTGCCAACTATGGGATAAGAAGAATCATGTCCAATGTGGTGTATAAATTGTTCATCTGAGAGAAAAAGGTGTCAATTCCTTATCTTGAGCTCTACTTGTGTCAAACAGAAGTTGCTGTAGTAGGACATATGGAAGCGGCTTAAGGGGAAATTTACTAAACATCAGTTTTGCAGGGCTTTGCAAACTGCTGGGACCCACTAAGCGAGCATTTATTAAATTTGTTTTCACCTTTTAAACAGAACCCGCCGTCGATCAGTAATGGTTTCTAGAGGTCTATCCTGCCGCAATCCAACTGTGGTTCACTAACATTGCACAGTACCCTTAGAACCAGGGCCAGACTGGCCGATGGCCTGATGGGCCGGTCTAGATTGAAACCCTGGCCGAGCAGCTCCACCTCCCGGCGCACTGCTCGTCCGGGATACACCCCCTTTTTGCGAGGGACTGTTTTGCAACCCCAGTCTATCCCTGCTTGGAACTGTGCAGGTTTGTTTTTAAAATATGTAAATTTGCAAACACAAATAAGCATGGGAACTGTCTCACTCTGACCAATCGGTGTGGCCCTTTTAATTCCTATGGAGAGTGTCTATACTCGACCTCTCATTAGTGGTGGTGTCTGAAAGGGACAGTTAGCGTCATCTAATGTGTTTTTTTTGCCTAGTACCCAGGACACCTACATGGACCAAAGAGAACCTATCCCATTGCGTTGCATCAGTAATAAATGGGTAAACGAGGTATGTGAGGAATACTACGATGTGTGTTTACTATCTTTATTTTAATAGTTTTAAGGTGGACTACGGGTGCCAGAGGGGCTTGATGCCCAGGCATGCTGGCACTTATGGTTCTCCAAGCAGGGCTGCCATCAGAAATCATGGGGCCCGGGACTACCAAAATAGGCAGGGCCCCCCCTTTCTAGCCTATGTCCCCCTTTCCACCCCCTTGTCTTTCCAGCCTATGTCCCCCTTTCCACCCCCTTGTCTTTCCAGCCTATGTCCCCCTTTCCACCCCCTTGTCTTTCCAGCCTATGTCCCCCTTTCCACCCCCTTGTCTTACCTTTTGCATGATCCTCTGTTAGCTGGTCCGGCGGGTCTCAGTCCCACGCGGCCGGCGGCTCCTCTTTTCGGCAGGGAGCACGACGTGACGTCACAAGGTCAGCGTCGCGCTCCCAGCAGTCCTTTAGGTTGGAGAAACTGTGTCACAACAGGAACTCCTGCTGCGCCGCCGAGCTCTATGTTCTTGCTCGTCGGCGCAGCGGCAATTCCTGCTATGACACAGTAAATAATGGTAACGGGTGTGCGGTGTGGGCTGGCTGGCGGCGATACTAGTAGCAGGCAGGCCTTCAGAGTGTCTGGCTGCTGCCATGGCTTATGCAGCGTCAGGGTTAGGCGCAAGCGTGCCCCCAGAGTGACTGTACGGCCGCGGCTGTGTTAGGAGCAGAGCAGATGATTTACCTGGGCTTATACTGCGGCAAGGGGTAGGAGCGGACGGGTGGGCCCCTCGAGTGTCCGGACCCGGGACTCCAGTCCTGGCAGTCCCCCCCTGATGGCGGCCCTGTCTCTAAGTGCCATCATACCCTGGAGCCTTGCTATGACTAGCAGTCCACCTGTGAAGAAAATATTATTTATACTACTATTTACTCTTTGCCTCCATACCCAAAGAGCCCTAGTGCTATTGGGCTATTGGTATTAGGGCGGGTTGTACCCAGGAGTTGAGTCCCAACTGGCCTAGGGCTGGTGGATCATGGTGAGGCCCCCCAAACTATGCATCTCCCCTTTATGGTTCCAATAGACCTGAGTGGTCAAGCCTAGTGCTGGTTATGGAAAAATTGAGGGGACCCCATGCTCCTTGTCACAGTGATTTTTCCAATACCAGAATAAGCAGAAGCGCTAGTGCTGGTTACTTATTTTAAACATCATTAAAACATATGGAGCATAGCAAGATAGCTACAATAGCAGCTATCTAGCTGCCCTAAGGCCTGTCTATTGTTTAGCAAGTTATTTTTAAGGTGGGTACATACTATACAGATATATCTGCAGATCGAGTGATCTGCAGATATATCTACAGATGATGGTTGTTCGTACACAAGAACCACCATCATCTTGCCTGCCCCCAGGTCCCAGACGGGGGGCATGTCCCGGCAGGCAGGGGGCGTGTCCCGCCTCCCTCCTCGTGGCTGCCGCTGTGTGTGTACGGGCGGTCTGGCGACCGCCCGTACACGTCTGCCTATGGACAGATAAGTCTGCAGACATATCTGTCCATCAGCTGTGCAGCACAGCCTAAGCGATATGTCGGTGAACGCTGACGTTCACCGACATATCGCGAGTACACACTGCCCGACGGGCAGCAGATACATTGGCCGATCAATTGACACCAAGGGTGTTAACAAGGGTGTTAAGGCGCGTTAACCGGCATTCTCTGACCAAAGTGCCGGGTGCGCGGCTGTCAGCGCCGCGCTATGCAGAAAAACTGCTGCACGCCCGACACTTTGGTCGGATTTCTCCTTACATCCCCAGGGGGGTGCTAGAAGAAATCCTTAACGTGCCCAAACAGCGCAGTGTATTGAATAGCTGCAGGAGCTCCCTTCCTCTGCTATTCAACATCGCGTTGAATTGAATCCCCCCCTTGGAAAGCAAAACAGAAGGAAGTTTAGACCTAATTTATGTTTGTGACTTTCTATAAATACCTTACACTGGTTATGCCCAATAGATGGTTATGTGGCTGATAATACAAAATTAGGTACAATTTCCAAAGACTATACAGTGTATTAGATTTGTTCATTATTGCATGCATCAGCAAAGGTTACTTTCTATGTTGCCAATATTATATTGAACCACTTATAGCCTGATGCAGAACTGGAAGTAAATTAGACAAAATAAGCTTGCATGGAACAATGGGCCTGATTCAGAGCCGATCGTAAGCTGCCGCTCGTTCGCTCCGAGCGATGTTCGCAGAACTGCGCATGCGTATGGGTTGTAATACGCATGCGCGAACCAGTCATTGCGGTCGGAAATTGTGTGCTCGCAAAATAGCGAATGCCTGCTAATTTGAGTGACAGGATGAGGTGTTTGTGGGTGGTAACAGGGGAAGGTGCTTGAAAACGGGGAGTGGAGATCCGAATGCAGGCGTGCCAAACGGTCAAAACGGGCGTTTTAAGGGTGTGCGTAATTAACAAAGCAGCGTCATCGGCCACGTCACTTGGTTGTCTTTTAGCCTGAACTGCTCGCATGATTGCGGTAGGAAAATCCTACCACAAGCACTGCGAGCAGTTCATACGCCTTTCGATGTACTCGATTAATCAAAAAAATAGCGGAGATGACGTAGGATGCGAGCGGCCAGGGGGCGTTTTTTATAGCGAGCGCATGTTTCGTTCGCTCATTCAGACATAGAGGCGTCAACAGACCGCAAAGAGCGAGCGCTCTATTTAAATATCCGGCCCCTTTTTCTGAACGAGCGAGCTCAAATAGCGTCTGGCTCTGAATCAGGCCCTATGTGCATATTCCTCCATATGCAGAGTTGTGTGTAGAAGACTGTTAGTTGCCATAAGGAATATACTGTATGGCTGATTTGTGCATTATTTAAAAAAAAAGTAAAATAAATGTAAATAGCTGTAGAATTTTGTTTAATTACAAAGGAATTAAACGGAAAATGCAAAAAAAGTAGGAAAAAGGATGCTTTTGTGGCAACTTTACAAAATGTAAAAAAAATTATAGAAAGCAATTATTTTTATTTTAAATAAATACTTTCATTAAATTTGGGGTGCATTATTTAGCTAATAAAAGCTTATTTTGGGGTAATTTGAAGCCATTTATTTTTCTCACCCCAAAAATGACATATAATTATTGCACCAATTAAGCTAATTGAAAAATTCCAAATGTCTAATTAGTCATTTGGGCGCGGTATCCAAGGGGTTCTGAAGCAAGTCCCAACATTTTTACCTTAAAACACAGATTTTTACCTACCTTTTCCCTGCTCAGGTGGGGTGCGAACAAAAATAGACGAATTTACTATGAAAAAAAAATAAGATTTTGGAATTGAATTGCAAATGTAATTCGCAAGGCGAATTTGCAGTGATTTCACCATACAGGACCAAACTCGCACTTAATTGAACTCCCCCCCTAGATGCGTATGATACACCTCAATACAGGCATATATTCACTTACATCTATGTCTGTATGGGACGAATTTGCGCACTCAAGGAACTTTGCCTATATGAGAATGCCATGTAAAGGTGCCCATACACGGTGTGATGCACCGTGTAGGGCGACTGCTGATCCGTCGGCAGATGGATCGTGCTGTCACCGCCTGCAATAGTGCGGTCCCCGCAGACCGCACGATATGCCGTCTTCCCCCTCCTTCAACTGAATGGGATCGTACATCGCATCCCAGATCAGATGGTTTTGCAGGAAGACCTGGGTATGCGAAGTACGACCCCGCGGGAGCGCGCAGCACGATATCAGGTACGATATTGTGCCCATACACGGCACGATATAGCATCTTTATCGTGCTGATCCATCGATCGGCACGTATATCGTGCCGTGTATGGGGGCCTTTCCAGTTTTGTTGCGCCTTCATGATTGTAAGTGTCAAAGCAATCAAAATTAATTGTTCCCACTTGTGTGCACCATTCTGCGCAGTGTGAATACACGCAATATCGCAATCCGGATTATGTTCAACTCAACATAAGTCACTGAATATTTAAATAGTTTACATTGTGAAAACGATTTACATTGTTTTTGTTAAACTGTACAGATATTGGGTGGGATGTACTATGCATCGTATTTTGGATGCGGTACATCCTGCCACTTATGGGGTACATACGGGAGTTAGTAACGTTGGTACGTAACTAGAATTGATTAAAATTGCAAATTACAGCTTTTCCTATAAAAAATTGTCCTTTGCGAAGGGACTTCTGGGTTTATGACCCAGAAGTCCCTCTGCACATGTGTTGTATAAGGCACATGTCGCGGGGTATGCTGGGAGAGATCCAATGGGATCCCACCCAGGGAACAACGCGGAAAGAACCCTGTAGGCTTCTATTGGGCAGCGCCAGGGGTGCATTTTATAATGGGTGCAGGAAGTATGTTGCACACAGGCCCCTGGACCCAGGGGGCCCCACACTGCACACCCTTCACCCATATTTAATTATTCTTACCTTTCCGCAGAATCCGGTGCCCTGCTCCGGACCGGCGCTACAGAGCTGCAAAAAATCACAGGGAAAATGTCGGCAACCATTTTCCCTGTGACTCGCGCATGCGCAAAGAAGATGTCATGAAGCCAGAATCTACTGCGTTGACAGAGAGGAGGGGGCACAAACGGAGGCTGCACGCGGGCTCCCTCCTCTGGCAGGGCCATCGGTAGACGCCGTTGCCCACTGGGTTCAAGCTCTGGAAAGTATTGGCCACATTTTAGCCTTAGCACATTCCACCCATTATTTGTAAAGCACGCTTGTAGATTGAATGGTCTTAAGTAGTATTTTATCAGCTCTTCCAGCTACAGTTTTCCTGAAAGTCTGGAAAAAAAACCAGAGCAGGAAATGAAATACTGCTGAAGTGAGATTACAGCTACCAGGTGCTTTCAGTGAGTTATTTCTATTGTTAGTCTGGGGTGGTGCTGAAATGGCCATTCCTTGAGAAATGAAATACAGGAAACTACATTTAGGAGTTTTTCACAACAACAACAACACTTAAACATCACATCTTTCTATAAGATGCAAACACTACGATTAGTTGATATTTACTTATTTTACGTACAGCCATGGACTGTGGATGCTCACTGACATTCCATACGCCTTGTTTGATGTACATTAAACACATTCTGCAAACATGAAATTCAAGCCAATTCTCCAAGGTTAACATTAACAACCACAGACATACATAAAGAACACACAAAAGCAGCAAACCTCCTTATATATACTCCCCAGCTAAAAGTCACATAGGGACTGATGCAGAGTTAAGTTTGTGTAGTGTAAATTGTACAAATTCACACTGCGCATGTCCTCAAACATGTTTCCTTATGACTAGAGAGGTGAAATGGGGAAGGACAGGAGCGGTCTGAAGAAGGTGGACTACAGAAAGTGCTCATTCTCTCACATGTGGGGTAGACAGAAAATGATGCTTATATACAGCTGCCAGTGGAAGCCATATACAGTTGCAATATACACACTGATTTTTGTTTCTTTCTTTTTTTTTTTCAATTATTTTTTTATTGAATCAGAGACATATATGCAAACAGTTCAATTCAACAATAGGTAAAAAAAAAATATATATACGTTTGCGAGTACAGAACAACATGTACTTTCCATTTGATTTGACAAAAAGTCAAAATATATAATATACAGTACATAAATATCACTGAACTAAAAATATACATAAAAGTAATATAGGTAATATAGTTGAAGGGTGCATCGTGTGGGAGGTCATCACTGAGTCACTGGGGGATCATTGTCAAGTAAACGTAAAAGGTACCACGAGGAGTTGGAGAAACATTTAGTGAGAAGTTGTTGAGTAGCTAATGCAAGTGTGGAAATATAGCTCTCCCAAATTTCAAAGAACCTTTCTACCCTGGATTCTTTATCCAATTTTTGTTTCTTTCTTATTGAAGCCTGAGGTGCATTCTCCAAATAACCCTGTACTACCTGTGACAGAACAGGGGCTTAGATCTTTGGACTCTTCACAAAGCAGAGGAGCCCTGTCTGTCTTTATCTCCATAGGGCCTTTTTGGGGTCAAGGGCCCTCAAGCCCACGTATGCCCGCAAGGGTCAAGTGAGCACCATTCTCCAAGAGTTTGGACTAAGTTTCCTTATGGGAACCAGGGATGGACTGAGGCTGTATTTTAACCTTGGCATCCCTCTGTGTGTGCGCCTACAAAAAAGGGGAATAGCCAAATAGGTAATGGTGCTGGTTGTGTTTTTACCTCTTAGCTCTTCATTATAATCAAGTGTAGCTCTTTGCTCTTCCAGGGTGATTACAGGCACTCTGATGCACTGGTGGACCCAGCGTGGAGGCAATCAGTCCGATTGATTCCCCCCTCCACAATACACTTCTTACCTGTCCACTACTGCTGGCCGCTGCATAGCAGAGCAGCCGCAGCAACACATCATGTAGGGAGAGAAAGTAGACTGCTTCGCACTGATCACTCCCCTCCCCCCTGCTCTGAAGGGTGAACAGGCTACCTCGGCTCTAGGCTAGAAGACCAGTTGCTTGGAGCCCCTGGGGAACAGTGCCTGGATGTATCTGATATTTCAAACCCGACGATCAGCTTTGAAATTTTTGTGGTAGTTTTAGTGGTCAGACTGTGCTTCTATAGAGGAATGGAAATGTGATTAATTTTTTTATTACACTGAATAGCAAATGTGTGTCTTGCTAGCAAAGCATTATACTTAAAAATTAAGTTTAGCCAGGCTTATGCAATTGTGTATGTAGCTATTGATGCTTTTAAATGGATTACTGTAAATAATAAAGTACTCTTAAAATGTTTTTTTTTCCCCACCCCTCAGAAATGTGATCATTAAAAAAACAATATGGCAGCACTATTACTACCAGCAGTCGGTTATTTCTCTCTCTGATTATAACAGACTTACACTGGCTACTGCAAATCTATCATATGTGTTTTAGGCATGACATTTACACCTATACCCCTTTTATATCAGAGCTAAAACCCGCGTTATTGCAGGGTTAACACGGGAATGACCTGTGAGACCCTGCAGTGTAAACGGCACGATCCAGGTCATGATGACCTGGAGCGCGCCGCATGACGGTCGGCTTTAGTGGCGCTTGGAGATTACGTCATCGCCAAGCGTCCACTTCCATGCCGGAAGAGCCGGGTTCCTGAAAACCCAGCTCCGGTGTGAACGGCGCCGACTCAGGAATATCCTGGGTCGGCACCGACTAAATTCCGGGTCTGATCCAGTTTGGAACCCTGTTCCAACCTCCGGGTCAGATCTGGAATTTAGGTATAAAAGCAGCATTATTTTGTTTTGAATGTTTTTGCTAACATTGCTCTAACATTATACATTTCTTTATAATGTCAGCATTATTACTATTTATAATATTTCCATCTCATTTTCCTGATATATAGAATATTGTTGCAAAAGTGATCTACTTTGGCCAGCGACATTGTAATCTCCGCTGTCAGCAACATCATCCCCACTACAGATAATTAGCATCTACCAGGAGTGCATTCAGCTAGTTCTGTATAAAAGAATGGGAAAAAATGGGAATGCCCTGAATAAAATAGGACATTGGAATCCCCTGAGTACGATAACTGCCATCACTTAAAAATGTCTTAGGCCACTGCTCAGTAAATTCCTGTCAAGACTTTTACAAGGAGAAGGAAATTCTGAATTGCAGTCACTTCTGTGCTGAACATCAATGAATGTTTTCTTAACATCCTCGTTAACTGGGCTGTGTTACCAACTGGTCATCCAACATCACTGACAGTCAAGAATTCCTTCTATAGACTGTCCAAAAAGCTGAACTGACACATGACTGCTGCTCTGTGTTATTTGGTCTGAAACTATAGCAACATGAAAGAGTAAGGCTATAGTTTAGAACTGTTTAGTTTAGAACGTCTTATCCTGCTCTCTGTTTACAAAAACACAACACACAGATAAAACAAGGTATTTGGCTTCTGGGTTTCACAATCAGGTAAAAATACAAGTTAAAAAACACAAATATATAATTTTAATACTTTAAAAAATATATGTCTTAATACTCTGGGATTAGTAGCATTAAGTGACGTTATATGACTATTTTATTGATGAGACAGCAATGTTCGAATATTGTACTACATAAGCACAAAATCAAAAATATCTGCTAAACTAATTGATGTACAGGTTGAGTCTCTCATATCCAAATATTCCCGAAATACAGAATATTTTTAGCTTGACTGAGATAGTGAAACCTTTGAGTTTTGATGGTTCAATGTACACAAACTTTGTTTAAGGCACAAAATTATTAAATATAAAGTATAACATGACCTACAGGCTGTGTGTATAAGGTCACGGTGTATATGAAACATAAATTAATTTCATGTATGTACACAAACTTAGTTTAAGGCACAAAATTATTAAGAATACAGTATATAATGACCTATAGGCTGTGTGTATAAGGTGTATATGAAACATAAATGCATTCTGTGTTTAGATTTGGGCCCTATTCCTAAGATATTTCAATATTGTATGCAAATATTCCAAAATACGGAATATTCCGATATCCAAAATAGCCTTGGTCCTAAGCATTTTGGATATGGGAGACTCAACCTGTATCTTACAAAAAATGTATATAGGTGATATATAGTGCATTTATTCGATTTATGGGTATTTCTCAGTTATATAGATTAAACGGATAAACAAATTCAGATATTGTAGCAGTTTACAAATCTTCCATATTCTATTAGTGTTAATGGACTACGGGCCAGATTCAGAGATGGACGCTAATGTGATCGCAACTGCGTTTTCATATGCAACGCGGCTGCGATAATTTGCTAATGTTTGCAAAAATCACCCGAACATAAAGACACCCACTGCTGCCTTCTTATCTGCATGCGATACCGGCGTAAATATCGGTAACATTGGCACACA
Organism: Taudactylus pleione; assembly: GCA_031769625.1. Classification (NCBI taxonomy): domain Eukaryota; kingdom Metazoa; phylum Chordata; class Amphibia; order Anura; family Myobatrachidae; genus Taudactylus; species Taudactylus pleione. The sequence continues at coordinate 3,413,483 of JAUIMM010000010.1, read as the reverse complement.
TCGAGCGCCCATCTTGCCCTAGGACATTATTCGAAGTTGGACAAAACTGCAATATACTGTATAGCTTTTTTCCATGCAATGTTTTTTCTTTATTCACAAACATATACACATTTATTCACAATGCACGTCTTTTGTCCTGGCTACTCCCTAAATTACAGCTCCCTATGTCAAAGTTGCTGGCATGGGAGCAGCAGGGGCATATAAATATGATCAAACAATAGTAAGGGTGTTTTGACGTGAAATGCTTCCCATGATGACTGTTTGGATGGCGATGACTTGTGAATACTTCACTGCCTGGTGCAAGTTGTGAGTTGTTGATGATGATGACGGCTGCTAGTCACATCTGATTCACCTCACACATTTAAGGCACACCTAATTATGCAACTACAGGTTGAATCTCCCATATGCAAAATGCTTGGGACCAGGGGTATTTTGGATAATGGAATATTCTGTATTTTGGAATAATTGCTTACCATAATGAAATATCTTGGGAATAGGACCCAAGTATACAGTACACACAGAATACATTTATGTGTTATATACACCTAATACACACAGCCTGCAGGTAATTTTATACTATATTTTTAATAATTTTGTGGCTCAAGCAAAGTTTGTTTACAGAAATGAAATTCATTTATGTTTTATATACACCTTATGCGCACAGCCTGAAGATAATTTTATACATTAATTTTAATAAATTGTGCCTTAGACAAGTTTGTGTACATTGAACCATCAAAAATCAAAGGTTTCATTATCTCAGTCATGACAAAATTATTAAGTATTTCGGAATATTCCGTATTTCGAAGTATTTGGATATGGGAGACTCAATCTGTATATTATAACTGCTAGAGCTGTGATTTATCAGCAGGATTACAGTGTTCTGAGCATTTGTTTTTAAAAAATAAAGCACTACTCTGTTTGGTAAGAGGAAGGCCACAAATGTTCATAAAAATGTTACAAATGTTAATATTTCTCTCCTGTTCAATTTGCTCTTAATAGGCTCCATGCAACTTGGGTTCTTATTATCTACACCAGTGTTTCCCAAATATAGTCCACAGGGAACCCTAACAGTGCATGTTTCCCATATTTCTGCGTTGTATGGTGTATTCATTACTGACTGACACATTTTAAAAGAACTATAAGCATACCAGCCTACCCTCCCGATTCAGCCGGGAGACTCCCGAAAATTGGGTGTTGCTCCAGACACGCCGGTAAGGTGGGCAAGCCTCCCGGCGACCGCCGACCTGTCCCACCCTCCTGCAGTAACAATAGAAACCCCCACAGCAGGGAAGGGCTTCCCTCCCGGATGGAGGGAGCTGAAAGTCGGCAGGTACGTCTAATGATTTCACTTATGTTTCTGTGAGTAGACCTGGACATCATGCACTGTTAGAGTGCCCTGGGACTGATCTACACTTTCTGGCCACTTACTGTAATGTATCTGAATTGCGTGCTGTGTTTTTGCCCATCATGTGTATGAAGCCACACTGCTTTTACCTCCTGTTATGTGCAGGAAGATGGAGGTGTGTTTGCTACCTATGCAGGGTTTTTCACATCTCTCATTTACAGCCAGCTCTGCATAGGTAGCAAAATGCTATCTTTTCCCAGGATCATTTTATATTTACTCTTAAAAGCAAATTGTGTGCCAATTCTCCTGGGTAGTTATAATAGTATCCATATTCTGTAAATGGGGATGCATAAAAGACTAAAAAACCTTTGGTTAGCTATGGAGGAACTGATCAGTGAGGAGACAGAGAGACCTCCTGATTGAGACAACATGGTCCAGGTCTGTAGACCCTCTTGTTACACATAAATATCAGCAGGCAACAATTTATGACATGTAAGGAGACTAGACCAGTCCTGATATAAAAAGAGATATATCCAACTTAGGAGAAATATTATTTTACATAAGTATAATCCAGTGGGTCAGACTATTTGATCAATTTGACCAATATGACCGAAATGGGGCATAAATTAAAGTCCTGCCTGACTCCCCTCATCAGTGAGAAAGACTGAGATTTAATGGTTGAGAAATGAAGAACTCATCAGCGTCTCACAAAATAAGACTTTCATCACAGCACCACTGGTAACTAATTCTGGGGTCTATTTACTAAGCCTTGGATGGAGATAAGGTAAAAGGAGATAAAGTATCAGCCAATCAGCTCCTAATTGTCATATCACAGGTTGTATTTGAAAAATGACAGTTAGGAGCTGGTTTGTTGGCACTTTATCTCCATCCAAGGCTTAGTAAATAGACCCCTTCCCTGAATGTTTCTGATACCCCTTTTACACCAAAATTCCGGGTTCGACCCGGGAATTTGAACACTGGTCAATCCCGGGTCGAACCCTGCTTCAGACCCTGTTTACACTGCAACTCGACCAGGGTTGTTCCCGGGTTTGCCCCGTTTACACTGAACCCGGGTAATCCCTGCTTTTCCCTATAGATGTCATTAAAAATTTACTTTTTTAAGGGCTGACACAGATGAGGTCACAAAAGGCAACAAAAGAGAGGGGAGGGGACAGCTCACAGCATTGCAGCAATGATGGCAGACGGAGCACATGTGTCTATTCCTGATTTCCTAAGGCTGGACAGACTGCTGTTCTGGCTGTGGCAGGCTGTGTATCAGCCTGCGTTTGTGGCTGCTGGCCAGGCTGCAGTTCTGGCTGTGGCAGGCAATGTATGCCTGCTTTTGTGGTTGCTGGACAGGCTGCTGTGGTGAAGGGGGTTAGGCAGGCAAGCGATGGCTGCAAGTGTTGTCTCTCTCTGCAGGGCACTGACAAATTACATCATCTGCCGGTGCCCCAGAAGCTCCAATCAGAGCTAGCTGTGTCGAATAATCCGGCTAGCACCCGTTTACACTGCCGCATGACCCGGGACCAATCCGTTTTCAACCCTGCTCTCAACCCGGGTAAGACTGCCGGGTAAATCATCCCGGGTTATTTTTTTGGGAGCTGTTCACACTGAGGCCCGACCCGGATCGACCCGGCAATAACCCGGGTTATTCGGTTGGTGTGAAAGGGGTTTAAGGAAAGTCAGCTTCAGGACCAGAACAGTGCTGATTATACTGTCACACAAAACTGTTTTAAGTGAAGTTGCAGCATAAGAGATACGGAGACTTCGTATAGATTTCAGAGTTAATTACAGCCAAGCTCAACGTCTGCAATTACTACTCAGTGACTAGCTCTTCAAAACCATATTCATATGACCAGGGAAGCCCCTTCAGCTGCTAACTGAATAGTTTAACCTAGCAGGTGAAGCTTACATCTCCATTGGGACAGAACTATGGGAGACAATGGAGGTACCTGCCGCCGGCACCAGCTCTGAAGTGGCACTTCCTCCATTGTCAACAACAGAATCACCCCACTTAGGGCTGTAACTATGTACCCGGAGTGTACTGTCACGGCCGCCCAACACATGGCACCCCTTCCCGGCACCTGAGAAGCCACCATACACTAGTGGAGAGCTCCATGTCAGACCAGCAGCTGCTGCCTTCGTCTATCTATAGCCTGTCTGCATGTAAATTACTACATTACAGTGTCAGCGGCTGTGACGGGGAGGGGCACCAAATTATAACTTGCCTCCGAGCGTCTGGGATGAATTTACACCACTGAGTGGGACCAGGTTGCAGTTCTGGACTAGAGGACTGCACTTAATACGTAGTCTATTGAAAAAAAGTAGTAAAGACTCAGCATATTCTTTTTATATACCTGTCATCAGTCATATATTTTTATATATATATATGTATATATATATATATATACAGTCGGGTGCATAAATATTGGGACATTGACAGAATTTTCATATTTTGGCCTCTACTCAACACCACAATGACTTTGAAATGAAACAAACAAGATGTGCTTTAACTGCAGACTTTCAGATTTAATTTGAGGGTAATTACATCCAAATCAGGTGAATGGTGTAGGAATTACAACGGTTTCTATATGTGCCTCCCACTTTTTAAGGGGCCAAAAGTAATGGGACTATCAACTCAAAAGCTATTTCATGGACAGGTGTGGGCTATTCCCTCGTTATTTCATTATCACTTAAGCAGGTAAAAGGTCTGGAGTTGATTCTAGGTGTGACATTTGCATTTGGAATCAGTTGCTGTCGACTCTCAATATGAGATCCAAAGAGCTGTCACTATCAGTGAAACAAGCCATCATTGGGCTGAAAAATCAAAACAAACCCATCAGAGAGATAGCAAAAACATTAGGTGTGGCCAAATCAACTGTTTGGAACATTCTTAAAAAGAAAGAACACACCGGAGAGCTCAGCAACACCAAAAGACCCGGAAGACCACGGAAAACAACTGTGGTGGATTACAGAAGAATTATTTCCCTGGTGAAGAAAAACCCTTTCACAACAGTTGGCCAAATCAAGAACACTCTCCAGGAGGTAGGTGTATATGTGTCAAAGTCAACAATCAAGAGAAGACTTCACAAGAGTGAATATAGAGGGTTCACCATAAGATGTAAACCATTGGTGAGCCACAAAAACAGGAAGACCAGCTTAGAGTTTGCCAAACAACATCTAAAAAAGCCATTACAGTTCTGGAACAACATCCTATGGACAGATGAGACAAAGATCAACTTGTACCAGAGTGATGGGAAGAGAAGAGTATGGAGAAGGAAAGGAACTGCTCATGATCCAAAACAATCCACCTCATCAGTGAAGCATGGTGGTGGTAGTATCATCGCGTGGGCATGTATGGCTGCCAATGGAACTGGTTCCCTTGTATTTATTGATGATGTGACTGCTGACAAAAGCAGCAGAATGAATTCTGAAGTTTTTCGGGCAATATTATATGCTCATATTCAGTCAAATGCTTCAGAACTCATTTGACGGCGCTTCACATTGCAGATGGACAATGACCCAAAGCATACTGCAAAAGCAACCAAAGAGTTTTTTAAGGCTAAAAAGTGGAATGTTATGCAATGGCCAAGTCAATTCCCTGACCTGAATCCGATTGAGCATGCATTTCACTTGATGAAGACAAAACTGAAGGGAAAATGCCCCAAGAACAAGCAGGAACTGAAGACATTTGCAGTAGAGGCCTGGCAGAGCATCACCAGGGATGAAACCCAGCGTCTGGTGATGTCTATGCGTTCCAGACTTCAAGCTGTAATTGCCTGCAAAGGATTTGCAACAAAGTATTAAAAAGTGAAAGTTAGATTTAGGATTGTTTAGTTTGTCCCATTACTTTTGGCACCTTAAAAAGTGGGAGGCACATATAGAAACCATTGTAATTCCTACACCATTCACCTGATTTGGATGTAATTACTATCAAATTAAATCTGAAAGTCTGCAGTTAAAGCACATCTTGTTTGTTTCATTTCAAAGCCATTGTGGTGGTGAATAGAGACCAAAATATGAAAATTCTGTCAATGTCCCAATATTTATGCACCTGACTGTATATATATATATACATATATATATATATATATATATATATATATATATGTCATTGTAAATGTTATATATATATATATATATATATATATATGTCATTGTAAATGTTAAGTACTAGAACTAATGTATTGAAAGAAAAGAACCGTTTATGTACTGTACATCAAATGACATGCCTAACCGAGAGATAATAATCACTTCCATTAATAAGACAAATTCTATTTGAAAAAAAAAAAAAAAGAATTGATTGCGTCTTGGACAACTCTCCTCAGGTGTATCTTTACATTTCCTATAGGGGTGTTACACCTGCATTGCCTGCAACTTTACTGTAATAGTGTTGTCGTAAGAGCCTTAACTATAGGGTTAAGATGGGGATAAACAGTTAAGCATGATTGGTCCGACATCCATCCTTGTAGGTGAGGTTCAGGGTTTCATATGTGGATCTTGGGGAACAAATTGAGCCTTCTTGGTTGTTTTATTAAAACCACTATATTCCGGCATTAGTACTTATTTTCAATCCTCCCGTGGAGGGATTATTTAAGATTGCAGCATAAACTATAAACAAACAGATTCAACAACAATATACATAGACAATAGTCTGCGCTACCACTAAATAATTCCCCACCACAAATAAAAATAATATACTGATATATTGAACTGTTGAAAAATACATAGAATATGTGGGAGCTTATCCAAAAAATTGATAATAAATTCAAAATAAATAATACAAAATTAAAACCAGATGGGACAGCATACACTGTCCTAACATGAAAAATAACAAACAGATGTCAGTTTAAAAATTGTATTTAATTAACCCACTAAAAAATTACCCGACACAGCACATAAATAATGAGCAATGAACATAACATTTAGACAGTATCAACTGCGTAGTAAAAAACAATATCAAAATGAAACAATGTAGCATACAAATTATTGTAATGTTGCAGAGTCCATTTCTAAGTAAATAACAGAGGGCCTGATTCAGACCCGCTCGCGAGCGCTCGCAAGCGGGTCGATGTTGGTCCAGTGCACATGCGCACGACGGAGGCGGCTCCGTCGTGCACAAGCCGTCGCTCCGGATCTCGCTACAAAGGGGGCGTGCTGTCGATGTTGAGTGACAGCACGCCCCCTTTGGTGGGCGTGCCGGGGGCGTGGCTGCCCAGAAAGAGGCGTTCCCATGGGAACGCCTACCGTCTAGGGCCGGCCCCACTGACATCACAAGTGATGTCAGTGGGTGGACTTCTTGCTCTGTAAGAGCAAGAAGTCCACTGTGACTTGCTGCAACGAGACCCTACCACAAGGGTCTCGTCGCAAGCCTGATGGTCGCGATGGTCTTGACCATCGCGACCATCATCCTGGCCGCTCGCACTAGCTGTGGGTGGTCACCCACAGCTATGCGAGCGGCCAGGAGGCCGCTCTAAAAATACAATAGGCAGGCACTGATTCAGAGCGAGCGCTCTGAAAGAGCGTCCGGCTCTGAATCAGGCCCACAATCAATTCCTTTGTGTATATTCCAAAATAGAAAGCCTCTATCGTGGTAGCGATTTATACAATTAGTCTGGCAAAATATTGGATATGCTGACCCTTCACAGGGGTAAATAGGATCCTGTGTAGTCTCAAGATCACTGGGTCACTCCAATATGTGTGTTAACAGCCTTCACATTTCATTTTAGTTAGTGCCGATATCCGTATCTGTGCACACTTTCTTTATATGGTGCCACAACTGTTCCGCAGCGCCTTACAAAGTACATAAACAAATAAGTGACCAGTGACTTATAGTACAGTACAATACAATGCAGCACAAGGATATGGATAATTTACATTGCTACATTAGCGAACATAACACCCAAATAGCAACAGAGCATAAGCAACCAAGTGTTAGGTGCCCTAGTGGGGAGTAAGGAGTAAATGAAAGTAAAGTGAAGAGAGGTAGAGTGCCCTGCTCGTAAGAGCTTACATTCTAAAGGAACCTGCTACATCATTGAACTAAAGTATTATTGGGACTCACACTTAGGGCTGTATTCAATTCGGAGGGAAAATCCGAGATCCGCGAAAAAGTATCGGTGATTGCGACTTTTCGCCAGGCGGAAACTTATATCCGTATTCAATTGCAAACACTTTTCGCGTACGCGAAAGCGCAATGCAATGTTATAGGCAAAAAAGATTTGCCTCTGAATAGGTGGAGGAAAAAGTGCAAAATAGCTATTTTGTGGTGCAAAGGTGGGGAAATATTTAGGAACGCCCCAAAAAAGCAATTTGAAAGTGGCGGCGAAAAAGTACAAAGTGGGGGTACAGACCTAAATACTAACGAAATAGACGTTTAGGGGGTCTGCAAGTATGGGTGAGGTATTTTTTTTATTGCAGTTGTTTGCTGAAGGTGCGTTTTTTTTTACGTTTCTTATAACTTCACTTTAGCGACTTTTAAATATGCTAGCACCCATTTTCAGGTACCCCAAATTTGACTGGACTACTTATATTCTCCAAAAATACTGCTTTATGCCATTCTTCACCACTTGTGCAAAGATGCTAAATAGTGTCAATTTTGCGAACTTAAGTACCCCAAACTGTTTCATTAGGGCTAATCGGGCACTACTACATTGATCACCAATGTTTCCACAACTTTTTGGGGGGTTCAGGCTGTTTTCCCCGATTCAGACACTACTTTTCGCCTGTTCTGACTCAGCGTGTCTCCGTTTTTCGCGTCCTTTGGAATTGAATAGGGCAAATCGCAGGTACGCGCACAATAAGTTTCTGTGTCTAAAATACACGATGTAGGCGAAAACTCCGGCAGGCGAAACTTTATCGCGTACGCGAATCTAATTGAATATGGGGCTATGATGCAACCTATAATACTCAAGAAGTAATGTGCATTTCTTTTAAACTTTACCGCTTGAGCTGCACTGTGTTATTAAAAATTGAGCTGAGAAACGATGGTGTGGTGTTTTGTTTTTTAAATCAATGAGTTGCTTCATGACCAGCGGGAATTCTGTGCTAACAATTGGGTACAGTTGTGAAAACAGACACTTTGAAAAGGGTCAGTGAACTTGTTAGCCAGTGATCTTCTACATACTTTCTGCACTGCCAATGACAGGTTTATAAAGGCTGTATTTATGGGATATGGGATTTACAATAACACTGTCTAGCTTTAAAAGGGAAGGATTAGTTTAAAGCCATCAAAGGCAGAGAATATGTTCATGCTTGGCATCCAAAATTACAATCCAAATAGGAAGGTAAAAATTATTCTGGGACGTCTCATACCTTGCAGGGAGCTGCAAATGTCAAAACACAGAACTGTTTTGAGCTAGAACAGAGATGCTGAAGTAAGTCCCTTCTAGGACTACAGTGAACTGGTGGCAGTGCCGCATTATATACTAGGAAGTTCTATCTATATGTATTTATGGGGTAAAGTTTAAGGCAATGTAATTAATTTAATTCTGCCTTTTTATGTTTTGATACATTTATAATGATATGCTTACTACTAATCTTTACCCATTTCAATAAAGGTGTATTTACGAGGGATATTTACTGATGGGTTGTTTGTGAAAGCCGACAATCATCAGTGGCACTGGCTTATAGTTTTAAAATGGCAACAGAAATTAATGCTAAACAAGCCTGATTGACAAACTTACATTGCAGTGGACTGTCATTCTTATGCTGGGTACACACCTAGCAGATATATCTGCAGATTGTCACATTGCGCCGAACGCCGGCTTGAACTTACCGGGTCCGGCTGCACTGGAGTCCCGGGCAGTGGGCGGGGAGTCCCCGGCTCTCGCTGCCAATGTGTCCAGCTCCCCCAGCTGTGCGGTTGCTAAAGTGCAGGCGGACGCGGCTCACCTAGGAGCGTGTGCGCCAACCTGCAGTAAGATTAAAGGGACAGGAGAGCTAAACATGGGCATGAATTGAACTCCTCCCTATATGAGGGAGTTTCTGGCAACAGACAGGTGCCAGAGTATAGGCTACATTACCTTACTCCAGCGTTCCTGTGAATACCCTGTTACTCATTTCTGACCTTGGCTTGTTTGTGACTCCAATTACGTCTGCTCCTTGGTATTGCATTTGATATCTGGTTCTGACCTTGGCTATCCTCCATGATCTGCTCCCTGGTACCGTATTGTTTGCTTGGTTCTGACCCGCTCTGTCTACTACGCTGAATTCTCCTCTGCTCCATCCAGAGTTCACCAGCACCTGTATAGGGGAACCTATCCTGAGGGCCGCGACCTGTGTGTCGGGCGCAGCCAAGTCCATACCTTCTTGCGAAGGTCCTTGGTGAATACCGCAGGCACATTAGACTCCGCACCTCAGAAATAGGTCACACCAATACCCAAATACGGGTCGCATCCATTATCCACCCGAGAGTTGCGACACAGATCGAGTGATCTGCAGGTGATGGTTCTTCATACACATTGAACAACCATCATCTTCTATCTGTCAGTGGGTCCCGCTGGCCAGGGATGACGCTGAGACCCCCTCCTCCTGGCTGCCGCTGCAAGTGTTCGGGCGGTCGGCTGATCGCCCAGGCCCACAGCACGGTGGACAGATATATCTCCAGATATATCTGCTATCAGCTGTGCAGCACAGCCGTCGCGATATGTCTGTGAACGATGTCATTCACAGACATATCGCTGGCACACACTGGCCGATGGGCATACAATATATATTTCTCAAGTTCCGGCATTCCACAGGACGAAACGCGTTGACAGACACTGATTTCTCCACTCCACACAAGCTCTGGTCTTCAGCTTTTGGTGTTCGGGAGAAGATCGTGTATACTGCCCGGCACCAAGTATTGATTTGCGGCAATATTGTGATACAGCACCATCCCTGGTATCATTCCCGGCTACTAGTACCTTGAAGGTACGGGAACGTCTGACATCGGGATACCCGCAGCATGAACACGCTATCTATGAACAGATTGGTGATTATTAGGGATATACAGTATATTACCAAAGGGGGGTATTAACTGAATTATAAGTGGTACTGGACAATACCAAAATTGTGTGCACTGGGATGCCAGTGGCACAGGGATTCTTTTCACTGCTATGCTCCGACCAATTTTATTTGACCTGCTTTATGGAACTTTTAAAAGTAAAACAACTGCTATAACATATCAAAGAATTACTATGTTGCAGATTTTCCACAAAATGATAGTTATTTGAAGTGATACATTGTTTTGCTGGAAGCTATCTTGCATACTTCTCATAGACTTCACTATTTACTGGGTACAAATTTATGAGTTTATTACTGTAATGTGTGTAAATTTGTCAACTGTATTACTAGGTTGCAGGCTTAGCAACAGATACAGCAACTAGAAGTGACAAACTGTACTGTATATTTTGTGGGAATTGGTGCTAGGTTGAAGCGAACTACAAACTCGTGTCTCTCACAACCTATTTTTTTAACTACTAAAACCTTGTAGACGGATTTCCCCAGAACGATGGTGAAGCAATTCTCCTGGGGCAGAGAAGAAAAGTAGGCAAGTATGAGCTAAGGTAATGCACAAGGAATAAAGGCACAGAACCGTTGAAACACTGCTGAATAGTCCAATAATCTGTCAGTTTGTTCAAGTGACTGCCGAATGTATATACACCCAGCATGCAGGAGATTTGCTACTGTAGCCTGTGCAAGTTTTAACGCAACTGCAACAAAGATGTATGAGGACAAATCTGTACATCTTCTTGGTGTCAGGATTGATCATCTTTAATGGTACAGTATTAGCAATACCTTTAAGGATGATCGATCCTGACCTCAAGTAGATGTAAGATCTCTACGAGGATCAGAGTATTTACAACGATTTATCTAAATTACTAATTAATTCACAATGACTGGCACAATTACTTAATAGGAGGTGCGTAGTATTGTGAAATATATTTGGGATATTTAAAATTGGAATACTGTATATTTTTTATTGCTGTAAACATCACTCCCCTCATATATATTATAATGGGAGGATGGATTAGTTTTGAAGAGCTGGTAGGTTTTTTTGTTACTTCATTTAGCTTTGAATACATTTAGTCAGCTTGCAATGAGTGAACTTGGGAAATGTACATTAAACTGGAAGGGAATAGGTATGAAATACCGATGGACGGGATGCCGGCTGTCAGTACACTGACAGCGGCATCCCGGTAAGTAATGTTTCCCTGTCCTATTTACACCCTAACCCTCCTTTCCTGCACCCTTATACTAACCCTCCCTACCTCACCCCCTGACCCTCCCAGTAAGTGCCTAAACCTAATCCTCCCTGATTAGTGCTTAACCCTCCCCCTTTGTGCCTAACCCTAACCCCCACGGTGATGCCTGAACCTACCCCCCTGCCCGGAGCCTAACCCTAACTGTCCCCCTCCCGCAGCCTAACCCTAAGTCTCCCCGGGCTGCCCAAACCTAACTCTCTGCCCCCCGTGGCTGATACTTACCTTTCCCCGGTGTCCTTACGATCGGGATGCCATCTGCTAGGATCCTGGCGTTGGCATCCCAAGTCATGTCGGGATTTCGCCGCCGGTGTTGTCTCGGCGATCAGGATTCCGATGCTGGGGTTCTGGCAGACGACATCCCGGTTGTCTGGAACCTAACCGCATCTCACTGGAAGAATGAATGGTCTCATCTACACACAGCTCCCAGAAGTGTTTTTTTTTTTTTTACAGCTACTGCAGAGTCAGCCACTGTCTGCTCTGACTGCAGACTCCCACTCTCATACTATGAACGGATAGTCGCTTTGTTCCAAACTCTCCTTGCTCTTCTTTTTCAAGTTTAGGGTTACAATGTTGGTATTGTATGGTTCTTTAATACTTAGGAGAACAAATTCACAATGCGACATTTGAATACATCACAAGGATGTATCAAATACTGCATATAGAGTTTGCGAGTTCGCTGTCCCTGTGAATCCTCTCCCCGTACTTCTCAGGGTGTGACCATCTATCTGTCGCCTGCTACCCGCTTCGATCGCCCACCCTCGCGAACTCCACCCCCCTTCCTTAGCTAACACTTACCTGCACGGTGATCTCCTCCGTAAGTAAATCTGAAACAGATCGTATTTCCCATTACAAGTATGGGAAATGCGACCTGCTTACTAAAAGAATGCAAATTTAAGGGCTTGGAGTAGTTTTATATGAAAACTGCTCCAAGAGCCCTTTAGTACATTTAAGTAATAGTGCAAATGATGTTAAAAGGGCTTGAAAACAACCATTTTCACATTGTTTTGGTAAAAATAATATTGACAAATACGCCCGTTATCGTGCATACTTTATAAATTTTTCTTCACAACTTCACAAAGGTGCTGTAATTGTACGAGTACAAGCAACATTCTCAGTCAGGCTCTCATATCCTTATAAGTAGTGGTTTGCCTCTGGTATAAAACACAAACTCAGATTTGAGTCTGCACAGATTATTTTTGCATTTAAACTATTTAGCTGAATGTGTTAGTGTATCTGTTCTAACTTCTGTCAGTTTCTGTGTCAAACAAAGCTTGAGAGTACATACAGCTGGGAGTACTATCTGTTATACTTTCTTACAGCTTACCAAATGAAAAGATATATATACAGGACTCTAATCACAATATCGTGGCTCCACTATACAGTTGGCAGCATATCGTGTTAGGGGCGGGGTTCTATTGACGCAATTTCCTTGTTTCTCTTGATCACACCCCCCATCCTGAGAATTTCATTAGGGAAATGGGAAGGATGTGGACGGGTGCACTGGTCTTCCTGGAGTTCGGAAGAACAACCCAAAATCTGAGAGTTTCCTGGATGTGCCAAGAGAGTAGGAAAGCATAATAGTACTTTATTATTATACTTTAATACCGTGTCACTAAATATTTTAATCACAGTATGGATTTTTTTAATGTTTCTTTTTTCAACAGTATGCATAATGTGATGAATAATATTAGAGCAGCAAATTCCCTTACACATATACCTAAAATTGCAATGACTGTCAGCGACTCCCAGACCTTCCTTCGGTCCTATTAAAGCTGTCATTTCTGTGTGAAGTTTGTATGTTCTCAATGTGTTTGCGTAGGTTTCCTCCAGGTGCTCTGATTTCCTCCTAAAGTACAGACTTAGTGATAGGCTAATTGGCTACTAACAGAAATGTACCCTAGTGTGTGATAACCCCAAAGGTTTGTGGGGTGGAGCGGGTACCATGCGTACAGAGTGGAGGTACCTTGATGTAGAATGTCTTCCTTTAGAAATACTGTCCTGCTGTACCTTACCCTCAGCAGGGAGGCAAGGTATTCCACAGGGTAACAGAGATAGGGACACAGATTTGATATAAAATAATAACAAGGTTTACTTTGTGACATGGTATAAGGCCTAAACCAATTGCAATATAAATAATAAAAGTTATATCCTACACTTCTTAAAATATAGTCTTATAAGTAATCAGTAAGGGATTTGTATAGAATTACAAGCCCTCAAATCTCTACAAGGACTACAGCTCACAATATACTGTATCAAGTAAATTGCAATAAAATCCTACACATAAATAGCAAATTAGCAATGCTTATGTAAGAATAGCCTCTTACTATAAAGCATTAGCATACTCAGGTCCTGATTCAGCAGTGCACGTAAGTGGTTTTGAAACTGCGCAGGCGCTGGACCACTACTGGGCATGTGCAGTACGGGTCCTGCGTGATCACACGAAGAGGAGCAGCAGACTGTCAGTGATTGACGGTCTGCTGACGTTTGTGGGTGGGGAGGATGTGGTGACGGCCTCTATTTCCAAAAACGGAGGCGTGTCTCCGCCGGGGGGAGGGAAGAGTCCAGGATCACCGTTGGCTGACAGAGATTTCCTGGCCTCTTTTACTAATCTGCAGCGGCTATTTTGCTGGACCCCATGGGTCACTCAGCCAGCCGATGAGATAGCAGATTATCCGACGCTGCATCTTTGGGCACAGCTCAAATAAGTAATACATTCAGGAGGCGTGACGCCTCCTGCTGCATTACCATATTACAATTATAGCAGGTGCTACCATGTTAGCAGCTGCGATAATACTGCGTCATCTGCTGAGTCACCCCCTCATTGCAGCCTGATGGAGCACAGTACACATTGGTTAGCACAGTTGCAGCGTTGTCTAAAATAAAAGTGCAATGCAGATTCAATATTTACTCCCCTTTGGTATATTTCATATTGTATGGCTGCAGTAACAGCATACATGCCTACTCTCCCAGGAGTCTCCCGAAAATCGGGTGCCGCTCCCCGCCCCCCAGAAAAGTAGGCAAATCTCCGGACCACTGTTACCCCCCCGCATCGCTCCGGACTCCCCCGCATTCCAATACACAGACTCCTGCAGCGTCATCGTGGCCCTGCAGTGATTCGCGATGCCATTAATCTCGGCATTGTGAAGAGGGGGTGGGGCCACAATGACATGATCGTGCGGTCACACCCCGGTCTCACCCCTTATACTATATTGCCACGCCCCCACAGTAGAAGCCTCATTCAGCTCTCTCCTGGAAGGAGGGAGCTGAATGTCGGTAAAGGGGCCTATTCATTAGGCAAACTGAAAGAATGAACGTCTAGCGTTCAGACCTTCAGGTCGCCGGGTGCGGTGCCCACACTGAACGGCGTTCACTGAACGTCTTTCAGTGCAGGATCCCGACCTCCTATCTGGGACCATGTGGAACCTGGCGAGCGTCGTCAGGTTGACCAGCATGTTCCCTAGATAGTCGGGGTCGGCGAGGACCCAGCGTGCATGCGCATCCATTACACGACTTTCTGAACAATGCGACCAAAACCTCCTGGTTTTTTTTTTATTGTTCACAAAGTCGTGTAATGGATAGGCCCCTTAAGTATGAGTAACAAGTATCAGCGTTACTCAAGTAATGCAGTATGTCACTTGGGGTCTGATTCATTACGGATCGCAACTGCAAATATAATCGCGTTACGCATGCAGTCTCACTGAGATGATATGCTAATCCTCCACGATCGCTTAGCAAGATAGCAAAACCATTGGTTTAATTGAGTATTATCGCAGCCTCACGCACATTTGCACAAGCTCTGATCTTACTCGGGAATTGCTAACCTCGTCACCCACAAACGGTACTTCCTGTCAATCACTCTGTGACGGGTCTGTGTAGTCACTGCGATCGCAGTCCCAATCTCAGTGGAGTGTTCGCGCACGTGCACTGCGATGCATATGCACGCACAGAACGCAACAATCAGCCAATTGCGTGCGTTATCGCAGTTGCGATCCTTGCTGAATCAGGCCCTTAGTTGTGTGTTCCTTGGCTAGGATTACAGTTAGTGTCCTTGAAATGTAGGTGCGGTGCTTGGACATGTGTAATATATACTGTGCGGTGCTTGGACATGTGTAATATATGCTATAGTAACTTTCTCACCAAACAGGGACAGCTTCCCTTCAAATTGCAGCCTCAGCAGGGAAATCTGTGGTTCTCCAAACTTCTGCAGCTTATCATTTTCCCTGCAACTTGTCCTTCTCCTTCTTTCTCTGATTTAGGGGAATATTTAATAAAGTGCGGGCTTTTAGAAGTGGAGATTAGCAACCAATCAGATTCAAGTTAACAATTATCTAGCACCTTCTAGATTTCAGGATCTCTCAGTCTGAAACCACTGTTTATTCCGTCCTCAAGATGTCACTCACTCTAGCCGCTTTTCCATCCACCTCCCCTCTTTACAAGATGGCCCCGTCCCTCCTAGCAGTCATAACGCTCCTCTGGTTTTAACTGCCATTTCATGCAACTGCCGCCTCAGTAAAAGGGAGCTTCTCCTCAGCCTTTTGATAGTTACTGATGTTCATCTGTCCTCTTTCCTACTGTCAGTTCTTTGCACGCCAGAGGATTGTGGGGGCTGTAGTCACTTACTTCCAAACAAAAGATAATAATGCCTTTCTAAAATGGATGAACGTCTTCTCTATTTACAATGTGGAGAGGAGATTATTTGTAAAAATACATCATTAACTTTTGATTGGAAGAGTATTGAATCCTATGGGGTATATTCAATTGGGCGCGAGGTTTAGCGAGGCTAAAACCTTGCGCCCCTCGCAGCCAATTTCGGAATCCCGCGGGTATGCGTGCTTCCGATACCCGCTGGATTCAATTAAAAACACAGTGGATGCGGGGTTTTCATCAATGAAAACTCCGCGCCGTGTAAATTAAAAAAAAAAAAAAAAAAGTCACTTACCTTCCCGGGTCTCCGCGGCTCCCAGTGGCTTCCCCTCTCTCTTCTTACTGGAGAGGGGGCTGCTGGGAGTCCCGGGGGCTGATGGGAGGAGCAAGGGTTGCTGGGAGATGTAGTTCTCCCAGCGCCCATTCCGGGGGGGGGCACACACACCGAACCGGGGCTCACACACACACACTCATACACACTTACATACACTCACACACACTGACATACTCACCCTGCAGCAGAAGAGCCGGCTCCCGACGCTAGATGCAGAAGACAGCGCTGAGGAAGGTGAGCAATTAAGGACTAATTAAGGGGGGTGCCGCGGGGGTGTCAGAGCAAGTAGTGGTGATTTTTCCTTAAATCATCGATTTTAGGAAAAATCACGCTTGCTCAGGAGGTGTGTGGTGAAAAACCTCCCGGTGCGTGTTTTTTTAAAAAACCACGCACCTAATAGGATAGCAAAAAAAACCGCACCTGCAGGAAAAACCTTGCAGGTGCGGGTTTTTTGCTATTCTCGCACACAATTGAATATGCCCCTATGCATCCACAACAGTGTGGTATATGCTATATAAAAGAGCAAAGCACTATTGCTTGTTTTTTTCAGAATTTTTAGTTTATGCAAGTCTGTAAAAGAAGAAAGCACTTTGATACACAGCGCTAAAAGGGTAAAATTTACATATTATTTTTTTACAGTTTTGCAAGTGTTAGAAGTGTCACTTTTAATTTTGCTCATTGGCTGCATTGCATTAGGTGTGATTAGGACTTTGATTTACTTTTTCACTCAAACAGCGTAAAATACATTGGTATGGAAATAAGACCAACATTTTACCAACACACATAAAGTCATACTTGCCTACTTTTTAAGCCCCCTCTCCAGGAGAAGCCCAGAATGGAGATGCAAATGACCACTTTGCGGGCAGTGCCAGGCTATTTATGTAATTAGGCCAGGCTTGCCTACCCTCCTGATTTGGTCGGGAGCCTCCCGAATATCGGGTGCCGCTCCCGACCCCCCGGAAAGGCAAGCAAGCCTCCCGGCTGCCGCCTGCCCCCCATCCACTAATAGAAATCCCTGCAGCGGCGCTGAATCGCGTCATCGCGGCCCCGCCCCCTGCTTCACAATGCCTTTAATTTTGGCACTGTGAAGAGGGGCGGGGCCACAATGACGCAATCATGCGGCCCCGCCCCCAATCCGGCATCAGTGTCTGGCCACGCCCCCGCAGTATGCAGAAATTCAGCTCCCTCCCAGAAGGAGGGAGCTGAATGTCGGCAAGTATGAATTAGGCCCCACCACCTCTCTACGGAGCAGCAATTCCTGGTATTATCTCCCCCTCCAGCGCACTTCCCTAGGAAGTGTCCAAAAGTGTCCTCTGTTTTGGCCACTTCTGCATATCAGAGCCTCATTTGGGGATGCCCAATTACTTCTATGAGTAGGGATGTCCTTCAAAGTTTGATAAAATGTTACTATGAAATCTTAAAGCTGTATTTTCGGTTTGGGAACCTATAACTGAGTTAGTGATGCTGGAATAGGGTACATTAGTTACATTCTTTCACACAGCAATGTCAGGTCTGTTATTATACAGTATGTAAAATAATTACATATATAAATGAATATTAATTTGTAAAGGATTGCAGTGTGAAGAGTGAGTGTCATCAGTGTGGGGATAGGGATAGTTGTGAGGGTGTACTAGTGTTAGAAACAAAGGGCCATATTCAATTCCGCATGCAGTACTTTTCGACCACTTCGCTGGCTTTAAATGCGGAAAAGTATTGCGCACGTGCCCGCTTTTCCCCGTATTCAATTACAAATCGGAGAAAGCGGGAGACGGCGAAACTGTAACCTGCGAAAAGTCATGTCAGATTTGGGGAATACAGCCTGAGAGCCCCCAAAAGATGCACTGACATTGGGGATGACTGTAGATGCCCCTGAATAGCCCTGCTGAAGATATTTGGAGTACGGTACTTAAATGTTCTCAATAGCTGCTATTTCGCCTCTTTGCATAAGTGGTGAAGAATAGCATTTAGCAGTTTATTTTGGTGAAAATAAGTACTCCCAGCAAATTTGGGGTACCTGAAAATGGGTGTTAGCATATTTTTAGGTTGCTAAAGTGAAGTTTTAAAAATTAGAAAAAATCCACCTGCCGCAAGCACCTGCAAAGTTACAAACTCCTGGGGCATACTTGGGGACCCCCTGGAGTCTATTTAGCTAGTTTTTAAGTTTGTCCCCCAACTTTTGACTTTTTCGCCCCCAAAATGAAAATAATTTTTTTGGGGTGTTCAAAAGTATTTTTTAAACTATTTTTGACATAGGTTACCTTTGGGGAACTGTCCCATTGGTGCAGGTTTTTTTTTTTGAAGTTTGCACCCCAATTCTGCATTTTTTTTGACTGCTATTCATAGGCGAATCTTTTTTGCCGATTCCAATGCATTGAGTTTCCGCACCTGCGAAAACTATTTGGAGGAAACTTTTCGAATGGCGAAATGACGTCACTCGGGATACTCTTCCGTAAAAACTGATTTATAGCGGCCAATTAAATACGGGCCATATGTGGGAGTAAAGTAGACTATAGTTAAATATGTGGACTTTCTGAGTGCATATAAAGGTTTCATGATATGGAGAAGTGTTGTATGCAGGAGTAAGAGGTGAATGTCAAAGACCACAGAGGAGGTAAAGGTCAGAGCTAGATCTAAGGGGCAAGATGGAGAGTAGTTTGAGATGAGGATTGAGATGTATGCTGAGGGTCTTGTATATACGTAATTTAATTTGATTTCGAAGGATAAGCAGAGCCAGAATAGGTATTTGCAGAGTGTATGGTTACCTTGTATTATCCAGAACCAGCACCGGACGTTTTCTAGCAAGTGGGTAAAGCCAGGGGAGCCCTTTCACTGGATCCTCCAGCCAAAGCATTACCCCTGACCGCTAGTCAGCCCAGGCCAGGGATCCCTGAGGAGCTGGGGACCCACCCAATAAAGGGGTCCCCCTCTCCAGGGTACCCCAGGTCTAGGCGGGTTGATTATGTAATGAGGTGCAATTGATCGTAGTAAATATATTGGCTTTTGCTGTGGAACTACAGGTCCCAGCAAGCCTCCCCCGCATGCTGGTACTTGGAGAACCACAACTACCAACATGTGGGGCATTATGGGGCCGCTGGTACCTGTAGTCCCACAGCAAAAGAAATATAAAAAAAAGACAGAACACACACACCGTTGACAGTAAAATTTTATTAAAATAAACGCACATGTGCATACACACTATCTCACATACTGTACTCACATATCTATGTATCCCTGTAGCCATTCAAGTCTTCTGCTCCATGTAAGAATCCATAGTGTACCTGTAAAAAAGCAGCCAGGTGATGGTCGCGACCATCGCGGCTTGCGACGAGACCATTGTGGTAGGGCCTCGTCTGTCGCAAGCCCCAGTGAGCTTCCGGCTCTAATAGAGCCGGAAGCTCATTACTGACATCACTTGTGATGTCAGTAGGGCCGCCCCCAAACGGCAGGCGTTCCTTTGGGAACGCCTACATTTGGCCAGCCACCCCCTTCTTCCCGCCTACAAAACGGTGGGAGCTGTCGACCAACATCGACAGCCGCCCCGTTTGTAGCGAGCCCCGGAGAAAGAGAATTTCTCTCTCGCTCCAGTGCTTGCGCACTCGCAGTGCGTGCGCGGTGCGTGTGCACTGCCCGGCCATCGGCCCGCTTGCGAGCGCATAGCGCTTATGAGAAGGTCTGAATCAGGCCCTAAGTACCGTTCTCTAAGGACAGTACTACCCAAATGACCGAACAGCCACGGGATGGTTCTAAATAGCCCGGTGCTGGTTGTGCTTAAATACAGGGGACTCCTACATCATTTGTCCCCTGTATTTAGCACAACCAGTACTGGGTCACTAAAAGCCCGGGGTTGGTTGCTCCTTTTTTTTTTTTTGGGGGGGGGGAGCCATGCTGTGTTTTTTTCTATTTTTTACACAGGCTTTTATTTTTCAACACAGCACCACAGACAGGTCTCACTGATCTCGTCCGTGCTTCTGTGTCAATGACACAGAGATGCATGTTGCTACATGCATCTGTGTCAGACATCACATCGTTCAGTGTGCATACAAACGGAACGATGTGTGAGAAATCGTGTAAGATAGGTCGATATATTTCTGCAGGTTCAATTGATAAGCGACCACGATCAGTGACAGCAGGAGCGCGCATCGGCATCGCGATCATCCCCACACACGGCACTTTTTAATCAATTTGTCATTCTAATCGGTCAAAAATGGCCTAATCGTTTAAAATATTGCATCGTGTGTGGTGGCCTTTAGGATGGATTGAAGCTGGGATAAAAGGGTGAGGGGAATACCAAAGGTTTTAGAAGCCAAAGTAAAAGATGATGAGAGCATGAGTTTGGTTGCATTTTAGATGAGAAATTTGCTGTATTCTGGCAATATTTTGAAGGTGGAGTGATATTACTGGTAGAGAGACTGGAGGGAGGTCATGGATGACACTGAGGGAGAGAACTTAGGATACTGAGGAATCTGTGGTGTGGCTAAAAGTGAGGGAGATTTAGGGAGTCTGGCAGAAACTTATAATAAGTACAGATGAGCGGGTTCGGATTTCAGAGATCCGAACCCACCCGAACATAGGTGATCCGAGTCAGATCCAATTTGGCTCGAGTTTCCCCACCTGACTTGGATCTCAAAACGAGGCAAAATGTCATCATCCTGCTGTCGGATTCTCGCGGGTTTTGGATTGTGTAAAAGGTCCCGCGATCGCCGCCATTTTCATTCCCTCTGTGGAGAGTGAAGAGGAAGGAGGAAGGGGGCTGTGCTGTGCTGTTGCTGACTGTGTTTAAGGGGCTGGCTACTGTTGTCATTTGTCAGGGGCTGGTTACTGCATAGGGGCTGGCTGGTTGTTGTCACACTTGTCATAGAGGCTGGCTGGCTGGCTGTTGTCCACTCCAGTCCATACTAGGGCTGGCTGCTGTGCTCGGCTGTGCCTGTGTTACTCTATCTCTATCGCTATACAGAAGAGGGGGCTTCAGTGGCTCCTGTGTCACTGCAGTCCATAAGAGGTGCTGCTGTGTTGTCCAGGGGGTGCTCTGTCCATAAGGGGTGCTCTTCACCCCCAGTGTGAAAAAAATAAAGAATTTTCCCTCCCAAGTGCACACCAAAAAATAATTAATCAATCAATTAATGTGGGTTTTTTTGTGTGTGTCAGAGGTGCTGCCTGTGTCGTTCATCAAGAGGTTGGTGCCTCGTTCGGGGGCTCTCCCTCACAAGTGCCCCCCAATAAATAATTCATCAATCAATGTGTTTTTTTTTCTGTTTGTGCACGCGTTAGCCATGGCATCACAAACACCTCTGCTGAGATTTGCCTCAAAGGTGAAAATAGAGGATATTGTTTAAAAAATGGAATAAAGCAGCTAAAACTGTGTTCTTTGATTACAGTGTCCCTACTCCCTACCCATGGCCCCTCAACCTGAATTTCAATAAGTCAGAG
Source organism: Taudactylus pleione (assembly GCA_031769625.1). Taxonomy (NCBI): domain Eukaryota; kingdom Metazoa; phylum Chordata; class Amphibia; order Anura; family Myobatrachidae; genus Taudactylus; species Taudactylus pleione. The sequence continues at coordinate 3,391,483 of JAUIMM010000010.1, read as the reverse complement.
GGGCAACTCCATGCAACCAACCGTATTCCAGAGTGCAGCTGCTCCTCCTGTAGCCCAGGTCAGAAGATGTGTAGGTGGTGTGGTGATGATATGGACTAAAACGGAGCTCACATCCACTAAAGTGGACAATGAATCCCCAATCTAACAGGGAGTGCAGCTGTAATTTATACAAAACACAGGATGGGATGACGATATAGGCTTGGGTGATGGTATAATCTGGGGTGATGTATACATCATCTTATTTACACAATATTAATTTGTCCCCTCTGGAATCCACCATTACAGGTGCCTCTATAATTTTTGCACGTAATTGACGGTAAAGGTCTTACTCGTAGAATTTGTAGTTAATTTTGATGGACGTTATCTTTTCCACATTTTGGGGAAGTAGTCTCAGGCCGATCACTGACAAGGTTCCCGGCTGTGCTGAAAACTTTCTGAGTACACACTGGAAGGTGGGCAGCTCAAGTAAAGCAAAGGCAGTTTAGTGTAAGGGCCTCCAAATTGCCTCTTTTTACTCTCAGTAGTTATTTACATCTCTTCAAATCTGTGTCCGTTGGAAAAAAAAAACAATGTCTTTGTCCCTTCTGGGATGAAAATCCACTCCCAGCAGCAGGCATGGTGCTCAAGACACAATGTTAGACTTAAACCTTAAATCTTAAATGTTGCATTTGCTACTCTGTTCCGCTTGTCCACAATATCTGCTCTGGTTAAGTGGACAGTGATTACAACGGCAGTTTGAACTGAAGGCCACTAACTAACTATGTTTTTTTAATGTCCCTGTACAAGTTGGGAAATGCTTTTTCGGAAGGTTTGCAAAGGATTATTTAACAATCAATTGTTTTTGGAAAGCACTCTTCCTGGTCCCCTTCTGGGATGAAAATCCACTCCTAGCCGCAGAAGCAGGATTCTCAAGAAAGACACAATGTAAGGCCTTAAATCAGGAGTAGCCAACCTCGGCCCTCGAGAGCTACTAACAGTTCACATTTTCCAGACCACCTAGCTGGTGCACAGGTGTATTCATTACTCAGTAACACATTTGAAAAGATCCACAGGTGGAGTTAATTATTACACTTGTGATTCTGTGAGGAGACATGGAAAACATGCACTGTTGGTAGCTCTCGAGGACCAGGGTTGGCTACCCCTGCCTTAAATCATAGATCTTACGCTTGTACACATATCTATGCTGATTAAGTGACATTTTGAGGTCACTAACTATGATTTTTTTAATGTCCCTGTACAGGTTGGGAAATGTTCAATGTGGAAGGTTTGCAAAGGATTATTTTACAGTCAGTTGTTTCGGAAAGCAGTCTTCCTGGTCTCCCTCTGGGATGAAAATCCACTCCTAGCAGCAGAAGTTGGCACATGATTCTCAAGAAAGACAAAGCGTAAGACTTTTAGGGGTAAATTTAATTTACTAAAGTGAGAGTTTTTAGAAGTGAATTTTAGAAGTGATGTTGCTTGCCCATAGAAAATAATCAGATTCTAGCTATTATCTTCTAGAAAGTGCTAGGTAAATGATGTTAAGTAGAATCTGATTGGTTGCTATGGGCAACATCACTTCTAAAACGCACTTCTAAAAACTCTCACTTTAGTAAATTAATTTTATCCCTTAATATCTTTGTGCTGGTTAAGTGGCAGTTTGGAGGCCACTAACTAACTATGTTTTTTTAATGTCCCTGTACAGGTTGGGAAATGCTTTTTCATGTGGAATGCACTACTAGAAGTCTTCCTGGTCACCTTCTGGGATGAGAAAATCCACTCCCAGCAGCAGGCATGGAGCTCAAGGATTCTTCTGGGACAAGGACTGATGTGAATGAGTAAAATATTTTTTTGTAAATGCCTCCTCCCTTCCCCTTCATCCTCATAAATTTACTTCGGAATAAAAAAAATTAACTTAAATTTAGTACCAAACCCTTCCTGTCCCTGCCTTCAACTACATACATACTCCAGCTCCCTCAGGCCTCTCTTGCAAAATAAAAACATTTGTTTCCTGATGTGCCATGTTGGAAGTTGAACTGCCATGTTTTTGTGCAGCCCACTGCTGCTGCATAGCTTAGTCAGCCAGCTAGATTGGTGCAAATTTTGGGCTTAAACTGGATGAAAACAATATAGTGAGCTTTGAGGTGGTCAGCATTGACTGGAAACGAGTGGAAATAAATGTTATTGACGTTAATACTACTGTAGGAACAAAAACAGTCCCATGTTATGTGATTTTAGCTGTTTTTATGATTTTTTTAAGAAAAAATCCAGATCCAAAACCAAAACTGAAAAACAAAACACGGAGGTGAGGTTTTGGCAAAACCAATCCAGATCCAAAACCAGGGGAGATCCAGATCCAAAACCAAAACCAAAACACGGGGTCGGCGCACAAACCTAATAAGAAGTGCTTTGGGCATACTAAGCTTTAAGTTGCATTGGGTGATTTATGTTAGCAGAGAGAGAGATACAGTTGGTCACAAAAAGTAGTAGAGAAGGACAGAAGTCAGGGGAAAAGAGGTAAATTAAGGTGTTCTCAGTGTAGATGAGGTACTGAAAATGAAATGAGGCCCAGCGGAGTGAAAGGTGCACAGAAGAGAGTGATCAATGGCATAAATAGCATCATGCACTTCTGCATCAATCTTACAACCACCAAAATGAGTGAGTGATCTTGTCCAGATCTCAAAAGAAAACAACACAGGCAAAAGTGTCATGGAACTAAGAGACGGGTTCTTATTAGGCATTGGAAAAGCACTGTTTTGCTAATAAACACAGCTTTTAAACATTAATATAATCCAAGCATTTTTTACAAATGATTAACCGCTTTTTGTAGAAATTCTATCATACAAGGAAAAAAAAAGAAAAAAGGTTTTCCCCCCAGCACACTGCAAAATACCAGAAGAAAAACTTGAATACTACATGATAATAGAAATTCAGAGGTCTTTGTTGCATACAGTTCCAAATATATGGTTTAGTGCCAGGCCAGCGTCAAGGCTCCTCTATACTGGTGTCCCTAACGCTACATGATAATAGCACCCACTCTGTGTCATATAATTGCATACTGTTGGGTTACATGGGTTGGGTTACATGATAACAGCACATACATAAATATATACAGTCAGGTGCATACATATTGGGACATTGACAGAATTTTCATATTTTGGCCTCTATTCACCACCACAATGGCTTTGAAATTAAACAAAGAAGATGTGCTTTAACTGCATTCAGATTTAATTTGAGGGTAATTACATCCAAATCAGGTGAACGGTGTAGGAATTACAACGGTTTCTATATGTGCCTCCCACTTTTTAAGAGGCCAAAAGTAATGGGACTATCAACTCAAAAGCTATTTCATGGACAGCTGTGGGCTATTCCCTCGTTATTTCATTATCAATTAAGCAGGTAAAAGGTCTGGAGTTGATTCTAGGTGTGACATTTGCATTTGGAATCAGTTGCTGTCGACTCTCAATATGAGATCCAAAGAGCTGTCACTATCAGTGAAGCAAGCCATCATTAGGCTGAAAAATCAAAACAAACCCATCAGAGAGATAGCAAAAACATTAGGTGTGGCCAAATCAACTGTTTGGAACATTTTTAAAAAGAAAGAATGCACTGGAGAGCTCAGCAACACCAAAAGACCCGGAAGACCACGGAAAACAACTGTGGTGGATGACAGAAGAATTACTTCCCTGGTGAAGAAAAACCCCTTCACAACAGTTGGCCAAATCAAGAACACTCTCCAGGAGGTAGGTGTATATGTGTCAAAGTCAACAATCAAGAGAAGACTTCACAAGAGTGAATATAGAGGCATCACCACAAGATGTAAACCATTGGTGAGCCACAAAAACAGGAAGACCAGATTAGAGTTTGCCAAACAACATCTAAAAAAGCCATTACAGTTCTGGAACAACATTCTATGGACAGATGAGACAAAGATCATCTTGTACCAGAGTGATGGGAAGAGAAGAGTATGGAGAAGGAAAGGAACTGCTCATGATCTAAAACATACCAACCACATCAGTGAAGCATGGTGGTGGTAGTGTCATGGTGTGGGCATGTATGCCTGCCAATGGAACTGGTTCCCTTGTATTTATTGATGATGTGACTGCTGACAAAAGCAGCAGAATGAATTCTGAAGTGTTTCGGGCAATAGTATATGCTCACATTCAGTCAAATGCTTCAGAACTCATTGGACGGCGCTTCACAGTGCAGATGGACAATAACCCAAAGCATACTGCAAAAGCAACCAAAGAGTTTTTTAAGGCTAAAAAGTGGAATGTTATGCAATGACCAAGTCAATCCACTGACCTGAATCCGATTGAGCATGCATTTCACTTGATGAAGACAAAACTGAAGGGAAAATGCCCCAAGAACAAGCACGAACTGAAGACATTTGCAGTAGAGGCCTGGCAGAGCATCACCAGGGATGAAACCCAGCGACTGGTGATGTCTATGCGTTCCAGACTTCGGGCTGTAATTGCCTGCAAAAGATTTGCAACAAAGTATTAAAAAGTGAAAGTTAGATATAGGATTGTTTAGTTTGTCCCATTACTTTTGGCCCCTTTAAAAAGTGGGAGGCACATATAGAAACCGTTGTAATTCCTACACCGTTCACCTGATTTGGATGTAATTACCCTCAAATTAAATCTGAAAGTTTGCAGTTAAAGCACATCTTGTTTGTTTCATTTCAAAGCCATTGTGGTGGTGAATAGAGGCCAAAATATGAAAATTCTGTCAATGTCCCAATATTTATGCACCTGACTGTATAAGCTGAGAGCCAACTCACCTAGGAGGTACCCCAAAATCCTCCAAATAGCAATACAGGAACCAGCACATCCTCGATCAAGATCAATCAACATCAATGTTTTGTTTCTGGGGCTAAATCACACATTTACTAATATTAAAAAAACGAAATAAAAAATTGTTTGTTAGTAAATGTGTGATGTAACCCCAGAAACACAAAATCGATGTTAATTGGTTTTAAATCAATTAAAATCGACCATTAGTAAATATACCCCATGGTACCAAATACAATAAAGAGAACCAATAGCCAGGTCAAATATAGTCTAGAGCCAGTCACTAACTGCCAGTAGAAGTATCAAGTCAGCATCCACAATCTCGTTTAAGCTGAGTACACACTTAACGATGTGTACCCAGTCCGATGTCTCATGTGGCGAGATCCAGCAAGGGTACCGGCATCGGCAGTGCATACACACTTGCCGATGCCGGCAGCAACGGAGAGACAGCGGGGGCCATGCTGCATTCGGGAGCATGGCCCCCACTGACGATATAACATGCAGGTCCAATGGATGATGCAGGTCTGACAGGCGATGTCGCTGATGACACGCGGTAGCACACATTGTCAGCAACATAGCGGGTACACACTGATGAGACAACATATCGTCTAGTGTGTACCCGGCATTAGTGTCACACAAGAGAACAGCATGGAACACTGCATCACTGTGCTGCAGAGCAACATTTGGCCGGGGAACCCAGTGAAGCAACTTGACCCTCTGGACCACTGCAATGCTTTTAAACTGGGGCTTCACTGCACATGCATTGGACCCATGCAAGCTCAAAAGAGACCCCACTATACTCTTCTAAGAATAGAGAGGGGCTTCAGGACAGATATCAGCATTGTTGGGCCATCCTAATCTCCGGGCCCCATAGCATCAGCAACTCTGCAGTGGAGGTAGTTCCATCACTGACCTGCATTGCACTAATATGAAGGTACTGTTGTGTGGGAGGAGCAGGAAGATGTCTGAAAGTGTACATCACCTTTACCATAATAAACCCAAGCTTACTATATAGTATATAGTGACATATGGTACTACTGTTATTAATACATCTTGGGTAAAGTTAAATGAGAAGTGAAAAATAAACAAACTGTAATATATCCTGAGAAATGATGTACCACCAAATGCTGCCACTTATTTGCAAGGTTTGAACATTCCTAGGCCTATTACATTAGTTTACACCACTGGCGAAGAGACACTGAAGCAGGATGTTGTAGAAAGCTAAAGTGACTTGATATAAACTTATCAGTGGCACCTATGAGACTTCCTCTTCAGTCAGGAACACCCCCTGCTTCAGTGTCTCTTCTATGCTTCAGGCTGATCATACACTTATTTTATAGCTTGGTGCTATCTTACTTTCTAAATAAAAATGCAATTTCCATTATATTTTTACTGCCAGTGTTTCTCTGGGAAGTTGGAATGTCAGTGAAAATTAATTTTTCAGAATATCTGAGAAAAATCCATCATTCAGTTTGCTGGATGGAAGGAGAGCCAATCAATGGCAGGGGCAGATTGACGCAAACACTGATTAAATCTTACTCTGTGAGCTTTATCATTACATAGCTAATAGCTATAACAGAGTTGGCTTTCTGACATTTTACAGAGCTGCACAGACTGCCCACTAGCAATAAAATGGCATCAAATGTAATTAAAAAAATGCATAATTTTACTATATAAGGTTCTGCACTGAAAATCTGTCCTACGCTCGCGAGCAGGTCTGAATTAGGCCCAGTGTCATTAAGTCCTGCGCCCACGTGATGTCATTATTTGCAGCATTGCATGCCTCCCAAACATGGGTGACATAAATCCTAGTTTCGGCTCTGCATTATAAATGTTTTTTATGCATTAACACAATGAACTTACGATTTAAATAGAAATATGTATTAGCTAAGACTTGGCAAGCAGCTTTATTTACCTACCCTAATTATCATGATAAGTTTACAATTAAAAGTTCACTAAACCATAACCCCCAACACTGAAACATGTAAAATCAAGGCACAATAAGCCCCTTCCTCAATTTACTCAAATATGCCACAATACACCCACTTTGGTTTGAAGATCCGCCGGTATTCATGCAAACCCTTCCCCTTTCTAGGTTTGTGATTCAGGAACATCCTGCTGAAACCAGAACTATTGGGAGGTATGCTAAACAGTAAAATGAAATATTATAGTTATGAGCCATAGACCAGCTCTGTGAAATAGTAAATGATTACTTCTCCACTCCATGATAGACAGTTGAAACCTTCCCCACATCATAAGAGGGAGTAAATGTAATAGGCACACAGGTTGATTTTGTCTATTTATACTTCAAAATATCGGGCAGTCTCACACCCCTTGGTCTTATAGAAAATGAGACAACTGCATTCTCACCATTTTCATCTATATGACATCACTGTCTCTGGCAGGGGCAGAACTATGGGAGACAACGGGCCGCCCGCTGCCGGGTTCCAGCTCTGAAGGGGCACCTCCTCCATTGTCCACAACACATTCACCCCACTTAGGGCTGTAACTATGTACAGTACCTGGAGTATACCGTCACGGCCATCCTATACATGGGACCCCTTCCCGGCACCTGAGAAGCCACCATACACTAGTGGAGAGCTCCATGTCAGACCATCAGATGCTGCCTTCGTCTATCTAAAGTCTGTCTGCATGTAAATTGTTACATTACAGTGTCAGCGGCTGTGACTGGGACGGGGGGGCACCAAATTATAACTTGCCTCAGGGCGTCTGGGATGAATTTACACCACTGGTCTCTAGATATGCCTTTCTTAACAGCATCTATGCCACTGGTCGGGGAACAGGGGTAAATTACCCCAAATGGGGTAAAAATTAAATTCCTGGGGGTAATGGACGGACAGCCAGGCATGCATTTTAATCATTGCATGTCCGGCTGTCTGTCCATTACCCCCAGGAATGGAGGTCACAGGCGCCGGGTGCGGCGCCAGTGTCCTCCAGCCCGGCGTCGCAGGGAGACTCTAAGCCGGACGCCCGTTGAGATGTTATTGCAAGCGGGCCCCCGGCGCCTTCCATGCAGCGCCGCATTAGCCGGAGGCTGGAGTTTTCTTCTGAACTCCAGCTTCCGGCTCTCCCCATGCGCACTATGGGAGAGAGTCATGACGTTTCTCCCATAGTTCCGAGGAGCAGCCGAGTGGACAGGATGGTGCCGGATGCAGGAGCGGGGATTAATATAAGTGTTTTTTTTTCCTTGTACAAGCGGCACTACAGGGGCACTATATGGGGGCACTACTAAAGGAGCATTATATGGGGCCACTGCTAAAGGGGCATTATATGGGGGCACTGCTACAGGGGCATTATATGGGGCTTTGCTACAGGGGCCCTATATGGGGGCTCTACTACAGGGGTCCTATATGAGGGCACTGCTATACAGGCCCTATATGGGGGCACTACTATACAGGCCCTATATGGGGGCACTACTACAGGGGGCCCTATATGGGGGCACTACTACAGGGGCCTTATATGGGGCACTACTACAGGGGCATAACTATGGGGGCACTACTACAGAGGCATAACTACGGGGGCACTTCTACAGGGGCATAACTACGGGAGGACTACTACAGGGGCATAACTATGGGGGTACTACTATATGATTTTCTTCCCTTCAAATCAAGGGGGTAACGTCGGCGTATCTAAATATATTTTGGGGTAAAAGGTAAAAAAGTTCCCTGACCCCTGATCTAACTCTGCCTGCTTAAGGTGTGTACACACTAGATGACATATCCTCTACATAAGCAAGTGTATACTCACTATGAGCGACCATGCGCGCTCCCACAGGGTCGTTAATAGTACCTACATGCTGTCAATTTGACGAACGACCCAATGCTAGTTGATGTGGCTGGTGAACGACATATTGTGCAGTTGTTCACCAAATCGCACGGTGTCAAACGAACACACCGTATGTCATTCATCGTATCGTGGGTCAGCCAGGTACACACATCATGTAATGTATACTTGGCTTTAGTTAGCACATCTCTGCCCTCCTAATATGGCAATCTGCAGCAGAGGAGCAAAAGAGAGCATGGCTGACATATATGGTTAACTACTGTATAAGCACACTGGTTATTTCAGGTACGTTATTCATCTTAGTAAAAGAATCTACTTATTTCAGAAAGTGCTAGTGTCTTTAATTGCTCTTTAAATGATAGTAATGATAGTGTGCTGTGAAACTGTCAGTTTGTAGATTAGGATGTGGTGGGTAGGAAGTTGCACACTTATTTCCTAGTGTAAGTCAAGATAATTAGCAGTGCAGTCTTTGCAATTCACTATAAAACTAATAGCTCCGTACAATGGGGGTGATTCAGTAAGGATCGTTGCAAAGCTACACACTGGCAGCTTAGCAAATTCGTCCTTGCTATTATGCAAATGAAGCAGGAGGTGTATGACACCCCCTGCTGAAATTGCTATCCCAGCACTGCGACGGAGGCCAAAACCACTGCTAACCAAGAGGAACATAAAGGCTTGTCTCACATTTGCCAAAATAACACTAGTCTTTTGGGCTAATGTTCTGTGGACTGATGAGTCAAACATGGAAGTTTTTGGAAGATATGGGTCCTGTTACATCTGGTGCAAAGCTAACACAGCATTCTACAATAAGAACATCATGCCAACAGTCAAAGATTGTTGTGGTAGTGTGATTGTGTGGGGGTGCTTTGCTGCTTCAGGACCTGGGCAACTTGCTGTAAGATGGAATCATGAATTCTGCTACAAGAACCTTCTGAGAGGGAATGTCCAGTCATCAGTCTGATCTGAAGCTCAATCATAATTGGGTTATGCAGCAAGACAACGATCCGAAACACAAGAGCAAGTCTACCTCTGAATGGCTCAAAAGAAACAAAATTAAGGTTTTGAAATGGCTTAGTCAAGTCCTGACTTGAATACAATTTAATTGCCGTGTCAGGACCTTAAACAGACAGTTCACACTCTAAAGGGGCACATACACGGTGCGATATGCACCATGCGCCACGACCTGCGATCCGACGGCCGACATATCGGACGGTCCCCACACACGGAGCGATCAGGTGGCCGATCGCCCGATATGCCGGCACTCCCCTCCCCCACCCGCATAGCGCTGCATGGGATCGTACATCACATCCCCAGATCAAGTGAACATGCAGTAAGATCTGGAGGTGCGATGTACGACCCCAAGGGAGCGCGCATTTGGCGATATCATACCCACACACGGTACGATATAGCAGTGATATCGTACCAATCCGTCGGATCGGCTGCTATATCGCAAGGTGTATGGGCCCCTTAACACCATCTAATGTGGCTGAATTAAAGCAATTCTGCTAAGCAGAGTGAGACAAAATTCCTCCACAGTGATGTGAAAGTGCTGCCTGCCATTGATAGTGGAGAACCATCAGATCTCTTTACTTGATGGCAAAACCATGAACGATTGTTGGCAAACCATTGATGGTTGCTATGGGCCTGATTCAGAGATGTACGCTAATGACACTGCAGCTGCAAATTTGTAAGCAACGGCTGTGTGAAAATATACACATATTGCAGCCACCTGGATTTGTATTGAGATGCCCACCTGCGGTTGGCAAATCCAAGCGAATGCGTACAAAGATGCAGCATCGGTCACAGATCAGTCCAAAATCGTTTTTTTGAGCAACCTTATAGTCACACATAGTGCATACATGCCTACCCTCCCGGTTTTCGCGGGAGGCTCCCGATTTTCAGGTAACTCCCTGCACCCCCGGAAGGGTAGGCACTTCTCCCTCATTCTGCAATGTGCAGAATGGGAAGAATATCCGCGGTGATCACGGGTCCCTGTGTAGGGGGCGGGGCTTAATGATGCAATTCTCAATGAATTGCGTTATATAGCCCCGTCCCCACTTAAATGTATGCCAATCGCGGCAATTTGCCACATAGAGGGCGTGGCTTAATGTCACGACCCATCAGGCCCCGCCCCCATCACAGCCCACCTGCTTCTCCTCCCCAGGCATCTCCCGGGGAGGAGAACAAAAGGTAGGCAAGTATGACATAGTGGCTTTGGGAAATGAGATATCGGAGCCATTTTTACTGCGTACAATCACATTGCAGCCCCAAAACAGTTGGGACACGTCATTTTTGAGTCACCACACCCACCTCCCTCCCCCACATTGCCATCCACAAACGGTCCCTTCCTGTCAATCACTTTGCAAATAAATTCTCACTGTGAGCGACAACGAAAATGGAATAAGACATGCGCAGATCACAGATAATCGCTCAACTGCGTAAACACCGCATTTGGTCCATCACTGAATCAGGCCCTATGTTGCCAGGTTTTTTAAAAGAGCTAAAGAGCAGATGCATGATTTGTGTTTTTAAAGTACATGCTCATAGTATGCTCATAATTTAACAATATAGACTAGAAAGCAATATGAGACTATTACAGTGACTTAACAATGAGCCAACAGACAACCCTGTAGGAGTATACCTAGTGCTGTAGCTGAATGGTCAGTGTAAGTTTTATGCCTGGGTGTAGCATCCTCAGAATGTGACAGCATGGTCTGAGTATTTGTACCAGTTGCCAAAAGTTGTGAGGGGCAAATGGTCATGAATATTTCACACCCACCAGCAGTGTGCCTTGCCTCTGTCTCATATTGCTGTCCTTTAAATATATGAGCATAAAAGAATCAAGTATATTTTTTATGTACTGTACAGTAAATGTAATAAATGTCAATTGTGCTTGTATTTGCACATACTTCATATATCTCTTCCATAATGGACAAGAAATGTACCTTCTGGCCAGTGGACTGGTTATGGAAAAAGATTTGTTAAGCTCCATTCCCCTGTTCTAAAGTTTTACAGTGAGGAAAGTGCGTAACAGCATTAATGTGAATATAAACTGTATAACACTCCCTGCACCTGTGATCATTTGTTGAAAGCCTGATGTATATGTTTTCATTTCGCTGTCAGCCTTATGTGTCTATTCCACATGTTCTCTGTTTGTGTCTTTTGTTTGTTAACCACTGAATTAATTAATTGATCCCATGTTGGTTCTATCACAAATTCAGTGGTAATCGCAGGAGAAGATGACACTTCATGATTGAATGGTTCATGGTGATATTTAGGTTTCCTTCTGCTGAAATTACCAGTTGATGGGGTTTTTTTTTAGCTGGCAATCAATGGCTGACCCAGGTTAGTTGGTACAATTTATTCTACCTTTGGTAAGAAAGTCGCGCCTACTTGCAGGACCCCCTGTAGCGCTATAGACCATGCTTTTGGATGTCCTTTTCCTGGTCTCCTCGTGCCTCACCCTCAATATTCACGATATATCAGTGATAACCTTGTTCCTTCATTTGTAATTGTCGCTGTTTGCATAATTTTATACTACCGCAATGACCTTTATGCTATAAATGTTGTGTCACTTGTAACAATTGTTTCTATATTCGTTGCTGTAATATTCAATACTCCAATAAAAAAATTCATTTGAAAAAAATATATATATATATACACATAGTATACCTCAAACACAGTTAAGTGAGTCCAATCATTGAGGAACAAAATAACTCCAGTCATGGCTGATGCAGAGCTGTAAGTAAGATGGATGTTTATTGCTCAAAAGAAACACACTGTCTTTTACCATGTACTGTATGCAGGTCCGTAAAGAGCCAGCCCGGGGCCCATTTCATTAAATGGGTGTGACGTGGCCACACCCCCTTAGAAAAAAAAAACTCTATCTGCATAACTGGGGAGGAAGGTGCTGTTAGCCCCTCAGCCAGGCATGGATCCAGGGGGGTGGTCATGATCAATGTGATCTCTCCCCCTCACAGGCAGAGGAGAGGAGACTGCTGCTACTGCTCAGCGACAGCAGTGTCCCTGGTTTCCCACTGCAGCCCAGCACACAGCAAACCTCCCCTGCCGGCAGGTCCCCGTTTTCAGGGAATGTAGGCAGCGCTGCTCCACCCCCAAACTATTGCAGCATGACTGGAGTAGACAGCAACCCTCATCGCAGTCAGTGATCGGCACATACGCAGTACAGATGCTGCGCATACGCCAATCATTAAACTTCAGAGTAGTACGCAAACCATCGGGTTTGCATACAGCTCTGAATCAGGCCCCATGGCTCTTAAGTCCAGGTACATCCAACACAGGGTCGTGCAGTCTGGGGAGGCAGAGCCTCCCCTGTCATTAATGATTAAAATAATACAAAGAAGATAATTATGACACATATTCTGTATCATAAGTATCTGCTTTATATTACTCTAATCATTTAAGACAGACGACACAGTTTGGGAGAGAGTGGTGCCTCCCACTGTGTATTGTAAAAGATAGAAAGCGGGGGTTGGGGCCAAGTCACGGGCAGTAAAAGCCCGTTGAAAATTATCAGTAGAAAGCGGCACTTATAGAAATGTCTCAGTAACAGGGACGTGCTTTCAGCCCACATCAAAGCACGCCCCTGTCACTGAGGCAGATATGATCGGGCATCAGCTCTGACAGTGACAGTGACTGTATCCGGCTGCACTGTCAGACTGACAGTGACAGCCGGATACTGTCACTGTCAGAGCGATGGTAACGGGAGCTGGCGACGGCGGTGGTAGCCTTAGATGGCGGTGGCTGTAGCGGGAGGCAGCGGCAGCGGTATCAGGAGCCGGCGGCAGTGGTAGCGGGTGTCGGCAGTGGCGGTAGCGGAAAGCAGCGGCAGGAGAATCCAGTCCGTCAGCTATTAGAGCATATTAGAGAAGCATCACCCGTTTCAAAAATGGTGCAGCAGAGCCATTTTGAAATCCAAGATGGCCACCGCAAGCCAATCACGGCTCGCCGCATCATCGCCCCGCCCCCTCGGCTGGCTTATATAAGCCAGTGTGAGGTAGCGGAATGGCAGCCCGCCGGCGGGGAAGGAGCAGTGACGAGCTCCTGAAGAAAGAAGACTGCCAAAGTCCTAGTGGGCGGCGACCATACAAAAGAGCTTAAAGGCTGCCGCCCACTAGGAGAAAAGGAATCAAGAAGCCCTGGGGAGGCGGCAGCCATGTAAAAGAGCTTAAAGGCCGCCGCCCCCCAGGTGAAGACGCTGTGTAATAAACTTTTATTAAACATTCCAGTCTCTTCTATTTATTTTAATATTTTCTTTACAGGCAGACTACAGGTGCCAGCAGGCCCTTGATGTTCGGGCATGTAGGCACTTGTGGTTCTCCAAGTGCCAGCATGCGGGGGCAGGCTTGCTTGGACCTATAGGCTGCCTGTAAAGAACGATATTATTATACCATGAACCCTGCACCCACCGCCAGCAGGAGTGCGGGTATAGCACTGGGCTTTCAGCTCAGTGCTGGATATTGCTCGGAAGGGGGGAACCCAAATTTAATTTTTTTGGGGTCCTTACTTTCCAAGGAATTCCAGCACTGGGCTGGCTAGCTTAAAGGTGGTTAATGTGATGGCAGAGGGACCCCACACTGAGTGTGCCCCCTGCTATGGCATTATCCCCCTGGCTAGTTCAGCCTAGTGCTGGTTACTGTTAAATAAGGGGAACCCTATTTGTATATAGGGGGGCGGGGTTAATCAATCAGTCTCCCCAGCCATTGCACATCACTAATCCAACATTATCTCTTCTTCTCTGGGTTCAGAACTATAGACAGACAGTAATTAGTTAGACAATGTCTAGATAGACACCTGATGTTAGATAGTTAATAGTTAGACAAGGATAAAAGTTCGACACAGACAAAAGTCAGACACACTAAAGTTAGACATGTAAAAAATTTGACAGGTACAAAAGGTGGACAGAGTCAAAAGTTCGACATGAAAAAGATTGACACAAAAATGGTCTACACATTTTTAGGATTAGGGTTAGGTTTAGGGTTAGGCGCTTACTGGAGGGTTAGGGTTAGGCAATTACCCCCACGGTTCGGTTTAGGCACTTACCCAGACAGTTAGGATTAGGCACCAGGAGAGAGGGTTAAGGTTAGGCACTTACCCAGACAGTTAGGATTAGGCACCAGGAGAGAGCCTAATCCTAAGGGTTAGGCACCAAGGGGAGGGTTAGCGTTAGGGTGAAGATTAGGGCTAAGAAACTTAAAAAATAATTGTCGACCATTTTTGTGTCGACCATTTTCATGTCGAACTTTTGACCCTGTCGACCTGTTGTACCTGTCGAACTTTTTACATGTCTAACTTTAGTGTGTTTGACTTTTGTTTGTGTCTAACTTTTTCCCCTGTCTAACTATTGACTGTCTAACATCTGGTGTCTATCTCTTATACCACACCCGTAAGACATTATAGGCAAGGTGCAGGATATAAAGACAATGTACTGCAAGGTTTCACAGGTGGGTAAAGTGGGATTGGACAACAAGACAGGATAAAAGAGAGCCCTTGCTTATGAGAGTTTAATCTAACCTAATGGGAAAGAGACAGAAGATGTAGAACGACTATCTCTTTTCATTGTCATTTTGTAAGTATTCCTATCGTTATATATATCAGACTGTACTACTCCTATTATTATTATTCTTTTGCATTTTCTTTTTTTTTAACTGAAATAAACCAACAAAACATAATCACAACAAATAACGATGTCATAAAATAACACTAACTTCCTACTATTTATTCCCCAGATCCGGCTTGTCCTAGGCAGTCTGGCTGAGGTTGCTCCCACATACTGATCTGGAAAGAGGGAGCGCAGTCTACCTATAGTTGGGATGCATCAAGCATTGCATTTTGAAAGCAATACATCCTGCCACTTTATTAAAGCCGTATGTATGGAGGTTTGACACGGCAAAGGACAGCTCTTTTAATAAATGTATGGGCTGCAGGAATTAAGCGAAAAGAAGCCCACAGGCTTCTAATAGGCAACGCATTTTGTCAATAGTACATCCCACCCTATATCAGCTAAACTACTCCGCCTACCACTACTCTCACTTGCTTATTTCCTCTCCCTAATCTTGAGATACTGCCCTCATGATTGATAACCTGTTTGACAAACTTTTAAAACAGTGCAATGTAAAATACATGTTAAGATCTGAGGTGAGCATCAACAACCACAGGTCTCTACTCAAATGTGTACTGGATGTTGTACAGTATCAGTGGCGCACTTACAGGGCATCTTCCAGTTGGCCAGAATCCCAACACCATGGTCCACACACTGCCGATTGCCATAGAGAAGATAGCGCAACCACAGAAGAGTGCGGTTCCCAACATATCCAGAGGATATGATCTGTTTCTTGGTCACTGCATCCAGTATTGACAGGTGCATGTATGGTTAATAAGCACATGTTGCTTAGAGGCATATTTAATAATATCTGCGATCTGCCCCTGATATTAAGGATTTCTTATCGTCTCTAATAGGAGCCCATCCCAGCGATCAGTAAGAAGTAAACTGATCTTATCCTTCATCACTTTATCAGTCTGCTTCTGCGTTACTGCCCATGCACTGAAGTGTTGGTGCATGTGCGAGCATCACTGGGAAGGATTCTGCAAACATAGCCCATAGGCTAACAAAGGCCTAATGCCATCTTCACATTCTGGAACTTGGTAAATGTGACAGCCTAGCAGCCCCCATAGCACTTATAGGGGCTGCTTCTGCTGTCGGAAATGGTGGGACCAGGGCAGATATCAGAGATATCTGCTGCGGTCCCTCCTTCTTACATCCAGGTGATGCTTAGGCATAGAATAAAATTGTTTGCACAATTAGCAAATATTTACAAACATTTATTCATGTAAAAAAATGTGTTACTAAAAGAATAAAGCATATTTTAATTATTTTAATCTGTGTTTATCATCCTAAAATGGCAATAACAGAACAAGTACTGCAGTAGTACAAGGACTTACGAGCATTTGGACCTCCCCCCTCTATATCAAACTCCTGGGTTTGACACTGAGAAATTCTTCTAAAACATTTAACATCACTTCCAATACTCTAGTCTAGTAGATGCCAAAGACTATTGACGTGGAAAAGGCAAGCAAACATTTAACTGTGAACCATTAATACTATATGATAATAAAAGGATGTTAAGTAAAGGAATCAGAAGTATAAAAAATATAATGCATTCTACCGTGCTGTGATTATTGTACTTCTAATGTTTTTGTATAATGGGTTTAGTGATGGTGCACTACATTAAGCTTTTTTTTAATGTACTTGAATGATTAAGCTGAAAGTATGTTTCCTTCACTAGTTCATGGAAGGGGACTACCTTTTAGACAATGGGCTTTGATTAAGAGTAGTACGTTCATCCGGTGATGAACGTACATCTCTGATGATTAGGGGTCTGCGTCTGCACAGACCCCTTTCTGCGCATATGCCGAATGGGTCCTGTGATTAGGCTCGTAGACCCCCCCTCCCCCAAGCCACAGCATAATTGAAATGCTGCAGCGTTTGGGGAGTGGAGCGGTGGCGTGGCTAGTCACTGTTCCCGGAAATGGGGGTGCGTCGCTCCCATTTTCCGGAAAGGACGAGGCCTAAGTCTCTATCAGCGGATGCAGATTCCTGACCTCTGAAGGGACAATTTTCAGGAGCCTCCTGGCCATTCCAGGAGAGTAGTCAAGTATTACTTAGTGCTGAGAAGTTGGAATTGGGCTTCTTCGAGGCATTCCCACGTAGCTCAGTGAGGGAGTGTCGACTCTACTGAGGGCTAGGCACAATTGTAAGGAAGCGTAAAGTATAAGGAGGTGCAAATGTGTACTGATAATAACGAGTATCAAGCCAAGTGTATGGATAGGGATAATGATGCTTACTAGCATCTACGCCCCCGATTTGCAAGCACTCAGCATGAGGCCACAGTGTACAAGCGTGAATGCATTCACTATCCTGGTCGCAAATGGCCACCCACAATGTCCTTTGTTACAAATCTACAACCAAATGGATTGTTTAGTCCATATGGAGAGATAATAAAATGTGAGGGCAAGAATAAATGACTATGAATATAAACAGTTACATATATATTTCTAATATGTTTTATTTAATTTAGGAAAATATTGTATAAGGTTTTTCACAGGGAATTTATTAGAAATAATAATGTAAACTTTAATTACTAATAAGCTGTGGCGTAGTGTAAATTTAGTTATTTATTTATGGCCTCATGTACCTACAGTAAGTGCAGGTACCCATACACACTGTGGATAAGATTCCTCATGGTACATATGCCTATTGTGAGCCAGGTAAAAGCACTGCCTACTTACTCTCCTAAATTTTCTTGTCCCTTTGTCAAACCTTAAATTGAACTTTTCCTCATTTCTAGTACTATTGAAAACTATACATTTGACCATTATTAAAGATGCTGTGCACTTTTGGACACCTTACCCAGTTCCGTAACTAGGGTAGTGCGACCTGTGCTATGGCAAAAGGCACCGCAGGGTAGGAGGCGCTGTTTGGGCCTGTCAATTTTCTGTTTATTATCATTCTTACTTGTACTCTTCTTTTATCCCCAGCATCTCCTATCTCTTCCCTTGCCCTTCCCCGTGAGGCTATGTCCCTTTTTCGGATGCGCGTCTTATGTCCCTATTTGAAAAATAGTGGTGGGGGAGTGCCAATGTTCTTTCTGGCACAGGGCACCAAAAAGTCTAGTTACAGTTCTGACCTTACCTTATCATAACCTGCCCTTCTGAAGCAAATAGGGGTTTCCCATCCCCCCTACTTAGTCCAGTATCTGAGTTACCTGAAGCTAGGATGCTGTATGCCTATGCAGGTGGATAATATGGAAGAGATATGGAAAGCCTGCTTTTAAAGCCAAACAATCTGTTTCATGTAAGTTGGAGGCCTGTGAGACTGCTACACGAAAGTGAGGTTGTCTACATCAATCCCTTATTTGTAATGGGACCATGTGTATTTATTTCAGGTATCATATTTCTACAATTTTCTAACCAGTTGGTTTATTTGCGATTTAGCTCCAGTCTGTATTAAGTTGTGTTCCTAGGATGTGCTTACACATGAAAATAGTGGATATCGTTACTTTCCAGATGGCATTTAAAAATATGGCCCTCTACATAGTACAAACACTTAACGCAGCTCAAGTTCGCCCGTCTTTGCCAACTGCAACTAATTTGTTCATGATTGCGATTAATTGCTGTCAGCATACAATCGCTTCTAGAGCACTATGCACCCACTCATCATCCAGAGAAATCATTTGTAGCCATGGAAAAGCCACCAGCATTTCACACATAGGGTTGGTGAAAAGCACAAGGCAGGTGCAGGACATCTATTCTGCTATCTGTTTTACTGCATCATCAACCCATTCTAAAGGCACCCAACGTGTTCTGTATGCCCACATAAAATATATTCCACAGCTCAAGTTCTAGAGCCGTTAAAATCAGCCTCAGTTTCATGAAAGAAAGTTAAGCTCATTATACATAGATTTCCTGTACATTGTTATCATTTGTTCAACAAGTGAAGTGATGCTCAATATGCTGGTGCACTGTATGTACGTACATTCAAACCTGTTTTAATGCTGTCAACTATCATAAACACGTACTACACACACACATTTTAAAATATACAAATAAACAAGTGAATTGGCCATACAGTGCTTACAATGTATATGATAGCTATATAGACATATTTTATGACAAGATGAGACTTTTTCCATTACACACTGCTCAGACCCATCTCTGATACACAGCCTGGGGAGATATTAATGCAAATAGAGTATTATGTAAGCTCTTTGATGAAGCTGATTGGACAGAATTTGCACCTCAGTGGCACTGATTTAATAGCCTGAGGATGCCTTATGTTGAGTCCTTTAACAGGTTATGTAAACAAGCTGGTCTTCAAATACTATACAATCCACATTTTAAAAATTATTTTAACACCCCTTTCACAGATCATTTCATCTGGTCACCCAGCAGATCTCCACAAACTGCTTGCCTAAAATAGCCTTTCGTTAATGAAAATGAAATGTTCGTCAAATCCCTACTTTATTGCATGTCCACAAGTTGCTCATATTTGCTGGGTCTATACAAAATGTTATTTTTTTTGTCTATCCCACCCTCCAGCCACAATCTTCTGTATCACTATCTTATTCCTAAGTATTTTTGTTTATCTCAGTCCTCTACGTCCAGTTTATTCATTTATAATCCAAACTTATTTCTTTGTCAGTATTGTTTCTTTTCATTCATTTTTCTTCTGACATTCCTTCAGCCTGTCTTCTATGTCCCCCACTTTCTACGCCCTCTCTATTTACACTATCTATAGTCTATATTTAGACGTGTTGCTTACATTCCCATTTATATTCTCCCATCATCTCTTATCCGCTGACACTATTTTCATCGCTAACCCTGTCATCTCTGTTTATTAGTCCTGTCCCCAGCTAGCACTGTGTCCTCAGCTGTCCTCAGTTGTTCCTGTCTCTCTCACTTCTTATCCATATATATTGTCTATCACCCTCTTCAGGTCACAGTCACAGCATATAAACCATTCTACTAAGATCAGTATTGTCTCATACATCACAGAACTTTCTTTCCAAAATAGTAGGACTTTCACTCTTATAAATACCCCCTTTATATATCTTCATACTGATCTGCTGTCTACTATAGTACCAACCTTTGCTCAGATCACACGGTACCAGCTACATCACAGCCATATCATATCCATGTACTAGACCTTTTCTTTTTCATCTCATTACCTCTACTTCATCAGCAGCTAAAGCAGGTAATTCTTGTCCCCTTCCCCCTCATCAGATCAGTCTTCCATATGCCCTCTTGCCCATGTTTCCCCCATTATTACACAATGCTGCCCTGTGACATACAACACAGAACGGAGAAACCCAATTTTCACACTTTATTTCACCAATACATCTTGCCTTCTTTATTAATGCCCCTACATCAGACCATACCTAAGCCTTGTTATAACACCTACAACTGTGACCACAGTTGCATAGTGTGACACTGACATTTCCTTATTGTCACACAGTTATCACCAGCAGTGTCATCTGTCTACACCCCTGCACTTTTTGTATGATCTCCATACACCTGCACAAAGTCTGTAACATCTCTATAACCTGTATCCGCTCCTGCACATAGTCTGTAGAATCTCCATACATCTATCTCATTACTATGTAGGATTTCTACACACCTGTCTCCGTTCCTGCACAGTTTGTAGAATATATATAATCCTATTTCCGCTCCTGCACATAGTCTTCATGATCTCTATACACCTGTCAGCTGGGCTCCCTACCACACTGCCCTCACATGGTTACATGCACTGGCTGGAATCCCTTATACACTGAGGTATACTCGTGCATGGCTTCCTCTTACCAGGAAGATGAGGTTGAATGTGAGCAGCAGGTACTTGACACATCGCAGCGAACCGCTGAGTCTCCCCATCCCGGCAACTACAGCACCAACCAGCAACAGATGTCACAGCAGCAGCACAGGCTCAGACAGAAAGCACTGAGAAAGCCCACCCCGTGCAGTGCCCAGCACGCCCATCCAATATCATTGTACACACGGATCACTCCCACTGTGACCACTATCCCTCCCTCCCTATGCCGCGCCTCTGTGTAACGCCACATCCCCAGCACACACACAGACACACTATCGTAGTACATCACGCCCATTCCTCTACTCATCGATCCTTCCTTATAGAATGTATATAACAGGACTCGCTCGCGTACCAAATACTACGCCCAGTCCCCGCCTAGTATAGAGCTCTAGTGACAGGACCAGGACCAAGAGTACTGGGGCGGGTCAGGCTGATTGCTAGATAGATGATTTATTACACGCTGCTCTGGGAAGCGCAAGCTGTGCAAACACTTCTGTATACTGATTATTTATTGTGTGTGTATGTGACATTTTATATTCCAGAATAGGAGACATCTATTATTATAATTAAAGTTAATCACATCTGTCATGATAGACCATTTCATATCGGAATGGGCATATTAACAATAATATTGGTAACAGTGTTATGACTGTATACAGTGGTGCATAGTCAATTGGGTGCGAGGTTTAGAGAGGTAAAAAAACCTGGCGCCCAATTTTGGATTAACTCGGGTATGCACGCTCCCGATACCCGCAGTATCCAATAAAAAAAAGTGGTCACCTGGGTTTTCAGAGGCGCATAACAAAAAAGATTAAAAAAAACACCTGCCCGGGGGTCTCTGTTGGCCTCCGTGGCTCATGGTGGCCTCCCCTCCATCTTGACACTGGGGAGGGGGCTGCTGGGAGTTCCAGAGGGTGCTGGAAGGCGCAAGGGCTGCTGGGAGACTCACTCATACACACAAACACACAAAAGTGTAGCAATCCACTACAATTCCTGGCGCTAGTATTATAGATATATTAAAAAAATCTTAATTGACTTGAATTAATACCTGCTGCAACACGCTTCGTCCCGTGGAATGCTGGGACTTTTTCAAGACTCAAAGTCTTGAAAAAGTACCAGCATCCCACGGGATGAAACGTGTTGACTTTGTACTCCCCCTGCTAAAACTCTGGCTCCGGTCATTGGCTGTGTCGTATTGGTGAGATCGCATTCCACTGCTCAGCACAGAAAAAGCTTGTGGCTTTAGCCGTATACCATCACCAGCCACATTAGTGCCTCCTGCCACCGCTCCCGTTAAGGAACAGGAGTATCCAGTATATGGTCCCCTGCAGCGTGGCCATGCTACCACAATGGATTAATCATCATTACGGGGTGCCAACAAGGGTACATGAGCAGATTCAGCGCACAGAAACGGAGATAATTAAATATACAGTATACAAAGCGATCTATTGGACAGCTGAAATTAGATTATATATGTACAGGGACTCCAGTACTGAACAGACTCTATATCCTAAACAGCTGCTGACTAATTGACCAGCTTGCCAGATTTGCTTGATAACATTTCAACGAATAAGCAAAGTATCTGTTACATGTCTGTTAACAAGAAATATTAACAACTAAACATAGAAACATAGAATTTGACAGCAGATAAGAACCACTTGGCCCATCTAGTCTGCCCTTGTTGCAGATTTGCTACTCATAGTGATTTGATGGGACATTTGATCCTCTGATAACTTGAGAAGTTATATTACTATTGTCCCAAGATTTATGTGTATATATATTATGAATACCCCTAAATTGCTAGAGAGAAATAATCGCTGTCCAGACAATAATTGTGGTTCCAAAGCACAAAAATTCTTATTGCATTCAAAAAGAAAGGTACACGCTTTGATCTAGCACAATTAGCGCAAAGACAATTAAATACAGAAAATAAGATACAGCCCAATACATGCGCGTGCGCACTGGTCTCAGCATACAGTCATCAGTCCAGAAGCCTGTGATCATCCAAGGAGAATGGCTGTATGTTGGGATCAGCAAGCAGGCGATATACTTTACAGATCACAGATAACAACAATGTAGACAGACAAACATAATTCCATTGGTTCTTGCTCTTGGTCTTTGTAGTACGCTGTAGTTCATAGGACAGTTCATATGTTGTCACTAGGGGTATGTCCCAATTCTCCAACAATGTCTTGAGATTACATTGTCTTTCTTTAACTGGTTTAAGACACTACATACAGAGTATACATTCTAACCAATAATTTCCTATGATCCATAACCATCGAACGCAAGATGCGTCTCCCTCGCTGATAAACTCGAATATCTGGAAATAAACAGGGTGTGAGTATAGTACCAAACATGCCATGTCTACCATGTTGTATACCTTAAATATCATATATGCACACTTTATACCATAATGATTGTCTAATAAAACCTTTTCTTAATGCTAGGGAACCTTTTCTATATGTGCTTGCATTAATCTGTGTGTGCTCTTAATAATCGTAATAATATTTGTAACTCTTTTTTACCTATAGGCTTTGAAGTATTCTTGAAATTAAAACTTAATTTCTAGTTCTGATATTTTATGTTCTTAGACCTACGGCCTTGTGAGGCGCATGCTACTGATTTTTAAAGTGTGTATACTGTGAGCGGAACTGAAGGAGTTTCTTCCTACACTAATTCCTTGGTGGTGGCAGATGAGTTCAATTTTGTTGTTAGTCTAATTTTCAAAACACCAACGTCACAACCATCTGACTTGGATGGGGTTCTGAATGTGGGCCCAATCATGACAGCATCTATTAATTGAGTCAGTTTATTTACTAGCTATATTAACTTGCTTTTTAAAATGAAATTACAGTAAAAATAAATGTACAGTATGTGCAAAATGAAATCTGCAAAAAAGTGGGTTGTATGAAGCTATCTTTTTAACTTAGATGTTGGATGTTGTTCCTACTTCATTTTAGTTAGTATTTTAAATACAAGACTCCAGATTGTTTGAAGTTTCATTTCATGATTAACTGGTACTAAGGGGTTGCAGTCAGGATGTCAACATAGTGTCGACAGCATGTTGACATCCACAATTTTGACACCGTCATAATGTCAACATGTTCAATTGGCAACACGTGCAGTTAGGGTTAGACTGCGATTAGGTTTATGGATGTTGGTCATTGTAGTGGTCTTGTCCTCTACCCTCAGATACTTACGTCTAAACCTTGACTTAGTGGCGTAACTAGAAATGTGTTCATGGATGGAACCAATAACACAACAGGGCGACACTGCGTCCTGTACCAGACCCGCCTCCTGAGCGCAAACCTTTATGATGACTGCTTTCTGCAGCACCTCTAATATTATTTTACAAACCTAGGCCCTCATTCAGAGCCGTACGCTCTGAGCAGAGCGCACGCTCTGAATGAGGGCTGGCCTCCATGAAAATGGAGCGTCCTTCTGGACGCTCGTATAGCTGTGGGTCACCACCCACAGGCTATACGAGCGTGCATTTTGATGGCCGCGATGGTCGAGACCATCGCGACCATCGAAATTGCGAGCCGGAGCCTGCGGTTGAGGTTTTCAACCGCAAGCTCCGGAGTGATTTTGGCTCTATCAGAGCCAAAATCACTCCCACTGACATCACTAGTGATGTCAGTGGGCCGGCTTCTGACGGGAGGCGTTCCCGTGGGAACGCCCCCCGTCAGGGAGGCACGCCCCCTGCACGCCCACCAAAGGGGGCGTGCTGTCAATCAACATTGACAGCACGCCCCCTTTGATCGGACACAACGAGCGAAGGACTTTCCTTCGCTCGTCGCGTCTGGCGCATGCGCACGACGGAGCTCCCTCCGTCGTGCGCATGCTCAGTCCAGAACATCGACCCACTTGCGAGCGGACAGCCGCTCGCGAGTGGGTCTGAATCAGGCCCCTAGTCCCTTATATGTAGGGCACACTAATTAAGATTATAGACTGCTGCAGAAGTTAATTTATTTAAAAAAAAAAATGTCACCAACATAATTTACACTACAGTGATGTTCTATGTGCAGCCTCATGGACAGGTCTGAGAAAAGGACACCTGCTACTGCTGCAGCACCACCTGGGTACCAGATGTGCTAGTCATAACCCACATTCCATGCTGCAAACCTAGTTGTAGAGACTTTAGATAATAATATGGTTCACAGAATGTAACAATAAAACAACTACAGTATTTCAACAGACCAGATATATACGCTAAACAGGAAGTAGCAAGTTCCAGTGTGTGCTTCCACTGGATAGTCTAAAAAATAGTACTACAAACACCAAAGAGCTCGACCACCATCCTCTGGATCAAGACATTTGTCTTGACTCAAGTGCAGATGGAGGTATACCACTGATGATAGCATTGCTGTGAAGCTTACCAGTGGTAGGTGAGCATAGCAATGAAATCTTGTTTTAGGGGAGATGGAAAAATCTGGGAGGAGCCCAGTGTTTGGAAATGTCCACACCCCATTCTGCATGTATGACCATGTTGGCACATGCGCAATGTCCCATTTACATATCTTAAAGTTGAGTGTTGTGGTATACAGTGATCAGTAACCTGGAGCAGCAGCATGGTTGTAGCAGCAAGCCAGGGACATTGCCTGTATACAACTAAGGCCTGTATTCAATTTGAGGTGAAAAGTCCGGATCCGCGATACTTTTTCGCCGATGACGTCATTTTCGCCTGTTTTGCTTTTACCCCGTATTCAATTTAAAAGACTTTCCGCCTAGGCAGAAAGTCAATGCAATGTATAGGCGGAAAAGTATCGCCTATGAATGGGAGGCGGAAAAAAGTGCATTGGGGTTTTGGGGTGCACCGTGCAGTCTTCAGACAGACCCCCAAAGGTAATCTGAGTCAAAAAATAAAAAAAAAACACTTAAGGACACCCCAAAAAATCACTCTCATTTGGGGGCGAAAAAAAAAAATGTTGGGGGACAAAGTTAAAAACTAGCGAACTTGACTCTGGGGGGCTCCCCAAGTATGCCCCAAGTGTTTTTTTTATTGCAGGTGTTTGCGGCAGGTGGATTTTTCAAGTTTTTTTCAAGTTCACTTTAGCAACTTTTAAATATGCTGACCCCCATTTTCAAGTACCATAATGGGATAACTTATTTTCTGGAAAAAATACTCCTTAATACTATTCTGCATCACGTATGAAAAAATGCTATTTACCAGCTATTGAGTCCGTTTAAAAACACCAAATACCTTCAGCAAGCCAAATCGGAGGGTACCATAGGGAACCCCATGTCAGTGTATCTTTTGGGGGGTGTCAGGCTGATTTCCCCAAAACTGACAGTACTTTCCGCCTGTTTAAGTTTCGCCGGGTCCCGTTTTTGCGTACTTTCAAATTTAATACGGGGTAAAGCAGGTACGCGCGCGATACTTTTCCGCCTACAAAACAGGCGAAGTAGGCGGAAAGTCAGGGCCGCGAAAAAGTATCGCAGCTCGGCTCAAAGTGAATACGGCTCTAAGAAGCAAGGATGGAATTACAGGTGATATGAAGAGTGAGTTACTATAGTGGGAAGTAAGGAGTACTTACAAGAAAGGACCGTGTGTTAAATCTGAATTACAAGGGAGAGAATATGATGGAGAAAAAGTAAATTATATGAGAAGTGGTTGCCAATAAATAATGAGGGGGAGGGAGTGGCGACTCATTTCCTTGGCAAAAAACGAGATAAAGTTTTTGCCGATGACCCTTTATTATATTTTGCTCACCCCAAGGAAGCTATACCACTCCTTTTGCAAATTCTTCAAGACTTCAAAGGGATATTGGGCTTCAAAATCAATTGTGCCAAAACAGAGGCCTCGGTCTTTGTAAGGGAGGCTAAGGCATGGTTTGGAGACTCTTTTCCCTTTAAATGGGCAGATAGATACTTACTTAGGTATCAACATTCCGTCACATCCTTCTTAACTATATAAGGTTAATTACACTCCACTATTGTTTAGAACATACGCCGATTTTAACAAATGGGCCCATCTCCCGTTGTCTTACATAGGCAGATGGCACCTTTATAAAATGATTTGCTTTCCCAGATTCCTTTACATTCTCCAAATGTTGCCAATTATACCACCTAAGAGAGATTTGAAGCTTCTTAACCAGGCTTTTCAGAAATGTATATGTGGGGGGGGGGGGGGGGCATCCTTGAATTTCATTATTTAAGTTGCAACAGCAGACGGACTTGGGTGGTGTAAACCTACCATGCCTCCGACAATATGCTCTGGCAGCTAACTATCGAATAGCCGTGGCATGGATTGGGGGCTCTAACACTTATACCATACATTCTATGGAGCAGGCCTTTACTCATAACCATAATTTTGTATCTCTTCTACACACCCACTCGCTCCTTCCTTCCCACCTGGTAGTTCTGCCCATATCCAACGCTGGCATTGTGGTGGACTTTCCTCTCAATTTCTACATGACCAAACACTCCAACCTCTCACATGTTCTCAGCTGCAAGAGAAATTTTCCTTCCATTTTAATTCCATTGTCTCCTTATTTGCAGGCCATGAGTTATATTCAAACCATGTTGCGTGGTCTCTTGGAGGCAGACTTGAACTGGGGGCTGGATGGTGCACTACGTCACAAACCACAAGGCCTTTTCTCTACCTCCTTTATATACTCTTGTGCCCGACCTATTATTGATCTAGAGTCCAGTAGTACAGGACTAAGGAGATGGAAAGAGGCTTTTCTGCATATTCCTATAGAGACTATTGCTCAATCCTGCCTTAAGCTAAATAACAATTGGGGTCAGTCACTTATGCAGAAATGCACCTCAAAATTTTACACAGAGCGTATTACACCCCTAAGTTGAAATATATTATTGGTGATGCACCTAACGCCAACTGTTATAAATGCTCAGCCCCCAATGCAGATATTCTACATTGTTTGTGAGGCTGTCCCCGAGTACAGGGACTCTGTGGTGAACTTAATTGTTATATTAAACAAATTCTAAAAATCCCCTTTATAATCATGGCTGCCAAGAGACGGCTCGGGCCGGGGTGAAGAGAGCGTGGCCTAATTGCGGGAGGCGTGGCCACGCCCCCTTATGAGAGAAAGAAAGAAAAAAAAACATTGTGGCAGCGCCCCTCAGCCCAGCGCATATCAGGAAGCAGCAGCAAGCAGTCTCCCTTTGCAGCCAAGCAACAGGGAGGAGGGGGGTGGCGTCGGACCCGGGCCCCCGCTGGGCCCCTCCAGCAAGCCCTTACATTATTACATTCTAGAATTAAATTTTAATTTACAATGGAACGCAGGCCGTCCCCGCCTATGCAGCGTGCCCCCCCAAACGTTTCTGCCTATCATTCAGGCAGCGGCTTGGAGGAACTCCGACTCCTGAATCAGACCCACTAATTGTAATGTGTTTCCATTGTGTACTACATTTTTGCAATTAAACCACATCTCCAGTCGCCAGATATGTCAAGGAAAGGAAGCCGCAGCTACAGTACACACCTGAATTTGCGACTGACTCTAATCAGGTTCTAGAAATTGCATTTTTTTTTATGCATTTTGCGATTCTGTTTACTTGCAACTCTGAATATAATATTATAGTTATAATAATATATAATAACTGCTGGAAATAACCCAAAGTGATTGCCGTTGCTGCGTTTTCTCAGTCACAGTAAAGGTGCATACACACGGTACGGAATCTATGAACGATACGAGCAATAACGATATCATTCAACAATAAATCGTTCATATCCTTCATTTTTATGCAGTGAACGACCAACTATGCGCCACCTGCATGGACAATAACGACATCTATGGTTACCCGTACATGCAGGCCAACTCGGTCATCAAGATTTGCCTGTTCAGAGATGTGGCAGGATAACTTCACTGAAAGATATCTATCATGGATACCTAGCAGTTTGTACACCCAATATCGTTTGTCCTGCACTACAGAAAGTTCAAGGGAAATCGTTCAGCGATATCGTTGGTTATGCAGAACGTACCGTGTGTATGCAGCTTAAGAGAACCTTCGATGCAATTATGTTTCAGCTTTTTGTAAGATAAACCCATAGAGCTGCAGAGAAGTTGTATTTCAACATTAAGATAAATTGATAAAAATCTTTGCACGTCATCTTATTATTTAGAAGATTAAGACCTCTCCTTTAAAAGACTGTAAGAAGTGAAAGAATAACAGACTCTTCTTTTCATGTGAATTTCACACTGCAGACAATTCACAGACAAATCAAGGTCCCAAACATCCATTCTTGGCGATGTGTGCATTGCTATACATTGACCAGTATTTAATTGCCCTAAATGAACATATTAAACATCATTTTCTGGATGCTATTCCAGAGTAGCAAAAACACTGAATGTATTCAACATTCGATATGCTAGCACAGCCTACTCCATGTGAAAGGAAATTTTATGCAAATCTGCTACAAATCAATTCACCACAACACGCACTTGCCAACTGAAGGCTATATCCTCACTGTCACATGTTAAGATGTATGTATACAGGATTCAGTCACAGTGTACAGTTACCATGTCAACAGGCAGGAGGGTTAGGGTTATGCACTAAGGGGAGTTTAGGAGTTAGGATGGGAGGGGGAGGGAGGCTAGGGTTAGACACTGGGGGAGGATTGGGTGTATGTGTTAGGGATAGGCAAAATTACTCACTCAAACCACCGTCAGACGTCTGCTATGAAGGTGGCGATCACATGACTGCTAGGACTCAGAAGCCGCGCTGGAGCCCCTACAGACGTTAGCACCAATTAAGGGACCACTGGGACGATATGTTAAAATGCTATCATGTTGACATGTCACTTGTGTAGACATGATGAATGTGAACATGATCACTGTCTACATGCTAAGCCTGTCGACATGAAGCATGCCGACATTTTGACTATGTTGACATTCTCATAATAACTGTCGAACTAACATACCAGACCCATGTATACTGTACATCACTTATCTTTGGGCAGGATGTACTAAGCTGAAAAATGCGGTATAACCCCTGAAAATGCTGTTACCGCATTTCCCATATATACTAAGCACTAGAATGCGATGCATCCCGGTGGTAACTCCATCTTTAGATGGCGTTATCCAATAGAAGCCTATGGGCTTCTTATCCGGATGCTCTCTGAGAGGGATCCAATCGTATGCCAACCAGCTCCCTTCGTGGCACATGCTTCCTTCAGGGCATGCACAGATGGACGCCAGAGGGACTTCTAGGTGTTAAACCCGGAAGTCCCCCTATACGAGGCTATCCCCAAGGACAGCTCTTATCGGGAAGAGATGGGATGTGCCGCGTCGCGGATGCGATGATTAGTACATCCCGCCCTGTATGTGTGTGTAGATGTTTTAGAAATGTGTTCAGTCTGTACTATATTTTCTTTCTATAGTGTTCACAGACCACGCTTTATATGAACTTTTAACACTTGTTTAAAAATAAACACGAAAAATAAAAGAAAACAAAATATTTAAAAAGGAGCAAAATAAAGCAGTACAAGCCCGTTCCATTATTTTCCAATTGAAATAACCTAAACTGAGTTAATAAATTACTGCTAATTAAGTAAAACTACAATCTACAAGGTTTTCTGACAGAGATTAGTAGTTGTAATATATCTGAAGTAATACAGGTTATTTAAATCTGATTATTTTAGTTGCAAATTCTATTTGAAGTTCAATAAGTAATTATGAGGTCACAAATGCAAAATACGTAACTAAAGTGATAAAATTGACTCCATGAATGGGAGTGTTTTCAGGGCCTGATACAGCAAGGATCGCAGTTGCTTATACGCATGTATTTGACCAGGGCCGGCTCTTGGGGTGTTCGACCAGTGCGGTCGAACAGGGGCGCCACCCCATAGAGGTCGCACCCCTCCCAACATTCCGATTTCAGCGGGACAGCACTGTCCCGCTGTTCCACCCTTGGGCCAAAGTGTCCCGTGGTTGGCCTGATTGGGAGGCTGGACACCCCCACCGCCGCAGCTGTGCGGCAGTGCCGGACCCCGAAGTAGCTGAATGGATGCTGCGCACATGCACGCGGCATCCATTCAGTGCCGGGAGAGGGCTGCTCAGCTAGTGATAGACTGCTGGGCTCGCCCCCAGCCTGACGTTACACGGGAGGCGTGCCATGCAGGCACGCCTCCAAATAACATCACTTAGGGGGTGTGGTCTAAGGTAATTAGACCACGCCCCCATTTTCGGTCTTGCGCATGAACCAGCCACTGCGATCGGGACTGCTATAGCAGTGACTGTGCAGACCCATTACAGAGATTACAGAGTGATTGACAGGAAGTGCCGTTTGTGAGTGGTGGGGGGGGTGGTGGTTGAGGAAACGCAGACGTGCCAGTGCGTTTCAACGCAGTTGCATAGGCATGCATAAATTAGCCACTGCGATACCATTCGCAGCCTGGAGCCGCATAGCATGTGCTGAAGTAAGAAATTCCTGACAGTGGCGTAACAAGGGGGGTGAGGGCCGCACCTGGGTATCACCTGCCGAGGTGTTGGCATCCTTATGTAGTGATGCGGTGGCATTGCGATCGCTATGAATTAGCACAAATTTGTAGTAAAACTGCGTGCGTGCGCTATATTGTGATCCGTAGTGAATCAGGCTCTCAGTCCTCTGTTCACACAAATAGAGAGCATAATTAATGAGCATGCTGAAAACTGTTATGCAGTGAGAATAAAATATTAAAACTCTTAATATTAAAAATAATGTTCAAATACTGTAAAATAACAGCTGGGCAGGATAAACTCTAAGTAAGTTAAGGGTGTAACTTTTGCACTTGTTCCCCAAGTTGACTCAACTTAATAATTATAACAGGCATGTACTTGCTCTTCCAACTGGATTGTAATATATCCCTACTGTAAACAAAATTAGCATAGGTCTGTTTGATATTATGTGGATCTTTTTCAAAAGTAACTGGAAACACCCACTTACTTCCAGAAAATACAATCTATTTAAAGCCATAAGGCAGAGTAGACATGCTGTGGGCGGAGGAGGGTCATTGCTGGGCAGGTGATAGGTGGGCTAGGCAGCCAGGATGTGTGGAAGGTGTGTGCGGGTGGAGGCGGAGCTCATTGGTGGTCTGAGAAGTCCTGGACACCACCAGCCTGGGATGAGCAGGCATCCGGACTCTGGACTGTCAGCTGATGGCCACGACTGGTCCCGACTGCCATTAGCAGAAAGTGCTTCCAATGAGAAGCCACTTCTGCTTTTTGTACGCCAGCAATATCTGGCTTCTAGGGGCTGCAGGTGACACTATTCCTAGAAGCTGAGTTTTGTGCGCATGCGCATTTCCCCTACCTTCCCTAGTAAATTATTCACCCATGTGCAATGAACGTACCCGACCCTACTGCCAGACAGCCCCCCTCTCTCCATAAGGTAAGAGCAGTGACTAGTTATGAGAGCATCTTTTTGGAAGTGATACTTTAGTTAATGAGGCATGATGAATGTCTTTGAACAGTTTTTAAACTTGCAGCAAATTTACAACATAATTATCGCAAGTGCTAATTATTAATGATGATTAGACCCCTCAGACTCAGTCGCACACAGATGTACAATTGTTGCACACCAAATTGATCAGTGCAAGCAAGCAATATAATTTGGTTTGGGCGTAGCGTGTAGCCATGGCGCCTGGAGCATATGTGTGCTACTGCCCCCCCTCTTAGTGCCCCTTCTTGGCATGTGGAGTCAAAGCAGTCAGGCGTGACCTCTCCAGACTCACCACTCAGGCTCTAACTAGTCACAGGTGCTGTGGCCCAGGCTCGCAGCAGCAGTGGCACCCGGCTTAGGCTTTCCCTCAGCAGCAGGGACACAGCTGCCACATTCTCTGCTCTGTGCGAACCAGGCAGGCTGCCATAAGGGACAGGGTGGTAGGTGAGACCCACTACAGAGGTGGAAAAGAGAATCTGGGGGTGATGATGAGAGGGGATGCCTCCTCCTCCCTCTTTGTTATTGCCCATGGCTCCACCCCCTCCTCCTTTCTGCTCGGTCCCAGAGCCGGATTAAGACCCCACAGGGTCCTACACAAAATGCCGCCTCGGGGCCCCATATTAATGTATAGATAAATACATATTATATACATTTCTCACACTGCTCTACCCCCCCCACACACACATACAGCTTTCCCCCTTCACTCAGATCTCCTCCCTCACAGCTCTTCCCCTCATTCAGCTCTCCTCCCCTTATACACACAATGCCCCACCTCAGACACCCTCACACACACAGCGCTCCCCATCACTGAGATCTCCTCCCTCAGACACCCCCCCCCACACACAGCGCTCCCTATCACTGAGATCTCCTCCCTCAGACACCCCCCACACACAGCGCTCCCCATCACTGAGATCTCCTCCCTCAGACACCCTCCACACACCCCCACACACACAGCGCCCCCCATCACTGAGATCTCCCTCAGACACCCCCCCACACACAGCGCTCCCCATCACGGAGATCTCCTCCCTCAGACACCCCCCCCACACCCTCCCACAAACACAGCGCTCCCCATCACTGAGATCTGCTCCCTCAGACACCCCCCACACACACCCTCACACAGCACTCCCCATCACTGAGATCTCCTTCCTCAGACAAACCCCCCACACACACAGCACTCCCCATCACTGAGATCTCCTCCCTCAGACACCCCCCCCCACACACCAACACACACACAGCGCTCCCCATCACTGAGATCTGCTCCCTCAGACACCCCCCCCTCACACCCCCACACACAGCGCTCCCCATCACTGAGATCTGCTCCCTCAGACTCCCCCACACACACATGCTCTACCATCACTCAGACCCCCCCCACACACATACAGCTTTCCCCTCACTCAGATCTCCCTCCTCACACATATCCCCCCACACACACAGCTCTCCTCCTCCCAAACACACACACAATGCTCCCCTCAGACTCCCCAACACACACAGCGCTCCCCCATCACTCAAATCTCCCCCTCACTGGGAACCCACCCCCAACAGCTGTCCCCCTATCCTCACACAGCTCCCCCCCTCACTCAGTCTCCCCTCATGCATGCGCGCACACACACACACACACACACACACACACACAGCTTCTTCCTCTATCTCAGCCACCACCCCACACACATAGCTTTCCCCATTCACTGAGATCCCCACACACAGCTCACTCCCCCCTCACTCAGATGCCCCATTCACAACCACACGCAGATCACCTCCTCACACAGACCAATCCCCACACACACTCATACACACACACACACACACACACACACACACACACACACACACACACACACACAGCTCTTCCCCTTAATATAACTCCCCTCCATTCACATACACAGATATCCCACCTTACCTTTCTCCTCCACATTCTTGGCTGTTGCAGGGTGCCGGAGAGCAGCCATCCGACTAGAGTAGGGGGAAGTGGGGGGGGGAGGATTACCTACTGCTGAGCTTAAACTGAAGTCGCAAGCGCTGCTCCGCTCACTCTGGAGGCACTGATCTCTTTATGTGCTTGGCGGCTCAGCTCAGCAACAGGTGATCCACACCCCAGTCGGATGGCTGCTCTCCGCACCCTGGCCAGAGCAGGTGCCAGGAGCAGGAGCTCCACTGGAACACCCACGCTATGCCCCTGCTTCCAGTTATTTTATTTATGCAAATAAGATGCACATGATGAGTGAAAAAGACGTGTGATCGAGTCACCTGGGACCAGGCACTCCAAGAGCAGCTATTTTCCGCGGCTAGAGCCACAGAGTATGAGGACACATCTGTACTATTTTAGACATTCACTTCACTTATTAAACATTAAGGGTTACATTTACTAAGCTTTTCAAAGCCGCACCTTCTTTGCTGGTTTCAGCTGCTAGATTTAAAGGGGCAATGATATTAACTTCAAAACATTCCTAGTTTTAGATATTATTTTTGCCCCTTTAAAGTCAGCGTCCAAAACTGTTTAAGACACAGTGGCTGGGAAGAGCGCTGCTTAGTAAATTTACCCAGCCATCCTTAAAATATATATTCATATCCTTTATTACTTAATATGTAGCTGTCTTGAAAATCATTGGCCGATGGTGAAACCTAGTAAGTAGTGTAGAGCAGCAAAACAAGTGATCTGTGTGGGAAATAAGGACTGAAGGCAAATATCAGGTTCCCAGAACTGAAACTGTGATTAGCAACTTACAGTATATGGATTCATATCTATCTATCTAGCTTTGGGGCTATCTAGTTGCCCAATAACATAAAACAAGGACATTGTAAAGGATTTTATCTTACGTAGACAGTAACACTTTCCTACAGTACTATAATGAAATGATTTGTTCCATGCTTCTATGGGTAGGAAAGACTGTGTACCTACTGCTTTATAATGGAATTGCTTTCCCCCTGGACTGGAAAGGACATGGAAACTCCAGTATAATGATTTTCTTACCTTACCTATATGTTTGTCTGCCCACTTAAAGGTCTTAAATATGCCAAGTAAATTATTTGATGCATTAATATTTAGTAGATACAGAGGCTATAGCAGCTTTTACCTCTAAGAGCTCTAATTACATGGAAACTCTCCAATTCCCCCAGAGAAGTGCAGTACACAGCCAATCACTTTATTATTTGGAGGGAAACACAATGAGATTTCAACTTTACAGCTAATGACCGTAAGTGAATAGAGTGTAAAGACAAAGTAATAAAGCTGCTGAGGTCTGTGAATATATTGCTCCTTACTGTTTAGGCCGCAATCATTCTTCTAGTAAATAAGTAATTGTATGTAGCACAACATTTCCTATTTTACCTTAAAAAAAACCAGTATATTATATTATATATCATATTCTATGACTTTATAAAACTCCTCTCCGGAGAGGAGATGCCTCTGGCTAGTTCGGGGGGCAGGGCCAGGCTGTAGACGTAATTAGGCCCACCCCTTTCTCAGAAAAGTCAGAGATGTGCAGGTCAGTGAGGAGGGGGTGGGGCTAAACAACGCGATTTGCATCATAGATGCGATTTGCGGAAGATTTGCCTATGCTTCCGAGAGTGCAGCCTCCCGCGACTTCCGGGAGTGTAGGCAAGTCTGATATATACAGTATATATGTATATATACTGTATACTGAAGACAAGGTATTAATCCTCAAAACGTTGCAGAAAGACCTATTGGACTATGTGCCGTTATTTGTGAGATTGAGTCCATTGACTGCCGTTCATATTTTGTGCTGTGTATCTGTCTTGGTAACGAGCACCTTGGCATAAGTTTGGGGAGTGCCGGTTATTAGGACTGTTATATATATATAAAATCATTTGAAACGTTGGAAAGCAGCAGTGGGTACTGAGTCATTCTTTGTTTCTAAATCCGAGGAGTGTCGTCCTACTACTGATTATATTGTGAGCCTCTGCTTCAAGCTCGGGAAAGGCACCCAGGTGGTTGATGTATTACTCGGGAGTGCCGGTTCACCAATCAAGTAATATACATACATATATACAGTATATATATTGTAAATACAGTTACAAAAAACTGTTAACTACTGATATATAAAATAAATAAGCTTTGTATATTGGCATACAGGTAGTGAGTAATTGTGTTTATTTAAGTGAATTACTAGAAAAATCAGTCATGACATTCCATAGATGTGTACAGAAGTAAAATGATCACAAAAGCAGTCATTTTTATTCTATATCCAGGGCCATTCTGCATATGCGCGGTCAGTGGCCTCCAGAACCCTCTCCCGGTATTTTTTACAAAATAGTGGCCCATAGGCTACTATAGGATAACGCCATCTGGAGATCAAACTACAAAACAATCTATAAACAGCAACATATCTAAAACAATCTAAATTTTATGAGCAAATGTCACAAGTTGAAAAAATATAGAGCAATCATGTTTAGAAATAGTCCTGTTCAGCATTAAGCCATAACTTAACTAACATTAAATTGCACAGAACAGCTCCCTGTATGCAGGGTGATTTATATTCACCCAACTGACAAAACCAAATCCAGACCAAATGCATTTTCCATTGAAATCCAAAAAGTGAATATGTGAATGTTCCATGCTCTCATTCTCTGGTGGGGTTTGGCATTGTAGCTGAGGGATTAGGTTTTAAATTGCTGTAGTGAAAGAGTAATTTGCCCCAAATTAGTAATGTGTTATGTTTAGAGTCAGAGCTAATCTTTAAATTTGAGGAAGATATGCTGTCAGAGCTAGTTAACTGAGCTAGCAAGGAATGCTGGGAGTTGTAGTTCAGTAATCATATGATACCTAATGATGCTTTATGCTTCCACAATTGGAAAATAAAATGTACTAAAATACAAATAAAAAAATCAGATCATTAAACTAATTTGTACTGGACCTATCAAAAGTTTTTGTTGATTATTTGCTATAGATTATTGCACATTAATACTTTTACAACATGATAGTAAAATAGACTATGGCTCCTATTTATCAAATAGGTCCAAAAAAAATCTGATTTTCTATCACTGCAGAGTGAAATCTGTAGACAGACAGTGCTAAACTGATTGTACATATGAGTAGTAACAACATTGTTAATAATTTAGAGGAATGGTTTTGTTTTAGTTATAATACAGAACACTGCTGCCTTTAGGAATGACATGGGAATTACAAAATGAGTAAATAGTAAAGAGTAATAAAAAAAGTTATAAATATTTTAGTTAATAAAACATATTATAATCATAACTAGTATATTGTAGCTACCATATAACCTCATCCCCATTGTGTCCCACCAGCCACATCCCTCAATATTGTTTCCAGCCTCAAAGCCCCCAGTGTATCTCCAGACTCATGCCCTCTGTGACTCTCCCGCCTCAAGTCCCCTTGTGTCTCTCCATCCCGATGCCCCATGTGACTCTCCAGACTCATGCCCCTTGTGACTCTCCAGCCTCAAGCCCCCTTGCCCCCCTGTATCTCTCCAGCCCCATGTCTCTGTATTTCTCTTCAGCCTCATGTGCCTCCCTGTCTCTCTCCAGCCTCATGCCCCCCTCTTTATCTCTCCAGCCTCATGCCCCCCCTGCTGTCTCTCCAGCCTCATGCACCCCTTGTCTCTGGTCAGCAACAGTATTTCTTAAACTGTATGCAGGTGTGGGTGTGCATCTCTAATTGCGTCATCACATGCACTTTACTGCCAACATTATTGGCCAGGAGAAGGCCATGGCAGCTTCACAGGTAGGTGGGTTGATGTCATGGCTATGAGGACCGTCAGTAAGTGCTGCAAGGGGAGGAGATACCAAATAAAAACATGGCACAAATAATGCTTTACAACTCTTTGCAACAAATTCTCTTCAAAATTGATCATAGGACCGTAACTAGGGGTGTGCGAATGGTGTTGTTGCACAGAGAGCAGAACTCTGTGGGCAGCACTGACTCTACCCCACGGTCCCTGCAATTGGATATCAAGATGCCTGGAATGGAACCTTGCAGCCATTGTCAGTGCGGCAGCACCACCAGAGGGTCCAACGGCAGCCTGTACAGCACCCCGGAGCATCCTGAGGATTTTAAGTAAATATGGGCTTGATAAAAATGCCTCTTAGTGATAGCCAGTTTCATGTTCTCCCAAGCCTCTTCGTCTGGTGGGGGACAAAGGTACAAAAAAAGTTAGTTGTCAATACTAAAGTAAGAGGGACATTCAGACTTGATATTTCAAGTATCATATTTATGGAATCTATTTTACTTCCAATACATTGGTTCACATGCTCTAAATGTGTGCCCAGGTTATTTTGGGTGATCATGATATTTAAGAGTCACCCACATCAAAGTAGTAGTTTAGCAACTATGCACTATCCAGCGCTATTTAATCAAGTGTCAATGCTAGTACTGTACTTAATGCTAGTCATAAGCGCAAATGGATAAAGCACAATTTTCATTAATCCTAATATTTGTTCTGTAAGATACGCTTGCAAATGGACTGAAATAGCGAGTTATGAACAAAGCGACGATTATGAACTAAAATGTACCTTGATGAAATTACATCTGCAGAATACAAAAAAAAAACACATTACGTGGGCCAAGTATTACATATCTAAAGCTGCCAAACTGATATAAAAAAATTGAAAACAGTTGTCTTACAGATGTGAAATAAGAACTTCACCCAAGACTGAAACATTTATGAGACAGTGATATCTATTACACCCTTGAAAGGTCCTTATCGATTCATAATTGCTATAGTTTTTTTTTATTAGCAACCCACAGCTATATAAACTGGGAAAATCACTTGATACACTGAAACATTCATTAAACTACAAAAGTGGATTGATGGGAATTTTCATGCAATTTTCTTAACCCCTTCACCGTTAATGGCTAATTACCTTTCTGACATTTCACTGCTGTTTCCTTTGGAATATGTCACCATCCCTGAAACGTCAGATCGAATGTGACTGGGATTTCACAGTTTCAGGACCAATAGCTTTCAGAACTTGTATCATGTATAAATAAGCGGGTTATGAAAATCACTGGCTTATGGCAATATTTTTGGGTGAGTTGAAAACCGCAGATGTATAAATGTGTGAAACTGCTGCAGAATTGTCTTTTAAATAGGTGGGTTTTATCAGGCATTAACTGATTGTGCATTGGGAACTCCTTGGCAGCAGTCCGTGCCACTTCCATGTTTTCTTTCTCCCAATGGATTATGGCGGATCAAGAAAAGAAGAAGCCTGCAGGTAAGTAATTGATATTCTGTAATAAATAATAGGGGACCAATATATAAAAAAATAATCATACTAATCATATGTTACTTCAACTAAGGGGGCCCTATTTACTCTTATTTCTAATCAACTATTGCATTGCATGAATCCTGAAACTGCTAAATTGCCATTACAGCTGTGATGCCAGGGAACATGATCACATGATGTCTGGGGACCTCTGATCTTTGTGCCTCTACAGAAGGGAAGGGTCAAGGGATATTATAGTGGAATAGGACCAAACTAATGCTCGTGAATGAAGAGCACTGCTACAGAGGACATGAGTGAGTGATTAGCCTCAAACTGTTGATTTTCAGCTATTCTTTAATATTACTGAAACAATTCTCTTTTTTGAGAAATGGTCTGGTGCCAATTTACATATCACCAAAGATGTGAACTGCATTGTCAAACCTGTGACATCCTACATTCAGATTTATTTTTACACATGAATGTGCAAGGACACAAGCTACATTACAGCTCACAGAGCCCATGTCATAAATACTTGTCAGGGGCATAACTAGGTATTTGAAAACCCCATAGCAAACATTTGTAATGTATTACCCAATGGTGAAAAATGTGTATAACACATGTAACTTTGACAAGGAAGATGGGCCCCCCAAAAGCACTGGGCCCCATAGCAGCTGCTCCCCTTGCATTACACAAATTAACCCTAGTGTGTATGTGTGTGCGCATGTGATAGGGAATATAGAGTGTAAGCTCCACTGGGGCAGGGACTGATGTGAATGACCAACTATTCTCTGTAAAGTGCTGCGGAATTTGTGTGCGCTATATAAATAACTGGTAAATAAATAAATAAAATTCCGCCCATGCCAGTTGTCACATCCACATTACTCACACCTGCAGAAAGGGGCTACCTCTGAATTACATGTACAAATTTCATATTCAGAATGACTGATTTTTCTCTTTGTTCATTTAATTATTGGGTATGGCGCTATTTGTTTTATGTTCTTAACAAAATATAAAAAGTACCTTTAGAAACATAGAAAATAAAAACAACCATACATTGTATAGACTGTATAAAAATGATACACCAATGTTCTTATTTTAGATATTGGATTGTGCTTGAAAGTCTTTATCAGAGAGCTCTCTGTCCAATACCAAAGGTAACCAGAAACACCCAGTGTATTCTCCTTACTAGGGGCCTGATTCAGTAAGGATCGCTATTGCGATCGCAATAGTGATTACACATGCGGTCTCACTGTGAGGATATGCTAGTGATTGCAATCGCAATGCCATACGCAGCCTAACATAAGGACGCCCACTTTACCTTACACACATCCGTAATACTGTAATACTTGGGAAGACTGCAAAACCATCGGTAACACTGAGTACAATCGCAGCCTCACGCACGGTTGCACAAGGTCTGACCTTACTCAGGAATTGCTAACCTCATCGCACGCAGTGAAAGCCCAAACTGCGTATGGCATCACAATGGCTAATTTATGCACGCCTCTGCAACACCGTTCAAACGCACTGGTACGCCTATGTTTCCCCAACCACCCCCCGTCACCACCCCCAAATGGTTGTTCCTGTCAATCGCTCTGCGATGGGTCTGCGTAGTCACTGCGATCGCAATCCCGATCGCAGTGAAGTGTTTGCATGTGAGCATTGTGATGCATAATTGAAGTTGTGATCGGTAATGAATCAGGCCCTAGATCCCAAAGGTTTGCAGGCATATCACAAGATACTCTCGGAGTTTGTGGACAGGTTTTTTTCACTTAACATTTTTCTCCATCATCATAAATAAAGAAGAAATGGAATGGATATGGTGTAATTCCGTTTAAAATGAAAAACGATATTTCTTACAGAACCACTCACATTTTAAAATCATGGACATCACAGAGTAACCATATCCTCAATTTAACAGCCAAGCCTCTTACCAGATTGCAAGATAAGTAGAGCATATAGTCACTCCATTGTCCCATAAGCCAAATGAAAGGGAAACTCCTGCTTCTCAGATGGTGCTGAAGAGGAAGAGGAGGAATGGAACTGAAAATTGGTACCGACTAACCACACTGATGCATTTCCATTTATCTTCCTCAAAATGGGGTG
Source organism: Taudactylus pleione (assembly GCA_031769625.1). Taxonomy (NCBI): domain Eukaryota; kingdom Metazoa; phylum Chordata; class Amphibia; order Anura; family Myobatrachidae; genus Taudactylus; species Taudactylus pleione. The sequence continues at coordinate 3,349,852 of JAUIMM010000010.1, read as the reverse complement.
TCGTACTTTGCGCATACACAGTACAGAAATCATTGGGAACATGGCCTGGGCACACAGTGCCAAAGTCTACTTGCAACTGTGCCACAGAGAGAGGAGGGGGCCCACACGGAGGCTGCTCACGGGCTGCCTCCTTTTAATACGACCCTGAAATATCTCAGTGAAATTGACAAATACTTTGCGTTAGGAATGGATACACCCCAGTATGCCTCTTTCAAATGACTGTTCCTCCCATAAGGCTGTCTCCAGTGGCATAATTCTTAAAATTGGGAGAAAAGGTCCTAACAACGGCTTCTGGACCATAAGTTCCACATATACCCAAGAGAGGAGGCAGGGCAAGAGAGAGAGGGAACATTCTGTGTCTCCTGCACTGATCATGTTAGTTGCTGGGATCTTAATGCTGTGATCATCCAGTGACCAGATGATTGGGGTTAGCAGCACAAGTCCCACCTCAGGCAATAGAAATGGAGGAACATACTTGCTTACAAAGAGGCATTCTGGGGTAGATTCACTTACCATGTGTTGCTGGACTTACCATGTGGCTGCAGCTCTGCCCAGAGCTATTCAGTTACCGCCTGTTACCTCACTCGGTAATTCCAGAGGGTGAACCTAATGTGGATTTTTATAAACAGCCTCTGGAGTTGCGTGGAAAATTGTGCATTAAGTGCACACTTCTGGGCTCACCGTGTTGGGTATTTCCATAGCTCTGGACACTTATCCCGATAGATATGAATTAATGCACATTAGTCGCGGGCTTACTGCGCGTGGTAATTGCCAATTAATTGAATAGCTCCAGTAATTAAAATGGGAAGCTGCAGCCACACAATAAGTCCTGCAGATAATTGAATCTGCTCCTAAATCACTTCTTGCTGAAATCAAGATTGTTCAAATAACCAAAATTGCAACTAACATACTTCTCCATATTCAGTTCCCAAAGAAAGTGAAAAACATCTGCAAATAATGGCTTTGCAGAGGAAACTGCTTCTGAGCCTTACTTTCTGTATGTAATATGAAGATCAAAGCATTTATGAGGGCATGCACTAAGAGTGATTCAAATTTTATGGCTCATCATGTTTAATATCATTTGAAGTTGGATTTGACTGGGAATTGTGACAAATATTATATAGGTAACACCGTAACAGAGACAGCCAATTGTGGCTTCCACAGCTAAGGTGCAGCATGCATGTAGGCTATAAATCTGTCTCCGTCCTGACTTGTGGGCACAGACGTAATATAGACTGGGCTGGCATGCAGCCAGCGTTGTCTAATGGAGAAACAGAACTTGCATCTTTAGAAAATCAATAGCTTGTGCATGGATTGAATTAACTGTATCTCAGACTGGGTGATAAAAGAAAAATCCTTTTTATTGTAACCCCTCAGTGACTGGTGTGCATGACCAGGCAATTGTTAGCACTCTTGTTATATACTGGTTAAACGTTTATTTATTTTTTTGTTTTGAGAGTATCCGAATGAATTTTATATTTTTTATGTGATAGATCTATCTTTTAGTAGTTTTTTTTAACTAAACAATTTTATATTACAAGGTAAAAAAAATGTAAAAAAATAAGAAATAAGTATAACCTTTGAAATATCCCTTACATATTAAGTATTCCCCTATATTTCTCAAATATTTTAATTATTATGTACAATTACTCTAGTTTAGGAAAGTAAAGGTGCCCATCCACTAGATGATTTATGTGAGCGATTGAACGATAACGATATTGTTATCGTTCAATCTTTCATAAATCGTTTGCAAATCGCTTGCAAATAGTTTGAAAAAATGTCTTAAACGATCAGCAATGCGCGTGCCCGCTGGTCGTGTAGACATCAATCATCGTGCAAACATGCTGGAAAATCTGATGATATCATCAGGTTCAGCATGTTTCCAGATGATTGATGGGCCTGCACTGAATGACAGGCTCATCACAAAATGACAAACGACTGCACGATTTGCAATGTCATAATCATGCAGTCGTTTACATGTCTGCTAGTGGATGGGTACCTTTACAGGTGCCTTTGCAGAAATCAGCGTATTGTTTTTCTTTCATTACTGTTTTTTTTTTTTAATGCTCCTCAGTAGTTCATAAAAGGGGATGCAGTCAGGAAGCCGATGGTCGAAATGCCTACCGCTGGCTTCCCGACTGTGCAATCCCAGCAGGGGTCTAATGATAGGTGTCGAAATCCCACCGCCTATCATTATCACTACGCCGAGAGCCCGACGCCCGGCATACCGAACGAAGGCGGGCGCGGACAGCCGCTTGGGGGGGGTTAGGGGCTCCCGGGGGGGACTTGGGGTTAGGCACACTCCCTGGGAGGGTTAGGCTAGAGGAAGGGGGGGTTAGGGATAGGCACCCCCAGGGGGAGGTTAGGTTAGGCTGCGTGGAAGGGGGGGTTAGGTTTAGGCACTTACAGGGGGGTTAGGGTTAGGCACTTGGGGGGAGGTTACGGTGAGGCACCCCTAAGGGAGGGTTAGGGTTAGGGGGGGGGGAGAGGGTTAGTAATAGTAAAAAAACTTAGCTATCAGGATCTTCTGTTGCCTGTCTTCCCTCGTCAGGATTTGAACCCGATCCCCAAAAAAGAGGATACAACATATAGGGCACTAATACTTTAGCTTTTACAGAGACTGGTTGGAGCTTATATACCAGCTGGTACAAATAATGGACACTGCTAACTCATGCAAAAGTTGTGTTTGCTTTGTGTGGGGGTGTGTGTTTGGGGCAGGGGGGGTGTTGTACTGTACATCTGTCTATATCTGTCTTACTGAATCATAGTAATATCCTTTTTTCCTTCTTTTGATTCTTCAATCTGCTATTAATGATTTACAGTTCGCAAAGTGTCATGTGGCTACATAGGTCCTGATTCAGAGCCGCTCGTAAGCGGCCGCTCGTTTGCTCTGAGCAATGTTCGCACAACTGCTCATGCGTATGGGTCGTAATACGCATGCGCAAACCAGTCATTGCGGTCTCAAATCGTGTGCTCGCAAAACAGCGAGGGGCTGCTAATTTGATTGACAGAATGTACCGTTTGTGGGTGGTAACAGGGGAAGGTGCTTGAAAACGGGGGAGTGGAGATCCGAACGCAGGCGTGCCAAACGGTCAAAAGGGCGTTTAATGGGAGTGCATAATTAGTAAAGGAGCGTCATCGACCATGTCACTTGGTTGTCTTTTAGCCTGAACTGCTCGCAGTGATAGCGGTAAGAAAAACCTACCACGAGCAGTTCAGATGCCTTTCGATGTACCCGATTAATCTAATAAATACCGGAGATGATGTGTGATGCGAACAGAAGAGGAGCGCCTTTACAAAATAGCGAGTGCATTTTTCGTTCGCTCGCTCAGACATAGAGGCGTCAACAAACCGCAAAGAGCAAGTGCTCAACTTAAATAGCCGGCCCCTTTTTTGGAACGACCGTCCGCAAATAGCGTCTGGCTCTGAATCAGGCCCATAGTACGTAACAACAGTCACATGACTTACGAATTGAGCAGGGAGACTTAGGGGTCTATTTATGAAGCAGTGGTCTCCTGTTTATCTGAAAACAGGGCACTACTCTGCTTCGTGTGATGCATAGAACAAGGCACTGTTGTGGAAGCTTATTACTTCTCCTGTTGTATCCCATAACCAAGCATATCAGGATGGCATAAGCAGTGCTGTTAGGAGAGAAGAGCAGCAAAGACAGCTGTCTTCCTGCCTTCTCTCCGCCCACTTCTCTGCCAGCAGCCTATCAGAGGTGCCATGGGTATATGCATATGCACATCCCGGGTCACCTCCTGCAGAGCTGATGGCTGACCCCACCAACCCAGTGACCCCCCCCCGCTCCTACCCCTGCCACCGCTATTTTAAAGTAATCCGGCATATGCATATGCTGGGTCACCTACATTTAGGCTGCCCGCTGCTCCCTCCCCCCCTTGTTCCTTCTCTTGCCGCCGCTACTGCAAAGTGATCCGGCATATGCATATGCCAGGTCACCTCCATCCAGACTGCCCCTGCGCCCTCCCCTCCATCACCATCGCCGCCGAGATGACCTGGCGCACGCGCAGGACCATAAAGATGAAAAAAAACCTGAATTCACAGAGAAAAAGGTGAGAATACTGGACCGCCGACATACTGTTCCGCAAGACAGGTAAGTGTACATGAATTGCTAATTATTAAAATTATAGAATGCATCGAAATGATGAGATCTATAGTGATAAGTAACAATTCTATACCTTATATATTAATGAATAGACCCTTTAAGCTGGCCATACACTAACCTAGGGTTACCACCTTTTCATTTCCAGATTCCCAAATAGGGGGCATGGCTAGGGGAGTAGTCAGGGACAAAACCACAATAGGGTTAGTACATTTTTATTTGTCAAATTTTAGGCAGTTATCTAACCATTCTAATAACAATCCTTTCATGCCCCTTTATATGCCTCAAAGCCCATTCATAGCCCTTTATATGCCCGAGAGCGCCCTCATGCCTTTATATATGCCTCAGAGGAATGGAAATGTAATACCGGCAGTCGGGATGCCTTCTGTGAAAATACCGACAGCGGCATCCCAATGGTCGGTATCCCGATAGGGGTCGGGTAAGTATGCTAACCCTCCCCCCTTCTCCCCCTAACCCTCCCTTCTTGTAGCCTAACACTAACCCTCCCCACCCCGCACCCTAACCCTCCCCATTAGTGCCTAACCCTAACCTCCCCCAGTGGTCCCTAACTCCCCCTAGGGGTGCCAAAACCTAACCTCCCCTCCAAAAAACCTAACCCTAACCCCGCTATGCTGCCTAAACCTAACACCCCCCCTCCCCTGCGGCTAACAGCTAAGATGCCCCCGGCTTACCTCATTTGGGATGGAGTCTGTATTCTGGGATTAAAATAGGCATCTGTATTTTGACACCTATCTTAACTCCCGCCCTGATACCAGGGCCAACTTGGACTTGTAGTTTGCCAATGAAATATGTAAATAAAGACAGGACAGCAGTTGCCACTATGCCATAGCAGCAATGTTTGGCAACAGGACCAGTGGCTTATCTATAATGGGTGCAATGGGGGGCCCCGCACCGCACACACTGCACCCATATTTTTTTTAAACGTACCTGTCCGAGGTCCTGCGTCGGGTGTCACTGCTGCTGAGAACACCGGAAAAATGGCCGTCGCAGCCATTTTTCTGGTGTCTTGCGCATGCGACGTAGACTCCGTACACTAGAGTGTGCCCGAAGTCTATTGCACATGCGCAGAACGCCGGAAAATGTCCGCCATTTTCCAGTGTTCTGTGCATGCGCAGTAGACTCTGGGTGCACTCTAGTGCCCAGAGTCTACTGCTTCTGCGGTGGCTGGCCAGCTGCGTCAGTCGGCTGCCAGCGACCAGGGAGAGAGGAGGGGGCCCCGCACGAGGAGTGCACACGGGCCCCCTCCTCCCTTAAAACGCCCCTGAACAGGACCATGATGAGACTTGTAGTTTGTAATGATGAGAATGTGTTTTAATTCTACTTTTTCTTTATTACCCTAATACTCACTGTTTAATGAGTATTGTGAAGAGCCCTGGTTCTCTTGCAACCAGGGCTGGTAATATCCAGGAGGGGAAACCAGTCCTGATGCCAACTGGCTGTGGCTAGCAGTAGTTATGGTAGGAGGACCCTACACTGAATGTCTCCCCTCTATAGTTACACCAGCCCTGGCTGGCAATGCCAAGTGCTAGTTATCCAGAAATCAGGGTGGACCCCTCATCTGTATTTTTCCTATAATTTTGAAGTAGCCAGTACTAGGCTAAAAGTACTGGTTGAAGAATGAAGTATTTGTATTGTTATGGTGCATACACACGGTCAGATTTTCTGTCAGATCTGAACGATAACGATTTAAAAAATCGTTCAATCATTCATATCTGAAAGAAAATCTGACATGTGAACCTGCAACGATGAACGGTGCGCGCTCCCGCTTGTCAGATAACGAAATCTGATATCTGATGTGTTTGCTGTCAGATTTGGTCGATTTAATTCATTTTAATACTGTCTGAAACCATTCAATCGTTCAAATCGTTGGTCAAATTGTTCATCTGACAGATCTGACCGTGTGTCTGCCGCATTACTTTTGCTTACATACAGTAAGTAGGCACTCAGGGCCTAATTCAGACCCGTTTGCGAGCGCTGAGCGCTCGCACACAGCTATGCGAACGGCCAGGAGGCCGCTCCACTTTTAGGTAGGAGGGCCCTGATTCAGAGCGAGCGCTCTGGTCAGAGTGTCCGGCTCTGAATCAGGCCCACAGTGTGTGGCCAGCTTTAGTATTGCCCCTGCTCACAGCATAAGATCCACACCTTGGAAAAATGGATTTCAGCTGTTGGTAAAACCTAAGCTGCTAAATTTGGTAGTAGACAACCACTGGCTATATAATTATATTTAGTGTAATAAAGCTGTGTACAATAATCAGTCAATAGATTACATAATCTTCACCATATGCAGCTGCTAATTTTAATGCCAGTAGTCACCTGGCAGTACATAGTAATTACTATAAAGAAAGGAAGAAAAAAAACTGCTCTGCAATGGTGAGAAAAATATATATTAAGTGATGGTGCTTGATAGACCAATTAATTACAGGGTTCTTCTGACTATATTTAAAAAAAACATTTATTTCAAAAACACATTCAATATAAGATTAATAATATCAATAATACATTACCAATACCTCTGCCAATATTGGATAATGTTAGTAACAAATTCACAAATGCACAGACATCAGTGGCGTAACTAGGGTATTTGTAGCCCAGGGCAAATGTAAAAATGGAGCCCCCCCCCTATGTGCGCGGCGAAAAATGGGCATGGTCAAAAGGGGCGTGGTCACTTAAAAATGGGATGAGTCAACATGACACACATACCCCTTTCTCGTCACTCTGAACATTCCTTTCCATTCCATATGCACCTTAACACCAGTAGTGCCCCTTATACAGTCCCCCCTATGCAGTGCCCCCAGTAGTGGTCCCTCTTATGCAGGCCGCCAGTAGTGCCCCTTGTACAGTACCCCCAGTATGCAATGTCCCCAGTAGTGGTCCCTCTTATGCAGGCACCCAGTAGTGCCCCTTGTACAGTACCCCCAGTATGCAATGTCCCCAGTAGTGGTCCCTCTTATCAGGGCCGAAACTAGGATTTTTGTCACCAGGGTCAAGACAGTAATTTGGCGCCCCCCCCTGGTAATTCCCCCTGCAGCAGTACCCATATAGTAATGTCCCCTGAGGTAATGTCCCTGTAGTAGTGCCCATATAGTAATGCCCCTGTAGTAGTGCCCATATGATAATGCCCCATAGCAATGCCCCTGTAGTAGTGCCCATATTGTAATGCCCCATAGTAATGCCCATATGTTAATACCCCCATAGTAATGCCCCTGTATAGCCCATGCTCACATATTAATGCCCTTGTGGTAATGCCCATGCCCCCATAATAATGTTCCTGTGGTAATGCCCATGTCCCCATAATAATGCCCCTGTGGTAATGCCTCTGTAGTGCCCATGCCCCAATAGTAATTCTCCTGTAGTGCTCATGCCCCTGTAGTGCCCATGCCCCATAGTAATGCTCCTGTGATAATGCCCATGCCCCTATAGTAATGCCCCTGTGGTAATTCCCATGCCCCCATAATAATGCCCCTGTAGTGCGCATGCCCCATTAGTAATGCCCCTTATTGCCCATGCCCCCATAGTAATGCCCCTGTGATAATGCCCATGCCCCCATAATAATGCCCTTGTAATGCAGCTTATTTAAAAAAAAGACTTACCTTGAACCCTGCTCCTGCATCCAGCGTCGCGTCCGGTCCGCCGGCTGCTCCTCGGAACTATGGGGGAGACGTCATGACGTCTCCCCCATAGTGCCCGTGGGGAGAGCCGGAAGCTGGAGTTCGGGAGGGAACTCCAGCCTCTGGCTACACCGCATCGCTGCAGAGAAGGAGCCGTGCGCCCGCTGGTAATAGATATTACCAGCGGACGTCCGGCTTGGAGCCTCTGTGCAGCGCCGGGCTGGAGGTCACTGGCACTGGGTACAGCTGCGCACCCGGTGCACGTGCACCTCCAGCCCGCCCCTAGTTGTGGCCCTGCTCTTATGCAGGCCCCCAGTAGTGCCCCTTATACAGTACCCCCAGTATGCAATGTCCCCTAGTGGTCCCTCTTATGCAGGCCCCCAGTAGTGCCCCTTATACAGTACCCCCAGTATGCAATGTCCCCAGTAGTAATCCCCCTTATGCAGTGCCCCATGTAGAGGTCCGCCCTATGCAATGTCCCCAGTAGGGCCCCTTATACAGTGCCCCAGTAGTGGTCCCCCTTATACAGGCCCCCAGTAGTGGTCCCCCCTATCCAGTGCCCCCTGTAGTGTTCCTCCCTATTCAGTGCCCCCAGTGCAGTGTCCTTTGTGCCTCCAGTAGTAAGCCCCTTATATAGTGCCCCCAGTAGTAGACCCCCCTATGCAGTGCCCCTTATATAGTGCTCCCAGTAGCAGTCCACCCTATGCAGTGCCCCCCCCAGTAGTAGCCCCCCTATGCAGTGCCCCCAGTAGTGGTCCCACCCCAGTGATGCCCCCAGTAGTAGCCCCCCATTAGAGCCCCCAGTAGTTCCCCCCATTAGAGGTCCCCTCCATTAGTGCCCGCAGTATAGGTCCCCTCCATTAGTGCCAGCAGTATAGGTCCCCTCCATTAGCGCCCCCAGTATAAGTGCCCCAGTATAGGTTCCCTCTATTAGTGCCCCCAGTATAAGTGCCCCCAGTATAGGTCCCCTCCATTAGTGCCCCCAGTATAAGTCCCTTCCATTAGTGCCCCCATTAGTGTCCCCAGTATAAATGCCCCCAGTATAGAAGCCCCCCACCCCCCCCCAACAAATACACACTGAAAATAAAACAATAAATAAAAGAAACATACCTGAATACACGCTCAGGCTCACACCGCCGTCCGCACATCAGTCCTCCCGGGCTGGCGCGCTCTGCATTATGGGAGAGACGTCAGGACGTCGCTCCCAGTACCCACTGCAGGAGCCGGCTCTTGAAGTGGGCGCTGCAGTAGTCAATGAGAGTCTATCTGACTCTCATTGGCTGCTGTTTAATACACACATTGCCACCAGCGCTGGCGGCGATGTGTGTGTGCAGCAGCAGCCAATGAGAGTCTGTCTGACTCTCATTGGCTGCTGATTAACACACACATCGCCGCCGCGCTGGTGGCGATGTGTGTGTTAGAATGCACAGCATGAGCCTGCCTGCCACCCTCCTCCTGGCACTATTGGGCAAGTGCTCAGGGGGAGGGAAGGGGCTCGGCTGTGCAGCACAGGACCGGCGCTGGGAAGCCTAGAGCCGGTCCTGTGTAAATATGTAGTGCTGACTGCACTCACTGAGGTGAGCACTACACTGGCTAACTAGGACGGGCCGGTACTGTGGCCGGCGGTGCCCCCCCCCTACGCCGCCGGTCCCACGACGCCCAGGGAACATGCCCCGCTCGTCCTGCCCTAGTTACGCCACTGACAGACATATTAGGTGCATGGCTTATGCACTCATAATGAACACTGCTCACCAGAAGAAAAACAGTCAGCTCTCCAAAGACATTCTCCACAGAACAATGAATATGCTGGATCAGTAGTGATAGGATGTCACTTGAGTAGTATAAAATCACAGCAATTCATCAGATTAGTTATACCCCTTTTACACCGACATATGCGCATCAACCCGGGATTTTTGTCGGTGTAAATGGATCCACCAGTGTCCAGGGACCCGGGGATCCAACTCGGCTAGTTTGCAGGGTTGGCCACGGGTCGGTCTCGTGCCACCCTGCAGTGTAAATGGCGCGATCCGGGTCATGATGACCTGGATCTCGCAGCATGCCGACAATTGGCTGACTTCTGTGGCTCTTGGAGATGACATAATCTCCAAGCATCCACTGCAATGCCGGAAGAGCCAGGTCACTGCAGACCCGGCTCCGGTGTGAACGGCGCCAACTCGAGAATATCCTGGGTTGGCACCGCAGTTTGAAAGGGTTCTGTGCCAGGTCTGATCCGGTTTGGAACAATGGCCCTGATTCAGAGCCGGACGCTCTGACAGAGCGCTCGCTCTGAATCAGGGCCGTCCTTTGTCTTCTTCTTCTTCAGCGGGGAGCCACCAGTCCGCTGGAAATTTGAAAGATTGCAAGTCCGCAGGCGGGCAAACAAGCGATCAAGGCTGGTGAGCAGTGTGATTGACCAGCATTAGTACAGAAAGACCCCTATTGACTAGTTTCACTCCTATTCAGGAGCTTTTGCAAGATGAGGCACCTAACAGGATCAATTCAATTCCTTTATGCTTCTTAATTAGTAATGTTCATCAGATGGTGTTGATTCTATTCAATATCCAGGCTGTGTGTATAGGCCCCCATACATCAGCAATTGATTGCAGCAATCGTGCAATTTGCAATTGATTGTGTATAAAAATCTTTCCCTTTTTCAATCAATTGTGGCATCTCTGCAATCTGCAATTGATTGAAAAAGGGAAAGATTTTTATACACAATCGATAGCAAATTGCACGACTGCTGCAATCAATTGCTGATGTATGGGGGTCTTATATCGCTTATATGCACAGTCTGAAAGTAATTTTATACAATATTTTTAATAATTTTGTGCCTTAAGCAAAATTTGTGTACATTGAACCATCAAAAAGCAAAGGTGTCACTATCTCAGTCATGCTAAAAAAAATCTGTATTTCGGAATATTCCGTTTGGATATGGGAGACTCAACCTGTATTATTAATCTTACATTGTATGTGGTTTTGAAATAAATATTTTTTTATATATAGTCAGAAGAAGCCTGTAATTAATTGGTCTATCAAACACTTCACTTTATATATATTTTTCTCACCATTGCAGCACAGTTTTTTCTTTCTTTCTTTATAAGATCCATACCTTCCTTCTCCTATAATATACATGGAGGGAGAGGTCTCACACATTAGGTCAGATGATTCTCTCTTCAGGAACAATCCTCAGTGTATTTCAGCAGAGTCTCTGCAGCTATATAGATCTCATCCACAGAATATTTTTTTAAAGGGAAGATATAGGAAAGAAAGGTAAAAAAAACAAAACTGTGGGCCTGATTCAGAGACGCTCGTAAGCGGCTGCTCGTTCGCTCCGAGCGATGTTCGCACATCTGCGCATGCGTATGGGTCGTAATGCGCATGCGCCAACCAGTCAGTGCGGTCGGAAATCGAGCACTCGCAAAATAGCGAGTGCCTGCTAATTTGAGTGACAGGATGAGGCGTTTGTGGGTGGTAACGGGAAGGTGCTTGAAAACGGGGAGTGGTGATCCGAACGCAGGCGTGCCAAACGGACAAAACGGGCGTTTTAAGGGTGTGCATAATTAACAAAGCAGCGTCATCGACCACGTCACTTGGTTGTCTCTTAGCCTGAACTGTTCGCATGATTGCGGTAGGAAAATCCTACCACAAGCACTGCGAGCAGTTCAGACGCCTTTCGATGTACTCGATTAAACTAATAAATAGCGGAGATGACTTAGGATGCGTGCGGCCAGGGGGCGTCTTTACAAAATAGCGAGCGCACGTTTCGTTCGCTCGCTCAGACATAGAGGTGTCAACAGACCGCAAAGAGCGAGCGCTCAAATTAAATATCCGGCCCCTTTTTCTGAACGAGCGAGCGCAAATAGCGTCCGGCTCTGAATCAGGCCCTGTTTTTCTTTAAAATAAATAGAAAACTGTCTATGAGCGATTGCAGCTTTCATTTTTTATTATGACATCTTTTAAGATCAATTGTTGTCTGAGTAGTTTTCTAATGAATAGAAGTGGCCTTTATTTTTGTTTATATTTTAAATTAAATTCATAGGCGAGCATATTGTAACATCTTTCAGTTTCCGACTGATACTATAGGTGCATACACACACAACGATTTTTTGAATAATTATCGTTAACGATATCGTTTATCATTCAATTGTTGAAAAAATCCTTCACTTTCTGAGTTAAAACGATTCACATTTGTAGTTTGTAGTTCAGTCAGACTGACCAACTCAATGATTTTCAGTAAGGGAATATGCAAAAATCGTTTGTAGTTAAAAAAAAATCGTTCATTACATTTAGTAAATGAAGGAGTAAAACGGTAAATTACTAAATCGTTGTATGTGTATGCAGCTTAAAACATTATGTTGTTGGTCTTTCTGTCTTCTTCAGCCTCTCTAGAGATGTTTTATCTTTCACCCCTAAGGAATCCACTAGTGAGAAGCAAATATAATCAGTGTAGAATCTGCTGATGGAAAAAAGTCACATGGCTAAGTGACGTAGCAACCCACCTGCATAATACTCAAGTCACTAATAATAATCTCGTGTCTTCATTTAAAAAGAAAAAAAAAGTTGGCCTGTATCCAGGATTGCACTTTTTTCTACCTCAGAAAAGTGTACAGTTTTGTATTTCTAGAAATGCAACAAGTTTGCTGAAGGTACATTTAGGAATGAACATATGGAGCATTTATAACAGTTAATTGTGAAAATATATTTTTATTTGTAATAAAGGCACTCAGGGGGGTATTCAATTAGGCTGCGAAATGTCGGAATCGGCAATAAATTATCGCCGATGACGTCATTTTCACCTATTTGAATTATCCCTGTGCGAAAAGTCAATGATAAAAAAACAGGGATAAGTTTTCACCAGCTTTATGTTGGCGAAAAAAAGTGCAGAATTTGGGTTTAGGGGTGCAGGCTTACAAAAAATAGTCTGTGCCCCTAGGAGTGTTTAATTTTGGGGGTTAAAAAAATAAATAGGGAAACAAAGTGCCAAAATATCTAAATTAATTCAGGTCGGGTCCCCATGTATACGGCAGGTGTTTTCTTCATTGCGGGGACAAGCGGCAAGGGCATTTTTGCAGAATTTCTAAAAATAACTTTGGGGATTTAAAAGTATGCTTACCCCCATTTTCATGTACCCCGAATTTGATGGGACCACTTTCTAAAATGAAAAAAAAACCTAAGTGCTCTTCTGCATCACTTCTTTTAATGTTGGGAAAAAACATCTGCCGCGGCTATTTAAAAATGCAGAACACATTCTGCAGGGCTAAACGGGGGTACCCACAATGATCCCCCATGTCTGGAAATCATTAGGGGGGCTCCTGGATTAAATCCCGAAAATTCCCCTATTTTTCCAGATACTTACCTTTCCGCAGGCTCCTGTTTTCGCCGGCTCCAAATTGAATACGGGGATAAAGCAGGGCACGCGCCCGATACTTTATCCTCAGAAAAGCTCCAATGTGGAGCGAAAAGTCCAGCATGGACTTTTGGCTCCCTAATTGAATACGGGCCATAGCCTGGTTCAGAGTTAGAAGCAAATCAAAAAAAGGAGCAAACAACAAAAATTTCCTCCTAGACGGAACCATTTTGCAATACAAGGTGTGCAAATTGATTTTATTTTTATTCTGCCTCCACTAGAGGCACAGAGATCACTCTGGGTATAGTCTGGAAAGGAGAGTCTGCGCACCAAATAGTTACTTATTTTTTCCCAGCAGTACAGGCTCCCACTCCACTATACCCCACCCCTAGCCACGGGCCAGCCAGTTTGAGTTGGGTGCCCGCAGGAACGGGCACCATTTAGTGGGGGACTGTTTTTAAGTGGCAAGTTATTTTTTCTGACCGGGCAGTGAAATTTATCCTATAGTACACCATCAATACAGCTCAAACGATCCCAGCGCCAGTGGCAGGAGCACCATCGACTGGGCCGGTGACTTCCATTGCAGGTCTCCAGGAGGGAAAGCACACAACTGCTCCCGGAGCCCGCAGACGTGGACAGGTAAGCAGGACTATCTGCTTGCAGGGAGCTGCATACTCTCGGCTTTTCACCGCCGGTGTGGAGACCTCCGGCAGCGATGCTGCTTCAGCTTCGAGGGTCCCCACTCCGCACATTAGACTACCTTCCTGCTAGCTCCTCCCCCACCCCTGGGAGCGCTAGCTCATAGCAGACAGCCTGCCCCAGGGTGATTCCTCTCTCTCTCCCCCCTCCTATAGAGAAACGTTGGATAGCCATTTTATAAAATACAAGCCTCAGCACATCTCTGGAGAGTAGCTTGGGCTTTGGTCTCCATGTATACTTCACTATAACTGGTCTGGTTATACATTTATCTCCTTCCTGCTCTATTTTGGGCTTGTTTATTGAGAACTTTTATTGTCCATGTGTTCTGTGCTTGAATGTTATGCGAGCAGCTTTACTGAAGTACAATGCAGTGCTAATATATTCACTTCTTGAATCTATACACTACAGGTGCTTCTCACTTTGCCTCAAGAACCTGTATTAGATTTCCACCTGTTCCTAACATGACCACTGGGAGTGCTGTGATCAGCTACACAGCAATGGACACATGCTGATGATGTCACACTAACAGGTCCCAGTGTGACTATGACCGGATGGCTTCCAGCCCGGACTCCCAATCACAGGTTGGGGTCTCGATCCCCACTTGACCTTGGGGTATCAGGGATTCCCGCTTACCTTCAGTGACCGCCTGTCACTGACTCCACCCACTGCACAGTGGGTGTAACGATGCTGCCACCACCAAACTCTACCATCGGCGTTTGGAACCGTTTCTTAGGTACACTTAGGCTCCTACCGCCGGCGCCTGGAACCGATCTGCTGTGTAGGCATCAACTGGCTGCGGCTACACCTTCTGTTTGGTGTCAGCTGTTCCCTCCTGATCCTGCGCAATGGTCCAGGCTCGGCACGGTAGCGGCAGAGGGCTTGAACTTCAGAGTTGCTCAGCTCAACCCAGAAAAGTAGGAGAACGGAATAACGCTTGGCGCAATTCTGTTGGTCGCGGGATACAGATGTAGTCGAAGTAAAGGCAACGGTGTTTATTGCTCAAAGTCTTAAAGAAGACTCGTCCCTTCCGCTTGAAGGGGAATATCATACAGAGATCAAACAGCAGTTCTTCTCCACAAAGGATTTTCAAAGATGTACAATTTTACCAGGCACAAATCTTTCTTTTATGCTACTCCAATACACATTACCACAGGGGGTAAGTCCGCCCTGTGGTCTCCAACCAATCTCCTTAAGTGCATGACCTGTGCATGTGCTGGCCACATGCACATTTAACATTGACCACTATGGACTGTGGGGAGTGTCCGAGCCCGCCCACAGAGTTCGGCACACCCACGGCTGCGACTCGTCTGGAAGGCCTAAAGTCTTCCCGCCAAAACAGACTTCCAGGAATCTGCTAAGGGACCAAGCCTGCCATCTCACCCTGAATCTGAGCTCCATAGGTGGGCAAGCAGGGTCCCCTGGCACGGTTTCAAGCTATTTGAAGCTCCCTAAACCCAGTTAGCTGGCCACATTAGCCAGCTTCCTATGCACCCCCTCATACCACTTCCAGGCATGAGGCTGCATAGGGGAACATTTAATTTCTTCTGGTAGGGCCTGAGGGATCCAGCAGCCCACGGAGGACTCTGGATCCTCTGGCCATCAGAGCATTACAGGTAAGTACATTTTTCCTTAAATTATACACTTTAAACATGCATTTTAAGCACATTCATATTTCATGCCTGTGCCCAGCAGCAGGCTGTTACACACTGCAGCACTGTAGCCCAGGACCTGCTTTCCTGTCTCAGTCTGCTCATACTATTTTAAATACATTTATTGTTATTTATCATTTTATTGTGCCCAGCGCTCAGCGTTGGGCTCCCTTATCCCTGCAGTCCCAGGGCTCCACCAGGGGTTAAACCTCCTGAACCCCGCCACCCAGGCTATAGCGGTGCTTTTAGCCCCTACCCAGTGGCACAACTAAGGGGGTTGAGCAGGGCATGTGCCCTGGGCGCTGTATGACCGAGGCGGGTGTGTGTGTGTGTCTCCGCTGGCCACGGTACCGGCCCACCATAGTTAGGCAGTGTAGCGCTGACCGCAGTGCGTGCGGTCGGTGCTACACATTTACACAGGACCTGTGCTAGGCTTCCCTGTGCCCAGCGCCGGTCCTGTGCTGTACAGCCGAGCCCCTTCCCTCCCCTGAGCGCTTACCCAATAGCACCAGGAGGTGGGCTCAGGCTGTGCAGTTTAACACTCACATCGCCGCCAGCGTGGCAGCGATGTGTGTGTTAACCAGCAGCCAATGAGTCAGACAGACGCTCATTGGCTGCTGCTGCTGCTGCACACACATCACCGGCGCGCGGCGGCGATGTGTGTGTTAACCAGCAACCAATGAGAGTCAGACAAACTCTCATTGACTGATGCAGCGCCCACTGCAGGAGCCGGGCTGGAGCTCACTCATGAGCTCCGCCTTCCAGCTCTTGCAGTGAGTAATGGGAAAGACGTCATGACGTCTCTCCCATAATGCAGAGCGCGCCAACCCGGGAGGACTGACGGGAGCAGTGGCTGGAGCCGGAGCGTGGATTAAGGTAAGTGTATTTTTTGTTTTTACTTGTGTGTCTGCACTACGGGGGGGCACCATTACTGGGGTTGACCTCTATTGGGGGTGGGGCACTACTGGGGACTACAACTGGGGGGGCTACTACTGGGGGCACTGCATCGGGAGGGGGACCCTCTACTGGGGACTACTACCGGGGGGGGAAACTACTACTGGGGGCACTATATAAGGGGCTTACTACTATGGGGCAGAAGGGAAACTACTACTGGGGACACTATGTAAGGGGCTTACTACTAGGGGTACAAGGGGCATTGCACTGGGGGGACCACTACTGGGGGCACTAAATAGGGAGGACGACTACAGGGGCCACATATTCTTGCTGCATTATAATTGTTTGTCCCTGCCCGAGCTGTACTAGGTAAAGGACTACTGCTCCCAGCATATTCTTGCGGCATGATACTTGTAAAGGACTATTGCTCCCAGCAGCATATTCTTGCTGCATTATAATTGTTTGTCCCTGCCCGAGCTGTACTAGGTAAAGGACTACTGCTCCCAGCATATTCTTGCTGCATGATACTTGTAAAGGACTACTGCTTTGAACAATTAAAATAGATGTAATGTTAAATTAAGTAGTATATCACTGCATAGTATCTGTAGTTGATGGTTTAGAATATAGTTTTATGTTTGTGTTTTCTTAGTTTGATTCAAGGTATATAGACCCAGATGCTAGCTTAATGGTATGTGATGTTTGTGTGTTTAAGGTAATTTATTGCTTGCAAAAATAGTGGGAGTGTTTTGGGGGTAGTTAGAAATTAGTGGTTTCACATGCTAGGTCTCCTATGGAAGGTTCATTAGAAGGCTGGACTAGCCTTGGCTGGGTGCCCTATCTTTAGAAGTGTCCTATTTTAAAAGTGTCAACTTCTTTTTAAATCGATTAATTGGCGTTATATCAGTGTTAAACAGCAGTGAAACAGAAGGAAACCCACCAAACTACAAGCAAACAACAACCTCACCATTAATTGGACAAAGTGGAATGAACAATTGTGAGTTCACAGTCTCCATACTACTAGCTCCTGTGGATACATAACCAGGACTTTTATTATTGAACTCCCTGTCTGGTGGCTGCATAAACCTGGTGCCTCCCTTGCTACTATTGCTGCTGGCTCTGTGCTTTACATATAATCCTAATGCATACTTATCTGTGTTATGTCAGTTTACCTCTATAATAATGTACTTTTACCTTAGCTCTTTTTCTAAGTCTTATATCATCTAGCTCCTACCACTGTATATTTTACTATTTAATTTCTGCTCCCACCAAATCTCCACTTTTTTATACTCAATAATAAACTTCTGCAGTACAGTCTCTTTTCCCACACTGTACTATTACTTGCGTTCCTGGAAATCTGCTCTCTCCTACATTCTGTCTTCATTCCTACTTTTAACTTTTCTTCCCCTATTTACATCATCCTTAGCATTACCATGTTTTCTTCAAATCCCACCTTCACTCAGTGTCTACCTAATCTTTTGTTCTGCCCCTTGCTTCCACCTTTATCCTTTCCCCCTTGTCTCTTCCATTTTCTCTTCCCCTTATCTCCTCTCCTCTGTTTACCTTCCTCCCCATCTTCTCCCATTACTCCACTTTCATTCTCTTATACTCCACAGGGGTCCTACAACCTCACTGCTAATCCCTCCTCCCACTCCCCTCTCCATGTCACTTTACCCCACATCCATCCACACATCATTAATTTCCCTTCCTGCCCACCTTCTACTGGCTCCCCTTCTAGCACTGGAGTCCGCACCATCGCTACACACTATTCAGCTCGGTCCCCCAAATTAATCTCGCCCCCACGCTACAGCAACCCTGATAATTTCATTCAAATCTCTCCAACAAACTCTGTCCCTCTATCCTGTGCCCTCTGGAATGCCAGGTCAGTCTGTAATAAACTGGTCCCGACCCATGACCTTTTCATCTCCAACTCCCTGAATCTCCTAGCTATTACTGAAACCTGGATTTCACCCTCTGACACCGCTTCTCCTGCAGCTCTCTCCTCTGGGGGCCTCACCTTTTCCCACACCCCACGACCTGGGGGTCACCATGGTGGTGGTGTTGGGGTCCTTCTATCCCCTGGTTACTCATACCAACCCATTCCCTCTGAACCATCCCTCACATTCTCTTCATTTGAAGTCCATGCTATACGCCTCTTCCACCCAGTACACCTCCAAGTAGCTGTCATTTACCGTCCCCCTGGCCCTCCCTCCAAGTTCCTTGACAACTTTACTTCCTGGCTCCCTCACTTTCTCTCCTCAGACCTTCCCTCCATTATCCTAGGTGACTTCAATATTCCAATTGATATCCCCACAGAATCCTCTGCCTCCAAACTCCTCTCCCTCACATCATCACTTGGTCTCTCCCAATGGACCTCACCCTCCCATGTGAGTGGCCATGTGCTTGATCTGGTCTTCACACACCGTTGTGATATTTCTGACCACCTCAATTCCCCATTCCCTCTTTCTGACCATCACCTTCTCTCTTTTAACCTGGCCCTCTCTCCTTCCCCTCCTCTACCTCCAAAAGCCTCCATTACTAAGCGTAACATTGACGCTATCGACACAGGTTCCTTTTCTTCCCTGCTTGACTCACTTCTCTCCCCTATCCTCTCTCTCTCCTGCCCTGAACAAGCCACTTCACTATACAATGCCTCCCTTACTTCTGCTCTGGACTCTTTTGCCCCACCGATCACTATTCACACTCGCAGATCTACTCCTCAACCCTGGCATTCCAAATGCACCAGATACCTGCAAAAGTGTTCTCGAACTGCCGAGCGACAGTGGAGAAGATCACGCTCTAAGGCAGATTTTCTCCATTTCAAATTTATGCTCTCATCCTATAGTGCTGCGCTCTCCCTCTCTAAACAGTCATACTTTAAGAACCTCATCTCCTCTCAGTCCTCTAATCCCCAGCGTCTCTTCACTACTTTCAACTCCCTCCTTCGCCCACCCCCTCCTCGTCTCCCCTCCTTGCTCACTGCCCTTGACTTTGCTACCTACTTTACATCTAAAATTGATTCCATACGTCAGGACATCATATCCAACCAGTCCCCCAGCTCTCCACCTCCTCCTTTCCCAAATCACCCTTCCCCATCAACTTCCCCAACTCTAACATCCTTCTCCCCTGTATCTGGAGAGGAAGTCATGGCCCTCATCCGGTCCTCCCCCCCCTTCCACCTCCCCCCTTGATCCTATCCCCTCCCACATCCTCCGCTTCCTCTCTCTGCCTGCTCCCATCTTGCCCACCTCATTAACCTCTCCCTCTCATCAGGCACTGTTCCTTCTGCATTCAAACATGCCCTTGTCTCCCCCATTCTTAAAAAACCTACCCTTGATCCTAACCTTCTTTCTAACTACCGACCCATCTCTCTCCTCCCTTTTGCCTCCAAACTTCTTGAGCGGATTGTCTACAACCGCCTTACCACTTTTCTTTCCTCCCACTCCCTCCTTGACCCTTTTCAGTCTGGCTTCCGTTCTCTCCACTCCACTGAAACTGCCCTCACAAAAGTCAGCAATGACCTCCTTGCTGCCAAATCCCAAGGCCACTACTCTCTTCTCATTCTCCTTGATCTCTCTGCTGCTTTTGACACTGTGGACCACCCTCTCCTGCTGAATATCCTTCGATCCCTTGGTCTACGTGAAACTGCCCTCTCCTGGCTGTCATCCTACCTCTCTGACCGATCTTTCTCAGTTTCCTCTCACGACTCCTCTTCCCCCCCACAGCCTCTTACAGTAGGTGTTCCCCAAGGTTCTGTTCTTGGCCCTCTCCTATTCTCCCTCTATACTTCCTCTCTAGGTGAACTCATCCAGCTCTTTTGACCTCCATTATCATCTCTATGCTGATGATACTCAAATCTACATTTCCTCCCCTGATCTCTCCCCCTCTCTTCTGACTCGTATCTCCAACTGTCTCTCTGCTGTCTCTTCCTGGATGTCCCAGCGGTTTCTTAAACTTAATATGTCTAAGACAGAGCTGATCATCTTCCCACCCTCCCACATCACCTCACTTCCCACTATTTCTTTATCAATTGATGGAATAACTATCTCATCTAGTCCCAAGGTGCGCTGTCTTGGAGTTATCCTGCACTCATCCCTCTCCTTCAAACCACATATCCAGAACCTTTCACAGTCCTGTCGTTTCCATCTCAAAAATATTTCTAAGATCAGACCCTATCTCACCCAGGATGCTACTAAAACCCTCATACACTCACTGGTCATCTCCAGATTGGACTATTGTAACCTCCTCCTATCTGGCCTCCCCAAATCCCATCTCTCTCCTCTCCAGTCTATCCTTAATGCTGCTGCACGGCTTATCTTCCTCTCCAAGCGCTCTACATCTGCCTCCCCTCTCCTACAAGCTCTCCACTGGCTCCCCTTCCCTTTTAGAACCCAATTTAAGGTTCTCACGCTCACTCACAAAGCCCTCACCCAATCTTCTCCCATATACATCTCTGATCTCATCTCCCTTCACGCTCCTCTCCGCCCTCTTCGCTCAACTAATGCACGCCGCCTTTCATGCCAGCTGATTACTTCCTCCCACTCCTGCCTCCAAGATTTTGCCCGCACTGCTCCCCACCTCTGGAACTCTCTCCCACTCCCCATCAGACTCTCCACCTGTTTTCAATCCTTCAAACGGGCTCTCAAGACCCACTACTTCATCAAAGCATTCCAGCTATCATTCTAACTCCTTGCTACATGCTCCTTCGTCCCAATCTGTGTCAACCCAGTTTGTCTTCCCCCACCTTTTAGAATGTAAGCTCTCACGAGCAGGGCCATCTACCCTCTTGTGCTTCTCCTTACTATAGTGTCATTTACTTCTTACTCACCACTAGGGCACCTAACACTTGGTTGCTTATGCTCTGTTGCTTATCTGGGTGATGTGGTCGCTAATGTAGCAATATATATTATCCATGTCCTGTATTGTATTGTTCTGTAAGTCACTTGTATACAATTTTTGTTTTTGTACTTTGTAAGGCGCTGAGGAACACTTGTGGCGCCATATAAATAAATGATAATAATAATAATAATAATAAGGGGCACTGGATAGGGGGGATCACTGCTGGCCTGCATAATGGGGACCACTACTGGGGGCACTGCATGGGGGGGACTACTGCTGGGGGCACTATATAAAGGGTACTGCATAGGGGGTAGCACTATTGGGGGCACTGCATAGGGGGGACTTCATGGGGCACTATATAAAGGGCACTGCATAAGGGGTACCACTACTGGGGGCACTACATTGGGGGGACTGCTACTGGGGGCACTATATAAGGGGGACCACTACTGGGGGCACTTCATAGGGGGGACCACTACATGGGACACTGCATAAGGGAGACCACTACTGGGGGCACTGAATTAGGTGAACTAATGAGGGGCTGCATAGGGGGACCACTACTGGGGCTACTGTATAAGGGGAACTAATCGGGGGCTGCATAAGGGGGACCACTACTGTGGGTACTGTATAAGGGGCACTACTATGGGCCTGCATAGGGGGGGGCTACTGCTGGGGGCACTATATAAGGGGCTTACTACTAGGGGCACAAAGGGCATTGCACTGGGGGGCCACTACTGAGGGCACTAAATAGGGAGGACCACTACTGGGGGTACTGTATAAGGGGCGCTGGATAGGGGGGATCACTGCTGGCCTGCATAAGGGGGACCACTACTGGGGGTACTGCATTGCATGGGGGGACTACTGCTGGGGGCACTAGATAAAGAGCACTGCATAGGGGGTAGCACTACTGGGGGTACTGCATAGGGGGGACTACTGGGGGCACTATATAAAGGACACTGCATAAGGGGGTACCACTACTGGGGGATCTGCATTGGGGGGACTGCTACTGGGGCACTATATAAGGGGGACCACTACTGGGGGCACTTCATAGGGGGGACCACTACATGGGCCACTGCATAAGGGAGACCACTACTGGGGGCACTGAATAAGGTGAACTAATGAGGGGCTGCATAAGGGGGACCACTACTGGGAGTACTGTATAAGGGGAACTAATGGGGGGCTGCATAAGAGGAACCACAACTGGGGACATTGCATACTGGGGGTACTGTATAAGGGGCACTACTGGAGTTAAGGTGCATAAGGAAGGAATGTTCAGAATGATGATAAAGGGGTGTGTGTCATGTTGAAATGCCCTATTTTTAAGTGACCACACCCATTTTTTGCCGGCGCGCAAATAGGGGGGCTCCATTTTTACATTTGCCCTGGGCTCCAAATACCCTAGTTACGCCACTGCTCCTACCTCAACGCACAGGGAGCCGGCTTGTCCGGTCCCCCTGGGTATTATCCAGCCCTGCAGCTTCCGGGGTGGCCGGGGCTGTAGCACAGCACACAATCCCTTCCCTACAGCGCCGATCACCTTGCCGTGGAGCTGGGGCGCTGGGAGCCAGGCTCCCGGTCCTCAGCATGATACACTCCTTCTCTGAACAGGGGTCAGCACTCCCGCCCCCCCCCCCCCCGCATGCAGCTCCTCTGTCCTGCAGTGTTGTACGGGGGGCTGGCTTGCCTAGTCCCCCCGCATGTGGTGCTCAGCCCTGCAGTCCGGGACACTCGTCCCGGCTGCAGTGGCTTCTGTCTGCCCTGGAGCGCCGGGAGCATTGCTCCCAGTCCCCGGCAGTCAGCTACAGCTCCACAGCCCACTGTGTCACTGGGGTACTGGGAGCTAAGCTCCCATCCCCAGCGTGAAGCACTGAGCTGCTCCCTGCACTGTCCTGTGGAGCTGGGGCGCCGGGCTCCCGGGCCCCAGCGTCGTGTCCTCCTGTCGCTCTGCCACAGCTGCCGGAGATGATCCGGGATTGCGGTGCCAACATATAGCCCCCACCCCCGCTGCAGCACGCCGGGGGGTTAACATCAGTCATCGCAGCAGCCACCAGGGACAGTCTGGGGCTGCGGCACAGCAATATGGTGTTCAACACCTGAAACACTTGGCGCCCAGCACCGGCAAAACATTTCAAAGATGGCGCCTAGCACCAGTAATACATTCACATACAGGGCGCCTATTGTTACATTTGAAAATGGCGCCGCAGCACGGGGGTTAACCCCTTCAGTGCTGCAGCAGCCATTACACACGTGTGGCCAGCCTCCGGTCACAGTGACACATGGGAAACAGCACCTATCAAAGCAGATCTGCTTGTATATAGATATGTACATCTGTGTGTGCATTTGTGTTCTTGATAAGGTCTATGTGACCGAAACGTTGAACAAGGATTGACACAGCTTGTCAGAGTGATTCTTCTCTTAAAGGACCCGTGAGTGCCGCAATTGTACCCCTTTCTGTTGTCTGCATAAGGTTATTCATTAACCTTTAGGAGGGCACCTGGGCATTTTTGCTTACCCGTTACAGTGGAGTGTCAGTATTTTGATTTGTTTATATATATATATATATATATATATATATATATATAAAATATGTAATCGGTATGTAATGCTGACTGACTAATATCTGGGAAGCGCTTCATGTAAAAATTATATGCATTGTGCAAAGACTACAGTGGTATGTAAATGTTGTAATAGGCACTGTATGTAGTGATCACAGTAATGGTACATATATACTGTATATGTATCAATAAGATATGGGAATTGAAACCTAGACCACTATAGAATATACAGGACTAATAATCGTAGAATATAATAAATAGTATAAATAAAATGAGATATAATAAAATGAACAAAAATAAATAAATAAAAATAAGGCAAAATAAGAAAATTTTTTAAGAAATTTAAATAATAAAACAAAAATAAGAATAATTAAGTATATATATATAAAAATAATACTGTTTATGGAGTAGCAGCAAAATGTGTAGAAATGTATAAAATACAGTAACAATTCAGAAATGTTTAAGCTCTTTTTTGGGTTTTTAGGTGCCCGCTGCTGTGGTGCAATGCTGCAGGTAACTTTCCCTATCTTACTCTGATCCTCGTTATGTTAGGTTTGGAGTCGTTTGCATATCCCTTCTCCCAACGTCGGTGGTTGTTAAACCCCTTTGCCGGTGTTGGTGTTCTGCAATAGATAGACAGTATAGCACTGTATCCCGTCTTCTAAGCGTGGGTTGCGGCCGGCTCCAGATCAACTTAGTTTTTTCTTTGTTGTTTCTTTGGCGGTCTCTTGGCCATGTGCTAGACTTTATCAAGGAAGCCAGATTGTTTTCAGCTCTACCTGTATATAGCCTTAGGTCTATTCTAATTGGTTCACAGGGTTATTTCTCAGCTGGTCTCTAATTGATTAGGTGAACAAATCACTTTAATGTTGAAAAGGATACCTTTCAAAAGCACTATCTTTTAATGACTGCTACATATATCTAAAATAAAATTATATGTGTGACATCGTAAAACACTAAATGTATGGCACTAAATACTTTTCTTTTGAGAAAAGTTTTTAGATAATTTTCTACGAGTACATAGTATAAGGTACATCTTTAAACACAAATAAATCCATATAAATTGGCATAAAACCATAAATACAGGTGATATAAACATTGAATGAATATACCTCTGCTTAGAAAGGCAGATAATACCCGGTAATTTTTATAAGGGTTGGAGAAGAGCAGTGCAACTAGAGAAGGGAGAAGAAGATCCACAATAGGTGAGAAATTGGGGAATGTTAGTAAGGGGAGACTGGCAGGGAGGAGGGGGGCAAAGAAGGGGAAGGAGGCAAACAGAGCATCCACTGAGAAGCTAATCAAGTTCAAGAATGTGTCTCATGGTAAGCTAGCCAAAGGGACCAAATCTCAGAAAATTTATTCGGGTTTTCATGTATTTCACTGGTAATATATTCCAAACTGTGCACATGCCAAATGGACAAACAGAACTAGCGTGGGGAACCTACAAGACTCAAATAGCAAGTATCTAACTGAGATTATAAGAATTTCGCGCTCCAGCACATCAGCGAAAAAAGAAATAAATAAATAAAAATATGATTAGGAGAGGCAGTAGGCCCAGAGGCTAAGAGAAAGAAGACAGAGAGAGAGTTGAAACGTTTACAGAAGGACAGGTTTGAGAAAAGTGAGATCACAATATAACCCTTAAACAGCAGTGACAATTTTAGCAATATGGATAAAATATAAATCAACTCTATGAGGTTGAGGCTAGAGATAGTAAGAGAGGACCATATATATAATAGGTGTTTCATAGGTAACACCAAAATAGGTGCAGTATGGACCAATCCCAATCAATCTCCAGGCACAAAACTCACTATTGAAAAAAACATCTCAGTAAACATAAAGCAACAACATCATATAGCAAAAATAAACCACTTATAGGTTGGGAGACTTGTCATAGAGTGCATAGATCTAATACATATTGCTCCTCCCAGACAGCTAAAATATCTAATCAGAAAAAACATCAAGATATAATGACAATCATAAAATGTAAAAACTCGATCCAAAAAAGAGAAAGGGAAAAACAACTGAATCGGAAAAAAGAGAAAATTTGGAACTAGTGTATGGACGAGAATGTCTCAGGCTTTAGACTCTGGGGACGGGGATGACCATCGCGGAGATCCTCCGTTAGTAGATGCAGTAGGAGGAGAAAGTGAGATGCCTAGAGTGGAAAGCAGAGCCAGTCCTTCTTCTGGCGTCTTGACTTTATAGGAGTGGCCATCATGAGTCACAGAAAGATGAAAGGGAATCCCCCATCTATATTTGATTCTGTGGTTTCGGAGGGATTTTGTGACGTTTATGAGGTCTCTACGCTTCTTCAGAGTGGAAGGGACCAGATCTTGAAACATCTGAAGATTATGACCGCAGAATGAGATGGTAGGTCAGAAACAGACTGAAGAAAGGAGCTTGTCCTTGGTTTTGTAATAGTGAAAGCGGACTAGTGCGTCTCGAGTAGGTTGATCAGGTGGAGGCTTGGCACGTAGAACTCTGTGGGCACGGTCCAGTTGTAGAGAATCTGTGGAGGAATCTGGTAGGCACTGGAGGAACAATCCCTCTAAATATTCAGGGAGTGCATCAGAGTCAATTGATTCTGGAATGTTTCTGAAGCGGATGTTATTGCATCTGGATCTATTCTCTGCATCCTCCATCTGTTCCTTAAGAGTGTCAATTTCAGAACGCATATCTGACATTTCCTGATTGGTGACGTCTTGGAACTGACAGATCTCATCAACCTTGCGCTCGAGGGAGTCTGTTCTCGTACCCAAGGAATCTATCTCTGTTTTGAGAGAGGAGATCAAAGAGCGGAGTTCAGTTTGTATCATTGTCTGTATCATTTTAGTGATTTTAGAGGAGAGTGACACCGTCGAGGTGTCATCTGCGGGTCCTGAGGTCGTTTCAGAGGAGTGTGGTTAATGAGCAGACATAGAGCTGGATTTGCTTTTATCTGTGGGTCGAAAGAAATCTGTCGACTCACTCGTAGCAGACTTTTTATTGTGATTAGACATATTAAGTAGCCGGAGTGGATAGAATCAGATGAGTAGTTGGAGATGGACTGTAGGAAAAATCACTGATGGCGGGCACGAGGGGGTCAGAAAGAGTAGTTGAGGATATTCTACATACGATAGGTGCCCTTCGCTAATAATAAGCTAAGTAGCAGGTTGCATCTTTCAGGAGAACAAGAAGACAATACAAAACTTCACAGGTGAGGCAGAAGCCAGTAAGGCCAGTTAGAAACCGGTTAGGGCCAGACAAATCTAATGTGAGAATATGATTGGAGTCTTGATGTTTATATAGGAAGTCTCTATATAGGATGAGGGAGTCTCCTATGAGATCCCCCTCATTCCTAGAACACTAGTGCCTGATAGAGGAGGATTTCTGAGCTGAGCTTCAGCAGCCACTATGAAGCAGGTAATCAGCCTGTCAGGCTATAAGGTGGGGAGTGCGTTGTGGCTCAAAAGGACTCACCGATCCAGCCATCTGGAATCCCTCAGAAGAAGGCCTGCAGTTAGTAAGTGGAGGGAGCCGCTCTGGGAATCCAGGTACTGATGTAGTCAGTGCAGTGCTGGAGGTCGTGACCTCTAAGCATGTAGCAGACCTCGCAGAGTATCAAGGGTTAAAATGGTGGACTGGCGCGATTCATGGCACCTTATAGAGCCACTTTCAGGAGTCCAGAGGAGGTAGTGGGGTTGTCTCCACTAGGAGGACCCCCACGGGAGAAGGCAGTGGTGTACTTCAGGAGGTAGCAGAAGTCAGTGGCGGCAGCAGAGGACCACGGCGGCAGCCGCGACAGAGGTGTGGCTCCCTACAGATCTGCTTCCAGGATTCTGTTAGAGGTAATAGGGCAGCCTCTAACAGGAGGGTCCACACGGGGTGAGGTAGCGGCACGTCCCGGGAATCAGCAGCGGCAGCCGCGACGGGAGCGCAGCTGGTGTTCTGTGATGCTTCAAACTCGAGGCCGCGGCTGCAGAGAGGGAACTAGGCCTCACTTGGGGATGGGGCTCAAAATCACTCCCAGAGTGTGGAACCAGGTAGGCCCCGGTACTAAGTAGTCACTGAGGGTGGTCAGATTAGCTTAATGAATGCAGGCTGTTCTCTATAAAGGACAGGTAAGGTAGGAGCTGCACAATACCACGTCTGTCCTGTTTGCCAGCTAGGCCACACACCCCCATATGTCACTAAATATATGTGATAATGTAGATATGGAAATAAATAATAAAACTAATATGGAAATATAAATAAAAATCCTTGAGGTACACAGATACTTTATAGCTCCTAGTTGGCGCTTGATGGGTGTCGATATTATGGTTTCTCGCACAACCACAAGTTGCCGAGATACTGTTCACACTCCAGAGTTCCCGGAGCTCTCCTGATGGATGCTCTGGCAATACAGTGGATGTTCCCGCTCATATACTTCTTTCTTCCACTCTCCATGCTCCCGCGGGTCGTCCGTGGGTTGCAGTTGGATGGGAGCACAGCGATCCTTGTGGCTTCGGATTGGCCCCAGTGACCATAGAACTCAGCTCTTTACGCCTCTCCTTTGGCACTCCACTGTGTCTTCTTCTACGGTCAGATCTTCGGTCTACGTGCCCGTACTTCCATCAGATTCTGTCCCGTCTCAATTGACAAGGTGGCCCTCTTCTTTGAAGGTACAGGTCACTGCCCCGTTGGTCTTCTTCCAATGACAGCCTGCGCTTTTACAAAAGGTACAGACTTTTTTTTCAGGGTGTCCTTTGTGTGCAGTTGCCGTTTGTTCCTCCGGGTGGCTCAATCGTACCTCTCGTTAGTTCTGCGGGATCTCCAGTTTGAGCCCTTGGATACAGTGGACATTGCATTGTCTTGTCGCTCTGCCTTTATGATCTTACACTTGGATCGGTCTTACTTGGGTTACCTACCCAAGGTTGTGTTTCGGCCCAGGTGGTTTTGGATCTGGCTTTCCGTGTTCCGGACTCTTTGCTGGAGTTAGCATCTATGGATTAAGGTCCTGATTCACAGCCGGTCGCTCTGACAGAGCGCTCACTCTGAATCAGGGCCGGTCTTTTTTTTTTTTTTTTAGAATGGCCTCCTGGCCGCTCGCACCACAGCTATAGCGAGTGGCCAGGAAGATGGTCGCGATGGTCAAGACCATCGCAACCATCGGGCTTGCGACGAGACCCTTGTGGTAGGGTCTCGTTGCCGCAAGCCCCAGAGAGATTTCGGCTCTAACAGAGCCGGAATCTCTCCACTCTCCACAGTGGGGCTGGCCCCAAATGGTAGGTGTTCACATGGGAACGCCTCCGTTTGGGCAGCCACCCCCCCAGCCCGCCCACCAAAGGGGGCGTGCTGTCACTCAACATCGACAGCACGTCTCCTTTGGTGCGAGACTCGGAGCAACGCATTGCCTGTCGCTATCCGGGTCTCGCGCATGCGGACGACGGAGCCGGCTCCGTCATGCGCATGCGCTCTGGGCCACCATCGACCCGGTTGCGAGCGCTCAGCGCTTGCGACCGGGTCTGAATCAGGCCCTAAGTGAGGGCTCTCCGTATTTTTCATGGACAGTGCCGGAGATCTGTTTCTTTGTTGTCTTGTATGGTCTTGGGGATGGCCGGCTTCTAAACAGATTACCCTGGTGTCTCTGCTTGATTAAACGCCATGCCTACTTTGTGGCGGATCTTTCAGCCTCTGCCATGGTGACTGCTCATCACACTGGTCACTGGGAGCCTCTTGGGCAGCTCAATGTCGTGGTTCTGCAGAGCATCTTTGTACATGTGCCACATGGTCCTCTGCTCACACTTTGATACGATTCTATGCTTTTGACACCTTCACGTTTTCGGATGCAGCCTTCAGGCGAAGGTGTTTATGTCCTATGATACCAGTTGTTTGCACAACTTTCTTCTACGCGTGTTCTGAGTGTGTGCCGGTCTGCAATCTCCCTCTCCTTGCTCCTGCCGTAGGCTTGCTAACTTAACTGGCTGGTGGCTGTGAGTGGGGTATAGTGGAGAGGGAGCCTGTGCTGCTGGGGAAAAAATAAGTAACTATTTGGTGCCCAGAGTCTCCTCTCCAGGCTATATCCAGAATGATCTCTGTGCCCTCTATGAAGTCGAAGAAAAGGATTTAACAGGGTAAGACCACAAATCTCCTTTTTTGCATGCAGGGAAAATTCTGACTGATTTGGCATGCAGTTAACAAATTCTGGACAGCTTTTTTTATACACTGAAATTAGAAATAAGCTAGGACACACCCCTTCCCAACTTTAAATCTCTCTGCACATTTTGAATCTGCCCCATCTATAATGCACAGAGCAATTTGGTGCCCTAGAAAATATTTTGGCTGGTGCCCCAACAGATAATTCTAGGCTCTCCCCTCACAGCACACTGCTGTAACTAAAGAAAAAATGGACAGGTTTTAGGGGAAAGTCCTTTCTATAGGGAACATTCTCCCTTTATAGCACAGCATCCCAGGCTCTCCCTTCACAGCACCATTCTCCCCTCATTGCACAGCACCCCTCATCCCTCATCCAGCACAGCACCCCTCAACCAGCACAGCACCCCTCAACCAGCACAGCACCCCTCATCCCTCAACCAGCACAGTATTCCTCACCAAGCACAGCAGTCCTCACCCAGCACAGCACCCCTCACAGCACGGTACCCATCACCATCACCCAGCACAGTACCACTCACCCAGCTCCCCTCTCTCAGCACAATACCCAACACAGCACAGATTACAGCACAGCACCCATTACTCCTCTCCCAGCACAGCATTCCTTTCCCAGCACAATGTTATGAGCTGTCATGACAGCTTAAATCTACTGCAGATTCCAGCCAGATCTGAGAGGGTTAAAAGGCAAAGACAGCCACAGTGAGATTTGGTGGAGGCTGGTTGCTCCCAGCTGGAAAGCCTCTATAAACATGCAGCACTCAGCTACTCATAGAGGCTGGTCTCGTTTGCTCACACAGGATTGGCTCTGACTTCTGTTATAGGGTAGCCAGCCCATTTCTGCCTTGCCAGAGATAGTTTCTTGTGGAAGTCATGCAGGGCGTTTCTAGAGAGGAGGGGGCCCGCGTGCAGTCTCCGACACAGGCTCCTTCCTCTCTGTCCGGCGGCCGGCAGCGCACTGAGCTGTGCACGGCCAGCGCCGGAGTTATAGACTCTGGGCACTAGTTTGAGCCCAGAGTCTATACAGTATGCGCGGGTCACCGGGAAAATGGCCGTGGCGGCCATTTTCCCTGTACTGCGCATGCACAAACGACGGGAAAATGGCCGCGCTGGCCATTTTCCAGTCGTTTTTACAGTGCCAGACCCCCGTACTGACGTGGGACTCTGGAGAGGTAAGTAATACTATGGACCCAGGGGCCCGTGTGCCCCGCACACCATGCACCCATTATAGATATGCCCCTGAAGTCATGCTATCTGGTCCCTGTTCCTGTATCTGCTGTTTGGTATTCCTGGTTCCTGTCCGGGCTCTGCCTTACGTTACCTGTACCTGTTGCAAGTATACCTGAAACTTTCATTGTGCTGCAAATCCACTCTGCAAGCCATTGGTGTTGTGTACTGTTGCTATTCCATCCTGCAATATATGTACAAATCTCTTGCTGATTTTACACAAGCTGTTTAATATATTGCTATTCTATTCTGCATTATATGTTATGCTGCAATTCCATACTGCCAGCTGCATGTGTATCTGAGTTTATTGCTATACCATCTTGTAATATACAGTATCTGTTGTTTGTGATTGCCACTATTTTATGTAGTTGTGTTTATATGCAATCATATTCTGTTGTTGTCAGCAGTGCCCGATGCTCTGTGGTAGTTAACAGGGCCGTATTAAGGCTTGTGGGGGCCCCAGGACAACTATGTTGTGGGGGCCCCCTCCAAGCCGCACTGAGCCTACCCCCCACCCCCACCCTGAAAGCCCACACAGAGCCTACCTCTCCCCCTTCCCAGCCACATGAAGACAGGGGCAAACACAAGATTATTTTTTTGGGGGGGGGGCGGGGGCGGTCCTAAATATAAATTGTATAATTATCACAATATATATATATTTATAACAAACACTCACACACAAACAGTACACACATATATACACATTAACACTGAAACATATATACACATACACAGTATACACATAACACATATACACAAAGAATCACATACATATACAATACATACATACACACACTGAAACAGTACACAAACATACCTTCACTTGATGCAGCAGCTAGTGCAGGACCATTCCTGGGGCACCTCGATTCATTAGGCCCCGCGTCCTCCGCGATGTAATGCCGCAATTGGTGGTTATATGGGGGTGGGGCTTCTCATATTGGCTCCGCCCCAATGCGGCCGGTCACTGTCGGGGGGAATCTGTGCGTCAGGGGGGGGGGGGGTTCTAGGTACTCAGAAACGGTCCCATCTCCAGTTCAATATATACATAAGTGGAGGGTTATAATAAATTATATATGTACCCTCAACTTATGCATATACATATATTGAATTGGAGGCTGGGCCAATATGTAATATATATATATATATATATATATATATATAATGTGTGTGTGTGTATGTGTATATATATATATATATATATATATTATATAGTAGCTGGGGCTATTTGTAAAATTAGAAAAGGGGGCACTCACTAACTGTCCATATCGATTCTAAATATGATTCAAACAGCATGTTTACGCTTATCCTCACGAACAGCCGCTAGGACAGTGGAGGAGAGGAGCTGCAGCTTACAGCACAGCTTGAAGTTGTGTGCGGTCTGTGTGCCCGGCGGTGGTCCTGTTGTTCCTCGGTGGATGGATCTCAGCGGCAGTACTCCAGGGACAAGAAGGGGTGGTGCAGCGTCATGCGCACTGACGCCATTCCGCAATATGCGTCAGCTACGGACCAGGTGATGGGGCAGTCGGTTTTAACTTTGGGGGTGGAGCTTTCATAGAATACACGGCACACGGGCTGGGCTGGCCAGGTGCGGCCGCTGGGGGGGAGGATACGGGTGGTCAATTTATTGTATCCTATTATCCGCGGACCGCGGCATATGCCATATTGCCACTGAGCCCTTTTAATCTCGGGGCCCCTTTGGAGCACGGGTGTACCCCCCTGTCGCCGGGCCTGTCCCTGTGTGGGGGCCCTCTGTATGTGGGGGCCCCTGGACGACCGCCCCTGTCGCCCCTCCCTTAATCCGGCGCTGGTAGTTAACCTGCAATATTGTTACCTAGTATTGCTGATATTCACGCTACCTGTTTATTAGTTTGTATTCTCTCTTGCTTGTGTCCACTAGTGCAGGTGTCTCTCTGGTTAATATTAGGGATGTGCGCTGGACCATTTTTGCTGGATTTGGTTCTGATTCATTGTCTTTCTTTGGATTTGGATTTGCCAAACTTGCTGTGACTGGTTTGGGATTTGGATTTTTTTACAAAAATTTACAAAAAAAGCTAACATCACATAATTTGGCCTTTTTTTGTTCCTAGAGTATTATTAACCCCAGTAACATTAATTTTCATTCATTTTCAGTCAATTTAGACCAACTCACATCTCACAATATTGTTTTCACCATTATTGGCCAAAGGCTGCAGTGAGCTGGCTCTTTACTAAGTGACAGACACCACAGTTTAAAGCACATCTATGAAACATTGCCACTCACTACTGAGTCACAATACTTAAGTGTTATGGACACACAGAGCGCTAAGGCCCAAGGAGTTACGGTGCTTGTATACACAGAGTGTTATGGCCCAAGGAGTCACGGTGCTTGTATACACAGATGGCTATTGCCCAAGGAGACATGGTGCTTATACACACAGATGGTCATTTGTCCCCCTATGTTGCTTGTCCCCTGTATTTTGGCAACCAGGGCTGGTTCTGACTAGCCTGGTGCTGGTTGTGCTTATGTACAGGAGACCCCTATGTCGTTTGTCCTCTGTATTTTGCACAACCAGCACTGTGTCACTAAAGCCCGGGGCTGGTTGCTCTTTTGGGGGAGGGGTCACACCATTTTTTTCCTTGTTCCATGCCTGCAAGCATTCGGTCTTGGTGCCTTATATAGAGCCGATCTCTCACGAGAATCCGACATCAGGAGGATGACATTCGGCCTCGCAGTGGGATCTGAGTCAGGCGAGAACACCCGAGCCGCGGCTCGGGTGGACTTGGATGGACTCGGATCCCTGATTTTCGGAGCGGTTCGGATTCCACAGAATCCGAACCACTCATCCCTAGTTAATATTACCTTAGCATTACTGATTCAGTTTTACCTTGTGAACCTCCACTGTTTGTATAAGTCCCTACTGTCCAGAGGTTAAGACCTGGTGGCATCCTAAGTACCGGTGAGTGTGTCATACTATATGGGAACAACAGGCGGTTGTTATAGGCAGAAGCCCTCCTAGAGTGACTCTCAGGGACTTTTATTACAGACAGTACAGATCACAGTACCCATAACCCTTCACCCAACAACCCTTTTTCAACACAGCACCCCTCTCTCAGCATAGCACCTCTCACCCAGCACAGATCACAGCACAGCATCCATCACCCCTCACCCAACACCCCTACAGCAGCACACCGACTCTCACTCAGCACATAACCCCTCTCTCAGCACAGTACCCCTAACAGCACAGATTACGGCACAACACCCATCACTCCTCTCCCAGCACAGCACCCCTTTCCCAGCACAGTGTTATGAGCTGCTACATGTTCTGGCCAGTTCTGAGAGGGTTAAAAGGCAAAGACAGCCACAGTGAGGTTTGGTCGAGGCTGATTGCTCCCAGCTGGAAAGCCTCTATAAACATGCAGCACTCAGCTACTCATAGAGGCTGGTCTCGTTTGCTCACACAGGATTGGCTCTGACTTCTGCTATAGGGTAGCCAGCCCATTTCTGCCTTGCCAGAGATAGTTTCTTGTGGAAGTCATGCTATCCGGTCCCTTTTCCTGTATCTGCTGTTTGGTATTCCTGGTTCCTAAGCGCCTCAGATCCTAGAAACAACAACACTCATTAGGAGTAGGGAGGAAATAGGATCAAATGTTTTAAGTAAGGAGGGGAAGCAGAAGAACACCATTAGGACATCCTTTATTATATATACTAACCAACATAGACAAATAGAAAAAAATATTAAGAACCACTGGGGTATTCTCAATAGGGACCCTCTTATTAGGAAACACATTACTGAAAAACCAGTGTTTTGTATACCGCAAAACTAACAACCTTAAAGATATGTTGGTGAAAAGCAGTTTATCGACTCCAAGAAATACGTGTAATTTTGCATGTAAGGGTTTTTTCCGCTGTGGAACCTGCACTATGTGCAGGGTTTGTAAAACCGAGGCAAAAGTGACTTCCTATAAGTCCAATGTATCTAGTGAAATCTATCAGATCAAATATGTCATCACTTGTAACAGCAAAAATGTGATTTATCTCTAAGTGCTCTATTTATTAACTTTTTTTTTTTACTAAAATAGAGTGAAAAAGGGTGTTTGCACACCCTTCTCACATTATTTTAGTTTAACTTACAGTTACTAAAGGGCAATTGGAGTAGAATTCATAAAATTCTACTCCAAGCCCTAATTATCACATATTATTAGTAAACAGATCGCATTTCCCATAATTGTAATGGAAATTGCGATCTGCCTGGGATTTACTAAAAATAAATTGTGAAAAAATATCGGGGGAAGCCCTGTGATAATAACGCCACCTAGAGGTGGCATTATCCAGGTTCTCCCCCCGGTTACCGGACTCCTGCTCTGCCCTAACAGGCAGAGCAGAGCCCGGAGCCGGCCCCAGTGATCAGCTGTGTGGTCTAAACAGACCACAAGCTGATCACTGCAGGGGGAAGGGGGGTTAGTGGTGGCCAGTCAGCGCATGCGCGGCACCTCGTCACTGTATTTTTTCCGAAATGCTTGGAAACACTGAACAACTGATTCATTAATTACAGCTGGCCAAATAACCTCTTTTCTTGGAGGAAGGATGTCATGTGATTTGGACTCAGCAGTATATACTGTATATACATTTTTATTTTTTATTATTACTTTATTGTTTCCTTAAGTGCTAGGGAGATTATAACATATACAGGCTACATAGGATATTATTATGTTTATTGTATATTAGATGGCTATTTTCATTGTATGTATTTCTATCATTGTATTTATTACTTTGAGTGGATTGTAATGCATTTGGACCATTTGAGTAAGTACATGTATTTAAGCAGAGTCTTTCTTTATATACATGTACTAAGTTTTGCATGCAAGAAATATTTTTTGGCAACATGTTTTCCTCCTAGCACAGTGTCGGGAACATGTTTTCTTGATAGCACAGTTTAAAGTGAGACATAACAGATAGTACTTTAAGGCTTGGAAACACTTAAGAACTGATTAATCACAACTGGCCAAAGAACCTATTTTGTTGGAGGAAGGATGTCATGTGATTTGGACTCAGCAGGATTTAAATCAGTGCTGGCAGCACAGCTGGACATCTTGACAAAGGAGACGGAGATCTTTGATATGGGGGGATATTATAGTGAGAGACTTCTGGGCCGGTGAGAAGGAGCGCAGGAAAGCAGGGCGACCGCGAGGATTACACCTGCCTTACTTATTAGGATACGTGGAGTTTTCTTCCCTACTCTTACCTGCCAAGTACAAGGCTTTCTTTTCAGCTTTAAGCTAATACTTTGTTATTTTATTATTTTTATGTATTTTATATTAGGCTCATTTTTGTAGCCAATTAAAACTATCTTTTACGAACACTGCATGATTAGGATCCTTTTTATATTTTTTATACATCCCGATGCATTGTGTGAGTGAGAGAAAAAAAGTTTTGAACACAGCATGACCTCTGATGGGAGATTGATTGCCTGAAAAGAAACCTTTATGTGAATTGCTGCCAGAATATAAATATGTGTGTTTCCATTTGGGGTTAAAAGTGAAAGAAATTATATTTCCTGACACATAGTGAAGGATTTTTTTGTGGAGGAGGAAGAAAAGAAACCTTTATGTACACATAGGGCGACCTATAAATGTGAGTCATTTTATTTGTGATTGACTATAACAGTAGTATAATCTAAAACTGGCAACACACTAGACCAACTTTCATCCAACCATCCAACTAGTTGATTGGTTGGAATGAAAATCTGGTAAGGAATGGGAGTAAATGATGATCAGAAAGTTGCTCCTAAATGCCAGAAAATAGATGAAAATGGTCATTCAGACACGTTTGTTAAATTTTTGATCCAAACAATTTGTTCAAACAAAAGTTTTTGTCCATTTTCCGGTGTTTGGGAGCAAATTGCTGATTGTCATTTGTTTTCATACCTTAACAGATTTTCATTCCAACCAATCAACTAGTTGGCTGGGTGGATGTAAGTTGGTCTAGTGTGTGGCCAGCTTAAGTTGAAGACTTCAGACAACTTGTACAACATAAAAGAAACCTTTATGCACATATAGGGGATGGATGCATATGTAAGTTTAATTTTGATTGGCCAAGACCCCTCCTGAACAGAACTAAATACAGTCCTTATAGACTTTATAAGTATTGAAGGGGTGTCCCCTTGAGGAGAGACCAAAAACACCCATTTGGTGTTTCTAGGCTCTGAGGCGCTTAGGACCTCTATTTTGTGATATTATATGTTAAACGGAAGTTGGTGTAGTACTATAGAGGAACAAGCTGCCGTATTAGATCAAACTGAGCGCAAGGATCAAATTCTATTCAGTTTTCATTCCTGGTTCCTGTCCGGGCTCTGCCTTATGTTACCTGTACCTGTGGCAAGTATACCTGAAACATTCATTGTGCTGCAAATCCACTCTGCAAGCCATTGGTGTTGTGTACTGTTGCTATTCCATCCTGCAATATATGTACAAATTTGTTACTGCTTTTATACTCTGCAAAACACAAGGTGTTTAATATATTGCTATTCCATTCTGCATTATATGTTATGCTGCAATTCCATACTGCCAGCTGCATGTGTATCTGAGTTTACTGCTATACCATCTTGCAATATACAGTATCTGTTGTTTGTGATTGCCACTATTTTATGTAGTTGTGTTTATATGCAATCATATTTTGTTGTTGTCCGCAGTGCACGATGCTCTGTGGTACTTACCCTGCAATATTATTGCCTAGTAGTGCTGCTATTGATGCTACCTGTGTATTAGTGTGCATTCTCTCTTAATTGTATCTACTGCTGCAGGCGTCTCCCTGGTTAATATTACCTTTGTATTACTGCTAGAGTTTTACCTTGTGAACCTCCGCTGTTTGTATAAGCCCCTACTGTCCAGAGGTTAAGACCTGGTGGCATCCTAAGTACCGGTGAGTGCTTCGTACTCTATGGGAACAACGGTGGGTTGTTATAGGCAGAAGCCCTCTCTAGAGTGACTCTAGGGGATTTTATTACACAAAGTACAGATCACAGCACCCATATCCCATCCAACACTCCTCTCTCTGCAGAGCACCCCTCTACCAGCATAGCACCCTTCACTCAGCAAAGATCACAGCACAGCATCCATCACCCCCTCACCCAACAACCCTCCACCAGCACACCACCTCTCACTCAGCACATAACCCCTCACTTAGCACAGTACCCATCACCCAGCATAGCACCCCTCACAGACAGATTACAGCACAGCACACATCATGTCTCACCCAACACAGCACCTTTCTTCCAGCACAGCACCTTTCACAGCACATATTACAGCACAGCACCCAACACCTCTCACCCAGTACAGCACCCATCATCCCTCTCGCAGCACAGCACCCCTCATCCGGCCAGCACACAGCACCAGCACCCCTCACAGCTGTCAGCTCAGCATCCCTCACTACATGTTGAGCTGAATTTAATCAAAACCTTTTTATAAAAAGTACTTTTTAAAGCCTGCTGCCTGTGCGTCCGGACTGCCCATGCAGTTGATTTTCAGCTCCTGAGTCCTCCTTTGTGGGGGTGGCTGGCAGGCTGCAGGGAATCAGTGCAGACTCAGCCTGCTGGACTTTGCAAAGACTCATGGGAGGGGGAGCTGCTGTGGCTGGGCATGCACAACAGCCCTCCTCCATTGGCCATTTTTGTTGATGCCCTCTGTCCCCAGTATGCTGAGTCTGCTCTCTGCAGGCTTGCTCCCACTGCTGCTGGCTGTGAGCTGCCCAATCAGAGCTGAGAACTCCAATCATGAGAGGCTAACCACTAGAGCAGAACTGCCGCTCAGGTGCTCTGCCTCCACAAACCGCCGCTGGCCAACCTGCTGCTGCCCGCTCACTGTTTGCTGCCGCTGGTCCCGATGGAAGCTGTCAGCTGAGCTCCGATCGTGGATGCTGCCCAGTGGCAGCAGCAGCTGCTAGAGTCTCTGCCCAGTCGGCAGCAGGTGCCCCGTGCTGGCCCCAAACCTCTGCTAGGCGGGCTTGGAATGCCCCTAGGCATTCGCCTAGTTTGCCTATGCCTATGGCCAGCTCATGCAACTTGGTTTTGAGGAAATTGCTGCTTTTTTTTTATTTTTTTATTTTCTGCAAACTCTAAATTAGGCCCACTGTCTCTAATAAGGAAAAGGGTTTGTAAATCCTGGATATCTAATGCTGGTGGGTGGTTTAAGTTAATCGGTCAAGTCCAATGTAATTACTGATGCTAATGATGCTGATGTCAATATTAATGCCTTCTAATGTATATATTATTCAAGCCCCGTGCTAGCAGTACTAGGGTTTGTTCCCATCACCCCTGCATTCCAATTACCAATAATGAAGTTTGTCTTGGTGTGTGAACTAAGTGATGGTTTAGCCGATAGATTTAAAGATACAATTTTTAAAAACCTAAAACCAACCTGGTAGAGCCTTGTACCCACGACTGGTTAGCCAACCCGTTACCGCCCAGGAAGGCCAATTCAAATCTGTCTAAATTTGTTCTGCTTCTCCATGTGATAACCATCGGGATGCCTGTGCAATACTGCACAGTACTTCCAACATTGGTCAGCGAGTGCATATCGGTATTGCATGCAGTTAGTGTGCACCGCTGAATCAGACCCTTAGAAGTAGATGTACTAAGCCTTGGAGAGAGATAAAGTACCAACCAATCAGCTCCTAACTGTCATTTTTTCAAACGCAGCTTGTAACATGACAGTTAGGAGCTGATTGGTTGGTAGTTTCTCTCTCCAAGGCTTAGTACATATGCCCTTTAGTCTTTATTTCCACTCATTT